>BOLG01000401.1:0-177390 GCA_016861445.1 Oryzias woworae
TTTTGCTTTTTCTTTTAATGTTAAAAAAAACTATTTAAGTTCATCAGGAACACACAATGGAAAATACCACTCCACAAAAGTCATCTCCACTGACACCAAACCCACTTTTAAAACCACCACAAAAAAAACACTGAAAAAACTTTACAACAGGTTTTTAATGCTTTTCGTTCAGACAAACCGCCAGAAAAAAAGGGAGGGACGCACCCCACACCTTATTATATTCTAAAACAAAGTCATAATAAACATTTGTATTCACACGCCCCCACTCCCCACCCCACTACTTTCAGAACAAATAAAGGTTTAAAAAACAAAACACTATCCTCAGAGTTGCCATGTAATTGAACAATGATGAATATTCAAATAGAGAGTTTTCATCAATTAGATGTCATGCCCTTTTTGGCGATGGCGGGAAGTGCAGAGCTTTCACGCACAAGACGCCAGTTCGAAACTCAGAGTCGGCAATTTTTTTCTTACTTACTTTCGCATACCTTCAGTAAGTTGCCGGGCCTAGCGACCCGGCTCTGGCGTTTTCTGGGACCCGGGGTCGTATGGGTCATGTTACGTATACATTGAGGGCCTATACCCAACGAAGTCTTAGCGTCCGTAAACGCTTAGCGTCTAGCCAAGAGCTAGCCGAGTTTGTTAACCAACTATGGTATGAAGATTGTCGCCGGATCTCTTATAAAGAACACCTACAATAAGACTTGCAAAAACATGGTTTCAAGATTTTCCAATCTATAGCGATTTTTGAAATTTTAACTACATGCAATATCACGGCTAGTATAAAAACTGAAACTAAAAGCTAACCTGAAAAGGGTTTTTCTTTAAAAAAAGAAAAATGTGTTTTTGAGGCGCAGGGCATGCTGGGAATTATATGCAGACTTATGGAACGCACACCCGAAAGAAAAGCAACGAAGAGAAAGTCATCTCATGTAATTGTGGCACTAAGCAGGCCTGGCTGCATTGTGGCCCAAGACACAGAAGACAAGACAAAAATTCCGACCCCCCACCCCCTTAATCACCACCAATTTAACGTAGCGCACCACGCTGCACCAGGGCCCATTTCATGGCCGAGTGAACACCGGCACTATAGCTAGCGTTAGCTGGCTAAGCTATTCGCGGGTAGACATAAATACAGTACAATAATATTATATTTACAGAATACAGCCAAATAAAAATGTCTTACCTGTGAAAATATGACCTGCAGCTGCTCTGTGGCACCAGAGTTACTAGAATCCAAAGAAAAAATACTAGTTATGTGTCTGAATTAAGCCAACGGTTTTTTCTTTTGCATTAAAAAGAAATAAAGAAAGAAAGAAAGAAGGAAAAGAACAAGAACGAAAGAAAGAGAGAACGAAAGAAAGGAAAGAAACAAGAAGAAGACAAGAAAGAGAAAAGAAAGAAGAAAGAAAGAAACAAACAAAGAAGAAAGAAAGAAGGAAGACAGAAAGGAAAGACTGATTCTTGCTGATTCTTACTCATAATACAGCAGCACATCTGGAGGGTAAAGTGTAAAGGTGGAGACATCTGACTCAACTGCAGGTCAACTGTTGATCAAAAAGACAAAACATGAATTTTTACTATTTGGGGGGGCTCCCATTTCATGACATCAACCTAGAGCCGACCTCAGCAGTGTGCCTGCGTTTCACCCACAAAAACAAACAACAAAAAAACCTTTGCATAGATGGATGCGCATGTTGTGCTTATAAAATGAAAGCGTTTTGTCGATCACCGCTAGTTCCGTGGAGAAAGTAGGTGTGTGTATTAGCCTGGGGGTGGTGCTGGCAGCGCAGACTCTTCCTAGAAAGGCTGTTCTCACTTATCTATGTCACAATGTAAGACCCACTGGTTTTGGTGGATTGGGAGCGCAGGTTTTCAGAGGAACGCTCAGAAATGCTTGAATGGATCAAAATACCACTCTGGGGTTGGTTTTAGTGCGGAATTAACATGATAATCTACTTCAAAGATCAAAAATGATAATAATCATTGGAAATAGTACAGATGAATAGTTTTCCATCTGTTCCATGTATTTTCAACGGTGAATTCAACAGCTGCTGCAGTCAAACAAGTTGTTTTGTATTTCACCACATGATGGCAGCAGCACTGGGCCACAGTAATGTAGTAGTGGGAGAGTGTGGTGCAGTGAATTTAGTTTACCAAATGATTTATGAACGTGCTTGATGCTGCCACATATTTATATACAGTATCTTTCCAGTAAATATGAGCTAACAGAACTGAGTCGACAGTGGAGCAGATTGGATTAGGGTGAAGAAGAGCAGAGCACGAGTTAATGGCATTGATCAGCTGTAGTAAACTAGATTAACACACTTTTGGGTTGTGCATAATCACAATTAACCACAATGTTTTACGAGTTAAATTATACACGACAATATGCAGCTTTTGAACAAAAAAATCCAGAGAGAAAATGTCTTCCTACATTTCTTCCTTTCCCTCATTTTTATTGTCTGAAATGTTTACATTTCTAAAGTGTTAACTCAGAAGTTTCATTCTTGTGCGTAAAAACACATCAACAGTAACATCTAACACATTCACACATCAATTCTGCCCTTCCAAACAACACTTTGAACACCTCTGCTTTTAAGCTTTAACACAAACAATAATAGTTTTCCTGAAAAGAGCTGAGTAAAAAAGTGGACAAACATTGTTCATATAAACCTCTATGGTGAGATACAGACAATGTTCTGCCTTTACCTGTGTCTCCAGTAGTGGGACCTTGTTAGATCCTTTTCTCCGGCAGGCTTTTACCAGCTTAGTCACCGGCTTCTTTGTGAACCGACTTACTCCTGTGCATGTGAACCCTTGCAGCACAGATGAAGACAAGCTGCTCGCACATGAAAACAAAAATTCCAATTTTCTCTTATGTCTCGTTCAGTCCAATCTGTTCCCAACTGCTCACCTGTCTGGACTTCCTAACATGGTCGTAGCCGAGTCTGCTGCTATAACATCAGCGAACAACTCAACCTGGTAAAAGAAATGAACAAATGATGAATGAACAGATCAATAGAGCAGACTTAGTCATCCAGAAGAAACTCCACCTGCTGCCGTTTCCACCTTTTCTTGCTGAGTTTGGCAATGGTGTCGGCGTCACCTGTAAACTGCTGCAGGTAAACTCGAGGGACTTGAGCAGCCAATTGATCTGGAACGTTGTCTAAGATTTTCAAACTGTTTGTGTCCGATGATACAATCTGTTAAAAATGGTTAAAAGGAAGGAAGATGAAAAAGTCAGAGATGTTACAAAGCATCTGAATGAAGCTTTGTGATACTTTCCCACGCCTGTATTGAAGCCGTCTTCAGTTATTGCTCATTCTGCATTAAGCTTTGTCTTCAGCAAGTGAAATACATTCTAAATTAGGCCTTGGGTTGATTGCAGAATGTTTTGGGTCATTTTGCTTCTCTACTGTGAAGGATCATCCAAACTTCTTTGCTGTATCGGGGGAATCGGAGCAGGCAGTATATCCCTCTACACTTGGGAATTCTGGCTGATTATGTCTTTTGTCGCAGCATCAATAAACACAAGTGACTCATTGCCATTAATTATCCACAGAATCCATGTCTGTACCATGACACTGCCTCCACCATGTTTTACTGAAGTGTGTGCTTTGGAGCATGAGCTGGTCCAATTCTTCTCCAAACTTTCTTCTTCCTAACATTCTGGTACAGGTTGATCTTAGTCTCATTTGTCCAAAGAATGTTGTTCCAGAACTGGGCTGGCTTTTGAAGGTGGTTTCTTTTTTTTTGGTTAAATCCATTCTGACCATTTCATTTTTGAGGCTGATCAATGGTTTGCACCTTATGGTGAATCTTTACTCTCATGAAGTCTCTTCTCCTTATGGTAGACTTAGATGCTGATACATCTAACTCCTGGAGACAGCACCTCACTTGAGTGGATGTTGTGAAGGGCTTTTTCTTCACTGTGGTGAGGATTCTGAGAACATCCACCACAGTTGCTTTCTATGGACTTCAATGCTTATTAAAGTTTCCAAGCTTACAGTATCCTCTTCTTTTTTTTGGAATGTATAAAACGGCTGATTTGGTCTCTCCTAACATTTCTGCTTTCTCTCTGATGGATTTCTTTTTTTTCTATAAAGCCTGTTTTTGTTTTTGTCGTCTTCCTTTCCACATGTCAAGTCTAAAGTTTTAGTTAACTAGCACCAAATCATCAATCCTGTCACACTTTTGGGTTCTGCTGAACAGCCCTGTGCTGGTTCTTCATAAGTTCCATCAACGTGGAACCAAAAGGCAAAGGTGTAACCAGTGAGAGCCCTTGTCTTACAGCCTCATGTCAAGATCGACTTTGAATCCCTTTGTCCAAAGTGGAATGCCTGCAAAGTCTGGAATTTGAACGCCCAAGTACCAATGGAACAATGAAATATTGGAAAATAAAAAAAGCTCAGAATGCAATTGCAGTTTCTATAAACTATATTTCCAAAGATGTTTTTTTTTTAATTTGCACATAATTTGTCACTGAAGTCTTGCAGACGTAATATAGATGACATACCTGGTAAACAAAACTCTGAAAGCTGAAGAATCGGACTAGCAGACTAGCTACAAATGCAGGGATTTTGGATGCAGAGATGAGCTCTGAGCTGATGATGCTGCTGAACGTGTTAGAGGGTAAACCAATGATAAGAGAGCCCAGCTGTGAGAGTGATGATGCGCTGTTGATCTGATTGAATGTAAAAAAGAGGGGAGAAGAACACAGATGACATTACATAAAATAGATCCTTTTTGAATTTCACCTGAAATCTGTGAAGCATGTACCTTCATTTCTCCTGAGCTCAGCAGTGTCTCAGTGTTTCATACTGACTGATGCATTCAATTGGGTGAACACAGGACCAGGAGCGCAGCACTGACTCACTGAAGGAAGACTAAAAAGCAAAAACCGTTTGTAGAGTTTAGGGTCACATGCAGTTTGTACAGTGAGTGTTTCTAATTATGTGTGGAGGATTTGTAGCTGGTAAACTAACAACATATTTCAATGCTTTAGACTTACAGGAGTGGATTCAAGTTGCTGACTTGCTCCTAAACTAACTGAGTGTAGTAGCTGATTAATGTCAGATCCACGTTGGGCTGATTGAAGAGTGCGATATTCTGAGTATTCACTGTGAAAACTAGCAGAACCTGAAAAGAGAAGATACAGTCTGTTCTGTAAAGCAAAAAACTATCTGTTTTGTTCAGAATTTCCCTCACAGTAAATAAAAGAAGTAAAGGATTACAACAATCTGTTAATGAGATAAAATACCTCTGTAGATCCAAATGACTGAAGATCCGCCACAGTGAGGACAGACATGAAAGAACCGATGTACTCTGCAAACCAGGCTGTGGAGCTCAGTTCTGGGTTGCTGCTGTCATAGCACTTTGGTGCCGTGGCTATGTGGAAAAAAAGGATTTTCAAAATAATCAGGTTATGCTTTTATGCTGCTGCCTCGGTGGAGGTCTTGGTGTGGGGATGGCTGGGAGCTCTCCCTCCTTTTTTTTTCTTTTCATTCCATCATCCACCTCAGCTTAACATAACATTCACCTGAGCACAGGCGTCGGCTCACCTTTGCACCTTCAAATAGTGTGCATGTCAGAATGTAATGCTTTACATGTGTTGGTTGGTATGCACAAGTGTGTGTGTGAACTGGATGTGGACAAGTTTGTGAACACTCTTGGAGCCAGCAGGTATGTTTGTGGCAGCTGAGTGTGTGGACAGGCCCCGCCCATTTTAGACCAACACTCACTATTGCAATGGGTATAAGATCAAGCATTTTGTTGCCTGTAGATTAACAACTCTACTTTCCCTTCCTAGTAGTCCTTCTCAAAACGTATGTAATCCACCATCTCTCTTTCCCCCCCTTCACCCCTCAACTCTCTACTTTTCCCCCTTTCCTTTTCCGTCCGGTCCAACAAAAAGAACACAAACAAAATTAATATTAATAAAGTTTCGTTTAAATTACAAAAGGGGCTTATACCAACATACATTTTGTGTTCGCTATCATTTATAACCCCCGATTGTAAGAGTTAAATCTGTCTAATGCAAGAGGCTCTCAGCTCATTTCTGTTTGCGCAGCTGTTGGACAGGACAAGTTAAAAAAAAAAAAAAAAAAACAGACAGGAAAGATCTCAGCTGACAGTTGTCGGAAAAGGTTTCTTGAGCGAGCTGCAACACAGAACAAAACGCTCAGCTGCAACCTGCCACCCGATTTCCCGGACACGCACACACTGCAGGAAGGAGAGCAGATGTTCCTTTTTACTCATCTGTCCGTAAGCAGCTTGCTGGTCGCCCGGCGCTCTTCGGTCAGTCCGACGTCGCTCTCCACTTCCACCTCCTGCTGCACGCTTTGCCTCTCCAGTCAGCGTCCTTTTTCGCTGCCCTTGTTCCTCTGGTGGCAAAACGTCTGCAAGTCCCACCCGGCAATCAGTTGCCCATGCCTCTCCGCTGGATCTTCCCCATGTCCGTTCAGGGCGCTTTTATTTAACGTCAGAGGGGAGTGGCGCCTGACTACTCACAGCTGTGTGCAATCAGTCCGACATGCTAATAAATATTGCTCATCCATTAAGGGAACTACAAACACATGCACCCAACACAAAACAGCATGCACAGTGAACAACAAAAAAAAATAAAAGATAACACACAACCAGGTCATCTGACAGTGTTGTTATATGCTTGTACGAAGGCAGGCAACTGCGCCTCGGTCAGTCAGGATTCTCTCTGGGCACCCAAACTTCTGAATCCAACCGTTGTAAACGGCACGAGCAGTTGTTGCTGCAGACTGGTCTTTGGTGGGGATCGCTTCAGCATACTTTGAAAAAAGGTCAGTCATAACCAAGATATAGGGCCATCTATCATCAGGACGACCAAGCGACAAATAGTCCAGCCCCACCAGCTCGAAGGGATATGAGGTCTTAATTGACACTAGCTGTGCTCTCACCTGAGGTCCACGTTTGGCACAGACGCACTGGGGGCAGGCAGCGGTCCACTCTTCCACATCTGTGGTCATCCGGGGCCATTAGCAACACTGACGCAAAGTCCTCAGCATTCTGTCACAACTAGGGTGACCCATTTCTTGGTGGTAGGTAGCCCAAACATCTTTTGTTTCACTTCTGAGGATAAGAAGCTGGAAAACCTCTTGCCCAGAATTGGTCTCCACGAAACGCCCCCCCAGCACTCCATTGCGCAACTCAATTCTGTCCCATTGCTTAAGTAACAACTTCAAGTTGTTGGACAGAGAGTGACATACCTCTGGTTGAGTGGTGTATTCAGCCTTACATTTGCGCAATTGCTGGAGGTCGGGATCAATGGATGTCTGTTCTCCAAATCCTCTGTGAGGGCCTCGGCCCGGGTCAAACTGCAAAGAGCAGGATCATCCTGTGTAGGCAAGCGTGACAGTGCATCAGGATTTTGGTTGTTCTTTCCAGGCCTATATTTGATGGTGTATTTATAATTCGCCAATTGGGACACCCAACGTTGCTCCACTGCCGCCAACCGAGCAGAATCCAAGTGCACTAGAGGGTTGTTGTCAGTATAAACAGTGAACTCTGCCCCATACAAATAGTCCTTGAATTTTTCAGTGATGGCCCATTTCAGTGCAAGCAGTTCCAGCTTGAATGAGCTGTAGTTTTGGTCGTTTCGTTCAGTTGGGTGCAGGCTACGACTAGCATACGCTATGACTCGTTCCTGCCCCCCTTGCACTTGTGCAAGGACACCACCTAGCCCTTCAAAACTTGCATCGGTGTACAATCTGAAGGGCTGTGCAAAATCCGCGTATGCCAGGACCGGGGCACTCAGCAAAGCTTCCTTCGGCTTGTCAAAGGCTTGCTGACAGGTCAGAGACCAGGTGATGGGGGTATTCTTACCCCCTCCAGTCGAGCCATGGGTAAGGGCATTTAGGGGCAGGGCAATTTTTGATAACCCAACAATAAAGCGGTGATGCAATCATCTGAAGCCAAACAGATGTGATGCAATCATCTGAAGCCAAACAGATGTGATGCAATCATCTGAGGCCAAACAGATGTGATGCAATCCTCTGAGGCAAAACAAATGTGATGCAATCATCTGAAGCCAAACAGATGTGATGCAATCATCTGAGGCCAAACAGATGTGATGCAATCATCTGAGGCCAAACAGATGTGATGCAATCCTCTGAAGCCAAACAGATGTGATGCAATCATCTGAAGCCAAAAGATGTGATGCAATCATCTGAAGCCAAACAGATGTGATGCAATCATCTGAAGCCAAACAGATGTGATGCAATCATCTGAGGCCAAACAGATGTGATGCAATCATCTGAAGCCAAACAGATGTGATGCAATCCTCTGAGGCCAAACAGATGTGATGCAATCCTCTGAGGCCAAACAGATGTGATGCAATCCTCTGTGATGCAATCAAACAGATGTGATGCAATCCTCTGAGCCAAACAGATGTGATGCAATCATCTGAGGCCAAACAGATGTGATGCAATCATCTGAGGCCAAACAGATGTGATGCAATCCTCTGAGGCCAAACAGATGTGATGCAATCATCTGAGCCAAACAGATGTGATGCAATCCTGAGGCCAAACAGATGTGATGCAATCATCTGAAGCCAAACAGATGTGATGCAATCATCTGAAGCCAAACAGATGTGATGCAATCATCTGAAAGCCAAACAGATGTGATGCAATCATCTGAAGCCAAACAGATGTGATGCAATCATCTGAAGCCAAACAGATGTGATGCAATCCTCTGAGGCCAAACAGATGTGATGCAATCATCTGAAGCCAAACAGATGTGATGCAATCATCTGAAGCCAAACAGATGTGATGCAATCCTCTGAGGCCAAACAGATGTGATGCAATCCTCTGAGGCCAAACAGATGTGATGCAATCCTCTGAGGCCAAACAGATGTGATGCAATCCTCTGAGGCCAAACAGATGTGATGCAACCTTCCTTACCAACGGTAATATCCTGCAAAGCCTAAGAAGGACCTGACCTGTTTCACAGTTTGTGGAATAGGCCACTCTCTCCTAACTGCAGTCTTAGCTGGATCTGTTGCCACCCCCTGTTCGCTGATGATATGCCATAGGTAAGTAACCTCTTTCTGGAACAACAAACACTTTTTAGGTTGCAACTTTAGACCATGGTTGTGGAGCCTTTCGAACACCTCCTCCAAATGATGGGTGTGGCTCTGGAAATCAGAGGAGAAAACAATGATATCATTTAGGTAGATGAGTAAGGACTCGTTCACCATGCCCCCCAGACAGCGCTGCATTAGCCGCTGAAATGTGGCATTGCACAGTCCAAAAGGCATCCGATCAATCTCATACAGTCCTAAAGGTGTGGAAAAACCAGTTTTCTCTCTATCAGCTGGGTCCACCTCAACTTGCCAGTAGCCACCAAATCCAATGTAGAATACCATTTTGCTGCTTTTAGACATGTTAGGGACTCCTCAATTCGCGGTAATGGGAAAGCATCTTTGTGTGTCACAGCCTTCAATTTGCGATAATCAACACAAAAACGCCAATCTCCACTCTTCTTTTTGACCAACACGATTGGAGCTGCCTAAGGGCTTGAGCTTTCCCTTACCACTCCCCGGTCTAACATGTTCTTCAGGAGGGAACGCAATTCTGCGTACAAGCTTGGAGGCACTGGTCGATACCTCTCCCTGCTGGGTGGAGCTGACCCCATAGGTATCTGGTGCTTAACCACTCCAGTGCAGCCAAAATCTTCTTCATGACTAGAGAACACCTTAGTCCAACGTTGCAACAGCTGTGCCATCTGTTCCTGCTGCTCGCAAGTGAGACCGTCCCCCTTCAGGGCCAGAGCTGGATGAAATTCAGAGGTTACAGTTTCCTCAAAAGCGCCAGTGCGTCTCACTGCTACCTCTATGACTTCTGAGTCGACCCACTGAAGGCTCAGTTCCTGCTCCCCTTGAACATCTGCTGGGTCGACCTCGGTTACCTGGGCCACTGGCTGCCGCTGTGGTACTTCTACGGGATAAGGGTTTGGGTTACAAACTTTACAGGGCAAGCGGTTTCCCTTCAGCAAAGTCAAGGTACGTCCTACTTGCCACTTTTCAGCTGGCGGGTGTGGATGCGTTGGCATTCTGGCATTCTGCAAAAGCCTGAACCCAGGCCTTCCCCTCCATAGGGTCAAGGGTACTCCTGAAGGCTGGCACGCCTGGATGGTTTCCTTGAGTGAGAACAGACCATACAGCCTCAATGACATTCATTCCCAAAATCCCTTTTTCAGTACCTATACACCCATCTTCAACCACAATCACTCCTTTATCAAGAACATGGACACCCCCAACCATGCGGTCTAACAAGGCATACCCAACATAGGGGATTTCCAAACCATTAGCAGCACGGAGTTTTAGCCATGGAACTTCTTTGATTTGGGCCAAACGGTCACCTAAGCACTTTCTAAACAGGCTTTGGCTGAGCATGGAAACCTGGGATCCTGTATCAATTACAAAAGGTACTGGACAGTTATTTAAAAATATTGTCACGGTCGGGCACTCACCAACCAAAGCAGACTTTGTGGCGCTCCTTGACACCCCATGGCCAGGCCTTCAGCTGCAGGGGAATCTAAAAGCCCTGATTAGCCTGCGATCTCTGAGGGCACCTTCTCTGCATGTGGCCAACCACTCCACAACGTCTGCAAATTGGTCTGCCCTGGGTGTCCCACCGATTTCCAGGCACTCTGGAGTGAGCCATGCTATAGTTCCTGGCTGGGAGTGGGTAGATAGCCCCACTCTCTTGCGGATGATCATCCACTAAAGCTGGGAAGCGAGGGTGTAGAGGTGTCTGTGGGCGTGCCACAGTCTTTATTTCCGTGAGAAGCTCTTTCACGTCCTTCAGTTCTTGCTGCATCTCGGTCCGAAGCTCCTGTTAAAGTTGGTCCAGGTCAGCAAGAGAAATATGTCTTTGAGCAGCAACTCTTTGCGCAGTCACAACCTCTTCATCTTCCTCTAGTTCTTTTTCTAAGGCTCTGACTTCCCTACAGGCTTCAGAGAAAGTTACATTGTTCGTACGACGGATCTGTCTGTTTAGTTCTTGTTTTACTGCACCAGGGCGAAGGCCAACCAAAAGCTGGTCGAGAAGCAGATCATCTACATCCCTGGCTCCATTCTCATCTTGTTGACGCCACTTGGAGAATAATTCTCTTAATCTCAAAATAAATAAGTGAGCGGTCTCGTCTGATTTTTGCCGACAGTTGAAGAATGCAGCTCTCGACTGGGCTTTGGAAGCAGGTGTAGCAAATTCACGTTTCAACAACTCAAATACTCAGAGGGGTTTCCTCTCTGATCCAAAAATTCCCCCATACCAGACTGGCGAGGACATTGAAAATTATTTACTGCGCTTTGAACGCATCGCCAAAACATGGAAATGGCCAGAAAAAGAGTGGGCATGCCGTCTGGTTCCACTACTGTCTGGTAAAACTCTGGAAGCCTACACAGCAATGGATGAAGACAGAGCCCACTGCTACAAAGACTTGGGAGCAGCCGTGTTGGCTAAGTTCGACATTTCAGCGGATGTAAGAACCTGGGTGAAGGAGCACCAGCCGGCAGAGGGAATTGAAGCAGCAAAGTTGGCTGTCCAGTACCTCAACGCTAGGAGGGGAGGACCAGCTTCACGCTCCGCGGGTGCAGCACATTCGCCCAGCCCAGCTGTTTCAGCAAAGAGGTTCAAGGAGGGAGAACGCTCCAAACTCTCCAGGTACCGTCAACCCTACAGCAGGCCAGCGAGCACCTGGTAAGGACATTGTTTGCTTCTATTGTCAACAACCGGGACACAAAGCTTCAGTGTGCCCCATTCGAAAATCAAAGGTCACAGGTGCATGTTATCCACCTAGACCTGAGAATGAGCACAGTGGGGACAGAGATTTAAAATGGCAACAACATGTAGATGTGACTGTTAATGGACAACCAATCACAGCTATGTTGGACACTGGAAGATTCATGTCATTGATCAAGCGCAGTTTGGTGCCCACAGGGACTTTGGATTATAGTCAGAAAACAGACATTCTGTGTGTTCATGGGGATAAACATCTTTATCCTAACACTGAGTTAACTGTAGATATATCAACGATCAGGCCTATCTATTGACGTTTGCTGTGGTGGATAATCTACCAGTAGATGCTATTCTCGGATGTGATTTACCTGTTCTCATGGATTTGTTGGAAAAACCCACTAAACCAGTGAAAACCAATGCTGAAGTTGATGTGAAAATGTCTGGTGCTGTGCTCACTCGAGCCCAAGCCAAAGCTAATGTTCAACCTTTGCCAGATTTCGATGACAGTCTGTTTGAGGGTGGCAAAATCAGACTAAAGAAATCTCGTTCTCGACGACGTTTTGAGAAAAAACTAAAATCAATGACACCAGAAGAAACAGAATTTGTCTTATATTTATCTGAGGGTGAACAAAAGCGTCTTGTGACACCTGCTAGTTGCAGGCCACTTGTTATGCAACTTGCACACACCATTCCATGGGCAGGACATTTAGGCCGACATAAAACATACCTGAGAGCCGCATCTCGTTTCTACTGGCCTTGTATGTACACAGATATTCCAAAATATTGTGCAGCATGTCCCACCTGTCAGAAAACATGTCCAACTCGAAGGTCAGATAGAGGCTTCCTCCAACCACTCCCTGTAATCTCCACTCCTTTTCGCAGGATTGCCATGGATATAGTTGGCCCACTCATTAAAAGCAGTAGCGGCCATCAGTATATCCTTGTCATATGTGATTATGCTACCAGATTTCCTGAAGCCTTCCCTCTGCGTACTATCACTGCTTCCACTGTTGTCCGAGCTTTAGTCCAACTGTTTTCCAGAGTGGGTATACCGGACGAAGTCTTGACTGACCAGGGGAGCAACTTCACTTCCCGGCTGACGCAGCTCTTCCATAAACACCTTGAAATCACTGCCATCCGAACCACCCCGTATCACCCACAAACAGATGGTCTGGTGGAGTGGTTCAACCAGACACTCAAAAGGATGTGCCAGAAGTTTGTGGATGACACAGGTAAAGACTGGGATCGCTGGTTGCCATTTCTTCTCTTTGCCTACAGAGAAGTTCCTCAAGCCTCCACAGGATTTTCCCCTTTTGAGCTCCTGTATGGGTGGGATGTCCAAGGGCCACTAGATCTGCTCCGGAAGAGTCGGGAGGCTTCGTCTACCACACCTGCAGGCAAAGGGGTGATACAGTTTGTGTTGGAGATGAGAGAGAGATTACAGCAGTACCAGGAGGAGGCAGAGGTCAACTTGCGCGAGGCCCAAAAGAAACAAAAGACATGGTATGACCAACAGGCCCGTCACCGTGAGTTTGAACCTGGACAAAAAGTCCTCTTGCTTCTTCCTTCCTCAACTCACAAGTTGCTAACTAAATGGCAGGGGCCATATGTCATCACCTGAAAGATGGGTCCTGTCACTTATGAAGTTCACTACCCTGAAAAGAAAAAGCCAAAACAAACGTACCACATCAACCTACTGAAAGAATGGAAGGAAAACCCAAGTTCATGTCCTATAAAAGTCATGCTGGTGAGAAGACTAAACACAGAAGAAGACAGTGATGAAGATGTGACAGAGCTTACTAGTTCTAACAGTTCAGCTGGTCTGGCACACCTTCCACCTGAGCAAGCGGCAGGACTGACTGAGCTGTTCAAAGAGGTTTCTTCACTGTTTGCAGACAGACCTGGAAGGACCTGCTTAACTGAACATGTCATCAGGCTGACCACTAAGCATCAAATTCGCCTACGTCCTTACCAGGTTCCACAACAACTGGTGAGCAAACTTCAAGATGAAGTGGACCAGATGTTAAAGCTTGGGGTGATCAAGCCTTCCAAATCAGAGTGGTGCAGCCCCGTGGTCATCGCCTTCAAGAAAGATGGTTCTCTGCGCATCTGCACTGATTTCAGGAGACTCGATGCCATCTCTGAGTTTGATGCCTATCCAATGCCCAGAATAGATGACCTGCTGGAGAAGATTGGGGCTGATAAAAACCATCACCACTCTCGATCTGTGCAAAGGGTATTGGCAAGTCCCGTTGGAAAGAACAAGCTGACCATTTACGGCATTCCAAACACCTGCAGGGCTATTCCAGTTTATGGTTATGCCCTTTGGTTTGCATAGTGCTACTGCCACCTTCCAAAGGTTGATGGACAGAGTACTACAAGGGTGTGGCCACTGTAGTGCGGCATATACCTTGATGATGTGGTCGTTTTCAGCAAAACATGGAAAGAGCACACTCAACATCTTTCCTTGGTCCTGAAATGCATTCAAGGGGCAGGCTTAACACTTAACCCTTCCAAGTGTAGATGGGCTCAGCAAGAAACCGAATACCTTGGGTACCACCTTGGAGGAGGAGAAGTGCGTCCACAAGTGGATAAAGTGGAGTCCATCCGAAAATGTCCCAGACCAAGAACCAAGAAGGAAGTGCGATCATTCCTAGGACTGGTTGGCTGGTACAGGCGTTTCGTCCCACAGTTTGCAACAATTGCCGCTCCACTTACCACTTTAACAAAGAAGGACCACAAGAATCCAATTCAGTGGACAGATGAGAGTGAGGAGGCCTTCACAACACTGAAAACCTGTCTGTGTTCATCACCAGTCCTGCGAAGTCCTGACTTTAATCAAAGATTTCTAGTGCAGGTAGATGCTTCTGCAGTCGGCCTAGGAGCAGTGCTAGTCCAGGGGGAGCCAGGAGAAGAGCACCCAATACTTTTCCTTAGCCGTAAGCTTCAACCCAGAGAAACACGCCATTCTACAATAGAAACAGAAGGCCTTGCAATTAAGTGGGAGAGTTTGCGGTACTACCTGTTAGGTAGAGAGTTTGACCTAGAAACTGATCATAGAGCTCTCACGTGGATAAACTCCATGAAAGATCACAACAGTCGTCTTACACGGTGGTACCTGTCACTCCAACCTTACAGATTTGTTGTACGACATAGATCCGGCCCCACTAATGTAGTGGCTAAATTCCTCTCCAGGATGTCGAACATCGTCAACCTCCCAGAGGGGAGGGATGATGTGACGGAGGAGCTCCGTCCCCCTGTCTGAGCGGAGCGCAGGCAGCACATCCACATTCACGCACACCTACATGCAAGCGCGCACACTCATTCCATAGACAAATTCTGCCGTTTTTAAACCCTGATTCTCTACTCATTTGACTCCTTTCTTGCCGTTTTGACCTCGGGTGCACACTTGGTCATCACTTGTTCTCCGCATACATGCACATACACAAACTTACTCACCGCAGCCCTGCAGCACGGCGTCTTAGCCACGCCCCCTCCTTCACTGACAGCCAAACCGAGGGGTTTGTTTTTCCTGTTTATATAATTTTGATGTGAGTTTCGAGCCAGCTGTTTCTAATTTAAATTATTTGTTTTTGTTTCTTTACTTTTCATGGCAAACTTTGAGGGTATTAAGTGTTGAAAGTGTTATTGAAATAAATGTATTTATTATTTATAGTCATTAAACTAAATATTTCTAAAACTGAATGATGTGCCTAATTAGGTGGGAGTGGCTATAAGAGGTATATAAGAGGATGCCTCACCTCACTCTCATAATGGGGAGTGGGTGAGTCAGTGAGCAAGTGAGCAGCTGAGCTGGTGAGACAGGCAGAAGAAGCGCTTGTCTGATGCCAAAAACTAGACTGTCGATTGTCCCCTACTGTTTTTTTTTGTATTTGCCCTTTCGTCCTCATCCGTGCTTTCTGTTTTGTAAACCCCAAAGACTACATTAAAGGAAAAACTTTAATGGAACCTGCTGGCTTGCCATCTTTCTGATTACTACATTCTGGACTACCTACACGAACCTGCGACAGTTACGCCGATGATATTCAGTTATATGTTTCTTTTAAACCTCAGGATGTTTTTAAAATACAGATTTTACTCAGGTGTTTGGATTCAGTCAGGATTTGGTTAAACGCATTTTCAAGAGACTCCCCAAAAGATTGTCTGTAAATGAAGATGGTCACTCCAACATCTCTGGACACCTCCCCTTTTAAACTCAACAACAACTAGACGTAGTAAACTGTACAGATTAACACTGTATCTTAACTTGACTACTGGTCACATTTTCTCTTGTATTAATTAACCATCTTCCTGTCTCTAATCAAACTGCAATCAACTTCCTTTTCTCTCTTTTTACAAGTTCAGCCTTTCAGTGGGTTTACAGACTCTTCCTGACCTAGTTATTGTACACCCTTCCAGAGTCGGCTTTACCAAATGTTCTGGTCCCAGGCTTTGATCGCAGTCCTTGATTGAGTTGTGGTCAGTCTCCGATCTTGTGGAGTCTTGTTGTTCTGTCACCAGAGGAAGAGGCTGCAGGTGTCTGTGGTTTCTTCTCTTCTCTCGTCCAGATGGTGAGTGAACAACGAGTGATCGCTGGGAGGCCCCCTCCTGCTTTACAGTTGATGGACTTGTCCACCTTCTTTCTGAGTCCAGTTTGATGAGAACCTTTCTCCCCGGCTGTAGGACAGGGAGTTCTCGAGCTCCGTGTCTCCTGTTGAAGTAAAAGGCCGGTCTCTCCTTCTCTCTATCATCTCTCATTTTGATTTGTGACAGGTCAGGCCACTTGGGGACTAAATTACAGTCTAGTCTTGGTAGTGTTGTGCGGATTTTCCTGCCCATCAAAAGTTCTGCTGGACTCACGCCAGCTGATGAGGTGGCCGTGGCCCGGAAGCTCATAAGGGCCAGCAAAGGATCCTCCTGCCGCAGGATTCTTTTTGCAGTCTGCACAGCCCGCTCTGCATGCCCGTTTCCTGAAGGATGGTAAGGACTCGAGGTGACGTGTTTAAAGTCATACTCTTGACTGAATCTTTTGAAAGTTTTACGTGCAAATTGGGGTCCGTTATCAGAGAAGACTGAATCAGGGATTCCATATCTGGCAAACGTGGCTTTCAGTCTTCCAACAACTTGATCCGCAGATGTAACTGGTAATTCTAGTATCTCCAGATAACGAGAATAATAATCTGAGATTACCAGGTAGTTTTTTCCCTTTTGTTCACACAGATCTATCCCCACCTTCAGCCAGGGTCTGTCAGGGAAGGGGTTGGATGAAGTGGTTCTCTTCTCTGGGCTTTTTTGTTTTCACAGCAAAACTCACATCGGTCCAATCTTTCTTTTAGATCTGCTGAAGGTCCTGGCCACCACACCGATGCTCGTGCTCGCTCTCTGCATTTGGAGAGGCCTCGGTGCCCCTCATGGATTCTGCTCAGGATCTCAGCTCTCATTGATAGCGGTATCACTATACGGCTTCCCCAAATAATAAGCCCTTGGGACTCTGAGAGCTCGCTTCTGTAGTGATAGTAAGCTCTCTACAATGAACTCAGCGAACGGGTGTCGTCTGGCCATCCGTTCCTTATCCTTTTAACTATGGCTTGCAGTTCTCTGTCTGCCATTGTGGCTCTCCTAATTTCATCCAGTTTTCCTCCAGATGCCTGCATGTTGCTCAATACAGAATCCACGTAGCAGCGGATATCAGCTTCAGTGTCGCTGACCGTGGTGCTGGACGCCGGACTCCGAGACAGCGTGTCAGCCACCACAAGGTGTGTACTCTGCAGCAGCGTTGGACCTCATCAGCCTCAGTAACAGTCTCTGACACCTGATTGGAACTGTATCCAGGTCTTTAGTGTTGATCAAGGGGACCAGAGGTTTGTGGTCTGTTATTAACTTGAATCGGTCCATCCTGCTCAAGTATTTTCCTAAATGCTCACATGCCCAGACCCCTGCCAGACACTCCTTTTCAATTTGTGCGTAACGTGTTTCTGCACTGGTTAGTTTTCTGGAGCAGTAAGCTACTGGCTTCCAGGATTCCCTGTGTTGCTGTAAAAGCACTCCTCCGAGCCCATAGCTGCTGGCGTCGGCTGATAAGCTGTCGGCCTGTTTGGATCATAGTAAGCCAGTACAGGTGTGTTCATCAAAGCTTGCTTCAGGTTGTAGAACGCTCTCTCTTGTGGTTCTCCCCAGATCCATACTACGTCTGTTTTTAGGAGCTCGGATAGTGGTGCTCCGATGGTCGCCAGATGAGGTATGTATTTTCGCACATAGTTAATCATACCAAGCGCCCGCTTCAGCTCTTTCAGGTTTGTAGGTGCTGTCAGCTCTGCTTTTGCCTTGATTTTCCCTGGATCTGGCTGAATGCCGTTCTCACTCACCACGTGTCCCAGGAAGTTCAGCTGTTCCTGCCTGAAGTGACACTTGTCTTTGTTCAGTTTTAGCCCAGCTCTCTGTGTTCTCTCCAGAACCTTTTCTAGGCGTGCGCCATGTTCCAGCAGGCTGGATTCACACAGACCACCATTCATGTGTCAAATTCACATCCACGGTCTCAAAATCAATGCTCATCCAAACGTGTTGAGAGACTGGACGCTCCGAACCCGTGTGGGAGAACTTTTTAGACTCATCACAACATAGAAGTATTGAATGTTTATCTCATGTACGGTATGGAAGACATTGATGCTGTTTAGAGATCAGGTTCATTTTTTTTTCTAAAAAGAGTTCAACAAAAGCATCGGTAATCACGTCTCCATGTCTGGGCTCATGATACCATTCAGAGACTCAGAAAATATGAGGATATTTATGTTTAAAAAAACAGAAACAAGACACCTGGCCAAACTATCCAAAGAAGCACAACTTATACTCTGCTATTTATGGCATAATAAATAACTCAAGATGAAAAATTGCTTTGTTCTAAAACTTTGGAACAGTAGTGGACATTAAAAGAAAAGTTTTACTCCTATCTAGTGTCAAGAGCAATTCAAAGGCTCTCTGCATCCCTTTCAATAAATCTTGATTTGTCGCAGTGGACGCCCTCTAGTGGCAACAGCAGGAAATGCACAGCCACCATGTGAAGGACGGAGGTTCAAATCTAAGAATTGCCAATGTTTTTCTTTTGTTTTGCTTTTTCTTTTAAATGTAAAAACTATTTAAGTTCATCAGGAACACACAATGGAAAATACCACTCCACAAAAGTCATCTCCACTGACACCAAACCACTTTTAAAACCACAAAAAAAAAAAAAACACTGAAAAACTTTACAAACAGGTTTTTAATGCTTTTCGTTAGACGAAACCGCCAGAAAACAAGGGAGGGACGCACACACCTTATTTATATCTAAAACAAAGTCAATAATAACCATTTTTGTCATCCACACGCCCCCACTACTGTTTCAAAACAAACACTATCCTCAGATTTGACATTCGATTGTCAATGTAGAATATTCAAATAGACTGTTTTCATCAGTTTGAATGTCGCCCTCTAGTGGCAACAGCAGGAAATGCACAGCCACCATGTGAAGGACGGAGGTTCAAATCTAAGAATTGCCAATGTTTTTCTTTTTTTGCTTTTTCTTTTAATGTAAAAACTATTTAAGTTCATCAGGAACACACAATGGAAAATACCACTCCACAAAAGTCATCTCCACTGACACCAAACCACTTTTAAAACCACAAAAAAAAAAAAAACACTGAAAAACTTTACAAACAGGTTTTTAATGCTTTTCGTTCAGACGAAACCGCCAGAAAACAAGGGAGGGACGCACACACCTTATTTATATCTAAAACAAAGTCAATAATAACCATTTTTGTCATCCACACGCCCCCACTACAGTTTCAAAACAAATAAAGGTTTTAAAAAAAACACACTCCTCAGATTTGCCATTTCATTGACAATGATGAATATTCAGATACAAACTTTTCATCAATTAGAATGTGGCGACGATGGTAAGTCCTGCGCTGTTACGCGCAGGATGATGCCAGTTTGACTCTCAGAGTCGACATTCTTTTTTCTTTTCAAATATTAAAACTATTTAAGTTCATCAGGAACACACAATGGAAAATACCACTCCACAAAAGTCATCTCCACTGACACCAAACCACTTTTAAAACCACAAAAAAAAACACTGAAAAACTTTACAAACAGGTTTTTAATGCTTTTCGTTCAGACGAAACCGCCAGAAAACAAGGGAGGGACGCACACACCTTATTTATATCTAAAACAAAGTCAATAATAACCATTTTTGTCATCCACACGCCCCCACTACTGTTTCAAAACAAACACTATCCTCAGATTTGACATTCGATTGTCAATGTAGAATATTCAAATAGACTGTTTTCATCAGTTTGAATGTCGCCCTCTAGTGGCAACAGCAGGAAATGCACAGCCACCATGTGAAGGACGGAGGTTCAAATCTAAGAATTGCCAATGTTTTTCTTTTTTTTTGCTTTTTCTTTTAAATGTAAAAACTATTTAAGTTCATCAGGAACACACAATGGAAAATACCACTCCACAAAAGTCATCTCCACTGACACCAAACCACTTTTAAAACCACAAAAAAAAAAAAAAAACACTGAAAAACTTTACAAACAGGTTTTTAATGCTTTTCGTTCAGACGAAACCGCCAGAAAACAAGGGAGGGACGCACACACCTTATTTATATCTAAAACAAAGTCAATAATAACCAATTTTGTCATCCACACGCCCCCACTACAGTTTCAAAACAAATAAAGGTTTTAAAAAAAACACACTCCTCAGATTTGCCATTTCATTGACAATGATGAATATTCAGATACAAACTTTTCATCAATTAGAATGTGGCGACGATGGTAAGTCCTGCGCTGTTACGCGCAGGATGATGCCAGTTTGACTCTCAGAGTCGACATTCTTTTTTCTTTTCAAATATTAAAACTATTTAAGTTCATCAGGAACACACAATGGAAAATACCACTCCACAAAAGTCATCTCCACTGACACCAAACCACTTTTAAAACCACAAAAAAAAACACTGAAAAACTTTACAAACAGGTTTTTAATGCTTTTCGTTCAGACGAAACCGCCAGAAAACAAGGGAGGGACGCACACACCTTATTTATATCTAAAACAAAGTCAATAATAACCATTTTTGTCATCCACACGCCCCCACTACTGTTTCAAAACAAACACTATCCTCAGATTTGACATTCGATTGTCAATGTAGAATATTCAAATAGACTGTTTTCATCAGTTTGAATGTCGCCCTCTAGTGGCAACAGCAGGAAATGCACAGCCACCATGTGAAGGACGGAGGTTCAAATCTAAGAATTGCCAATGTTTTTCTTTTTTTTGCTTTTTCTTTTAAATGTAAAAACTATTTAAGTTCATCAGGAACACACAATGGAAAATACCACTCCACAAAAGTCATCTCCACTGACACCAAACCACTTTTAAAACCACAAAAAAAAAAAAAAAACACTGAAAAACTTTACAAACAGGTTTTTAATGCTTTTCGTTCAGACGAAACCGCCAGAAAACAAGGGAGGGACGCACACACCTTATTTATATCTAAAACAAAGTCAATAATAACCATTTTTGTCATCCACACGCCCCCACTACAGTTTCAAAACAAATAAAGGTTTTAAAAAAAACACACTCCTCAGATTTGCCATTTCATTGACAATGATGAATATTCAGATACAAACTTTTCATCAATTAGAATGTGGCGACGATGGTAAGTCCTGCGCTGTTACGCGCAGGATGATGCCAGTTTGACTCTCAGAGTCGACATTCTTTTTTCTTTTCAAATATTAAAACTATTTAAGTTCATCAGGAACACACAATGGAAAATACCACTCCACAAAAGTCATCTCCACTGACACCAAACCACTTTTAAAACCACAAAAAAAAACACTGAAAAACTTTACAAACAGGTTTTTAATGCTTTTCGTTCAGACGAAAACCAGCCAGAAAACAAGGGAGGGACGCACACACCTTATTTATATCTAAAACAAAGTCAATAATAACCATTTTTGTCATCCACACGCCCCCACTACAGTTTCAGAACAAATAAAGGTTTAAAAAAAAAACACTATCCTCAGAGTTGCCATGTAATTGACAATGATGAATATTCAAATAGAGAGTTTTCATCAATTAGAATGTCATGCCCTTTTGGCGATGGCGGGAAGTGCAGAGCTTTCACGCACAAGACGCCAGTTCGAAACTCAGAGTCGGCAATTTTTTCTTACTACTTCGCATACCTTCAGTAAGTTGCCGGGCCTAGCGACCCGGCTCTGGCGTTTTCTGGGACCCGGGGTCGTATGGGTCATGTTACGTATACATTGAGGGCCTATACCCAACGGAAGTCTTAGCGTCCGTAAACGCTTAGCGTCTAGCCAAGAGCTAGCCGAGTTTGTTAACCAACTATGGTATGAAGATTGTCGCCGGATCTCTTATAAAGAACACCTACAATAAGACTTGCAAAAACATGGTTTTCAAGATTTTCCAATCTATAGCGATTTTGAAATTTTAACTACATGCAATATCACGCTAGTATAAAAATGAAACATAAAAGCTAACCTGAAAAGGGTTTTTCTTTAAAAAAAGAAAAATGTGTTTTTGAGGCGCAGGGCATGCTGGGAATTATATGGCAGACTTATGGAACGCACACCCGAAAGAAAAGCAACGAAGAGAAAGTCATCTCATGTAATTGTGGCACTAAGCAGGCCTGGGCTGCATTGTGGCCCAAGACACAGAAGACAAGACAAAAATTCCGACCCCCCACCCCCTTATCACCACCAATTTAACGTGAGCGCACCACGCTGCACCAGGGCCCATTCATGGCCGAGTGAACACCGGCACTATAGCTAGCGTTAGCTGGCTAAGCTTTCGCTGGTAGACATAAATACAGTACAATAATATTATATTTACAGAATACAGCCAAATAAAAATGTCTTACCTGTGAAATATGACCTGCAGCTGCTCTGTGGCACCAGAGTTACTAGAAGCCAAAGAAAAAATACTAGTTATGTGTCTGAATTAAAGCCAACGGTTTTTCTTTTGCATTAAAAAGAAATAAAGAAAGAAAGAAAGAAAGAAGGAAAGAAAGAAAGAAGGAAAGAAAGAAAGAAGGAAAGAAAGAAAGAAACAAAGAAAGAAGGAAAGAAAGAAAGAAGGAAAGAAAGAAACAAACAAACAAAGAAAGAAAGAAAGAAGGAAAGACAGAAAGAAAGACTGATTCTTGCTGATTCTTACTCATAATACAGCAGCACATCTGGAGGGTAAAGTGTAAAGGTGGAGACATCTGACTCAACTGCAGGTCAACTGTTGATCAAAAAGACAAAACATGAATTTTTACTATTTGGGGGGGCTCCCATTTCATGACATCAACCTAGAGCCGACCTCAGCAGTGTGCCTGCGTTTCACCCACAAAAACAAACAACAAAAAAACCTTTGCATAGATGGATGCGCATGTTGTGCTTATAAAATGAAAGCGTTTTGTCGATCACCGCTAGTTCCGTGGAGAAAGTAGGTGTGTGTATTAGCCTGGGGGTGGTGCTGGCAGCGCAGACTCTTCCTAGAAAGGCTGTTCTCACTTATCTATGTCACAATGTAAGACCCACTGGTTTTGGTGGATTGGGAGCGCAGGTTTTCAGAGGAACGCTCAGAAATGCTTGAATGGATCAAAATACCACTCTGGGGTTGGTTTTAGTGCGGAATTAACATGATAATCTACTTCAAAGATCAAAAATGATAATAATCATTGGAAATAGTACAGATGAATAGTTTTCCATCTGTTCCATGTATTTTCAACGGTGAATTCAACAGCTGCTGCAGTCAAACAAGTTGTTTTGTATTTCACCACATGATGGCAGCAGCACTGGGCCACAGTAATGTAGTAGTGGGAGAGTGTGGTGCAGTGAATTTAGTTTACCAAATGATTTATGAACGTGCTTGATGCTGCCACATATTTATATACAGTATCTTTCCAGTAAATATGAGCTAACAGAACTGAGTCGACAGTGGAGCAGATTGGATTAGGGTGAAGAAGAGCAGAGCACGAGTTAATGGCATTGATCAGCTGTAGTAAACTAGATTAACACACTTTTGGGTTGTGCATAATCACAATTAACCACAATGTTTTACGAGTTAAATTATACACGACAATATGCAGCTTTTGAACAAAAAAATCCAGAGAGAAAATGTCTTCCTACATTTCTTCCTTTCCCTCATTTTTATTGTCTGAAATGTTTACATTTCTAAAGTGTTAACTCAGAAGTTTCATTCTTGTGCGTAAAAACACATCAACAGTAACATCTAACACATTCACACATCAATTCTGCCCTTCCAAACAACACTTTGAACACCTCTGCTTTTAAGCTTTAACACAAACAATAATAGTTTTCCTGAAAAGAGCTGAGTAAAAAAGTGGACAAACATTGTTCATATAAACCTCTATGGTGAGATACAGACAATGTTCTGCCTTTACCTGTGTCTCCAGTAGTGGGACCTTGTTAGATCCTTTTCTCCGGCAGGCTTTTACCAGCTTAGTCACCGGCTTCTTTGTGAACCGACTTACTCCTGTGCATGTGAACCCTTGCAGCACAGATGAAGACAAGCTGCTCGCACATGAAAACAAAAATTCCAATTTTCTCTTATGTCTCGTTCAGTCCAATCTGTTCCCAACTGCTCACCTGTCTGGACTTCCTAACATGGTCGTAGCCGAGTCTGCTGCTATAACATCAGCGAACAACTCAACCTGGTAAAAGAAATGAACAAATGATGAATGAACAGATCAATAGAGCAGACTTAGTCATCCAGAAGAAACTCCACCTGCTGCCGTTTCCACCTTTTCTTGCTGAGTTTGGCAATGGTGTCGGCGTCACCTGTAAACTGCTGCAGGTAAACTCGAGGGACTTGAGCAGCCAATTGATCTGGAACGTTGTCTAAGATTTTCAAACTGTTTGTGTCCGATGATACAATCTGTTAAAAATGGTTAAAAGGAAGGAAGATGAAAAAGTCAGAGATGTTACAAAGCATCTGAATGAAGCTTTGTGATACTTTCCCACGCCTGTATTGAAGCCGTCTTCAGTTATTGCTCATTCTGCATTAAGCTTTGTCTTCAGCAAGTGAAATACATTCTAAATTAGGCCTTGGGTTGATTGCAGAATGTTTTGGGTCATTTTGCTTCTCTACTGTGAAGGATCATCCAAACTTCTTTGCTGTATCGGGGGAATCGGAGCAGGCAGTATATCCCTCTACACTTGGGAATTCTGGCTGATTATGTCTTTTGTCGCAGCATCAATAAACACAAGTGACTCATTGCCATTAATTATCCACAGAATCCATGTCTGTACCATGACACTGCCTCCACCATGTTTTACTGAAGTGTGTGCTTTGGAGCATGAGCTGGTCCAATTCTTCTCCAAACTTTCTTCTTCCTAACATTCTGGTACAGGTTGATCTTAGTCTCATTTGTCCAAAGAATGTTGTTCCAGAACTGGGCTGGCTTTTGAAGGTGGTTTCTTTTTTTTTGGTTAAATCCATTCTGACCATTTCATTTTTGAGGCTGATCAATGGTTTGCACCTTATGGTGAATCTTTACTCTCATGAAGTCTCTTCTCCTTATGGTAGACTTAGATGCTGATACATCTAACTCCTGGAGACAGCACCTCACTTGAGTGGATGTTGTGAAGGGCTTTTTCTTCACTGTGGTGAGGATTCTGAGAACATCCACCACAGTTGCTTTCTATGGACTTCAATGCTTATTAAAGTTTCCAAGCTTACAGTATCCTCTTCTTTTTTTTGGAATGTATAAAACGGCTGATTTGGTCTCTCCTAACATTTCTGCTTTCTCTCTGATGGATTTCTTTTTTTTCTATAAAGCCTGTTTTTGTTTTTGTCGTCTTCCTTTCCACATGTCAAGTCTAAAGTTTTAGTTAACTAGCACCAAATCATCAATCCTGTCACACTTTTGGGTTCTGCTGAACAGCCCTGTGCTGGTTCTTCATAAGTTCCATCAACGTGGAACCAAAAGGCAAAGGTGTAACCAGTGAGAGCCCTTGTCTTACAGCCTCATGTCAAGATCGACTTTGAATCCCTTTGTCCAAAGTGGAATGCCTGCAAAGTCTGGAATTTGAACGCCCAAGTACCAATGGAACAATGAAATATTGGAAAATAAAAAAAGCTCAGAATGCAATTGCAGTTTCTATAAACTATATTTCCAAAGATGTTTTTTTTTTAATTTGCACATAATTTGTCACTGAAGTCTTGCAGACGTAATATAGATGACATACCTGGTAAACAAAACTCTGAAAGCTGAAGAATCGGACTAGCAGACTAGCTACAAATGCAGGGATTTTGGATGCAGAGATGAGCTCTGAGCTGATGATGCTGCTGAACGTGTTAGAGGGTAAACCAATGATAAGAGAGCCCAGCTGTGAGAGTGATGATGCGCTGTTGATCTGATTGAATGTAAAAAAGAGGGGAGAAGAACACAGATGACATTACATAAAATAGATCCTTTTTGAATTTCACCTGAAATCTGTGAAGCATGTACCTTCATTTCTCCTGAGCTCAGCAGTGTCTCAGTGTTTCATACTGACTGATGCATTCAATTGGGTGAACACAGGACCAGGAGCGCAGCACTGACTCACTGAAGGAAGACTAAAAAGCAAAAACCGTTTGTAGAGTTTAGGGTCACATGCAGTTTGTACAGTGAGTGTTTCTAATTATGTGTGGAGGATTTGTAGCTGGTAAACTAACAACATATTTCAATGCTTTAGACTTACAGGAGTGGATTCAAGTTGCTGACTTGCTCCTAAACTAACTGAGTGTAGTAGCTGATTAATGTCAGATCCACGTTGGGCTGATTGAAGAGTGCGATATTCTGAGTATTCACTGTGAAAACTAGCAGAACCTGAAAAGAGAAGATACAGTCTGTTCTGTAAAGCAAAAAACTATCTGTTTTGTTCAGAATTTCCCTCACAGTAAATAAAAGAAGTAAAGGATTACAACAATCTGTTAATGAGATAAAATACCTCTGTAGATCCAAATGACTGAAGATCCGCCACAGTGAGGACAGACATGAAAGAACCGATGTACTCTGCAAACCAGGCTGTGGAGCTCAGTTCTGGGTTGCTGCTGTCATAGCACTTTGGTGCCGTGGCTATGTGGAAAAAAAGGATTTTCAAAATAATCAGGTTATGCTTTTATGCTGCTGCCTCGGTGGAGGTCTTGGTGTGGGGATGGCTGGGAGCTCTCCCTCCTTTTTTTTTCTTTTCATTCCATCATCCACCTCAGCTTAACATAACATTCACCTGAGCACAGGCGTCGGCTCACCTTTGCACCTTCAAATAGTGTGCATGTCAGAATGTAATGCTTTACATGTGTTGGTTGGTATGCACAAGTGTGTGTGTGAACTGGATGTGGACAAGTTTGTGAACACTCTTGGAGCCAGCAGGTATGTTTGTGGCAGCTGAGTGTGTGGACAGGCCCCGCCCATTTTAGACCAACACTCACTATTGCAATGGGTATAAGATCAAGCATTTTGTTGCCTGTAGATTAACAACTCTACTTTCCCTTCCTAGTAGTCCTTCTCAAAACGTATGTAATCCACCATCTCTCTTTCCCCCCCTTCACCCCTCAACTCTCTACTTTTCCCCCTTTCCTTTTCCGTCCGGTCCAACAAAAAGAACACAAACAAAATTAATATTAATAAAGTTTCGTTTAAATTACAAAAGGGGCTTATACCAACATACATTTTGTGTTCGCTATCATTTATAACCCCCGATTGTAAGAGTTAAATCTGTCTAATGCAAGAGGCTCTCAGCTCATTTCTGTTTGCGCAGCTGTTGGACAGGACAAGTTAAAAAAAAAAAAAAAAAAAACAGACAGGAAAGATCTCAGCTGACAGTTGTCGGAAAAGGTTTCTTGAGCGAGCTGCAACACAGAACAAAACGCTCAGCTGCAACCTGCCACCCGATTTCCCGGACACGCACACACTGCAGGAAGGAGAGCAGATGTTCCTTTTTACTCATCTGTCCGTAAGCAGCTTGCTGGTCGCCCGGCGCTCTTCGGTCAGTCCGACGTCGCTCTCCACTTCCACCTCCTGCTGCACGCTTTGCCTCTCCAGTCAGCGTCCTTTTTCGCTGCCCTTGTTCCTCTGGTGGCAAAACGTCTGCAAGTCCCACCCGGCAATCAGTTGCCCATGCCTCTCCGCTGGATCTTCCCCATGTCCGTTCAGGGCGCTTTTATTTAACGTCAGAGGGGAGTGGCGCCTGACTACTCACAGCTGTGTGCAATCAGTCCGACATGCTAATAAATATTGCTCATCCATTAAGGGAACTACAAACACATGCACCCAACACAAAACAGCATGCACAGTGAACAACAAAAAAAAATAAAAGATAACACACAACCAGGTCATCTGACAGTGTTGTTATATGCTTGTACGAAGGCAGGCAACTGCGCCTCGGTCAGTCAGGATTCTCTCTGGGCACCCAAACTTCTGAATCCAACCGTTGTAAACGGCACGAGCAGTTGTTGCTGCAGACTGGTCTTTGGTGGGGATCGCTTCAGCATACTTTGAAAAAAGGTCAGTCATAACCAAGATATAGGGCCATCTATCATCAGGACGACCAAGCGACAAATAGTCCAGCCCCACCAGCTCGAAGGGATATGAGGTCTTAATTGACACTAGCTGTGCTCTCACCTGAGGTCCACGTTTGGCACAGACGCACTGGGGGCAGGCAGCGGTCCACTCTTCCACATCTGTGGTCATCCGGGGCCATTAGCAACACTGACGCAAAGTCCTCAGCATTCTGTCACAACTAGGGTGACCCATTTCTTGGTGGTAGGTAGCCCAAACATCTTTTGTTTCACTTCTGAGGATAAGAAGCTGGAAAACCTCTTGCCCAGAATTGGTCTCCACGAAACGCCCCCCCAGCACTCCATTGCGCAACTCAATTCTGTCCCATTGCTTAAGTAACAACTTCAAGTTGTTGGACAGAGAGTGACATACCTCTGGTTGAGTGGTGTATTCAGCCTTACATTTGCGCAATTGCTGGAGGTCGGGATCAATGGATGTCTGTTCTCCAAATCCTCTGTGAGGGCCTCGGCCCGGGTCAAACTGCAAAGAGCAGGATCATCCTGTGTAGGCAAGCGTGACAGTGCATCAGGATTTTGGTTGTTCTTTCCAGGCCTATATTTGATGGTGTATTTATAATTCGCCAATTGGGACACCCAACGTTGCTCCACTGCCGCCAACCGAGCAGAATCCAAGTGCACTAGAGGGTTGTTGTCAGTATAAACAGTGAACTCTGCCCCATACAAATAGTCCTTGAATTTTTCAGTGATGGCCCATTTCAGTGCAAGCAGTTCCAGCTTGAATGAGCTGTAGTTTTGGTCGTTTCGTTCAGTTGGGTGCAGGCTACGACTAGCATACGCTATGACTCGTTCCTGCCCCCCTTGCACTTGTGCAAGGACACCACCTAGCCCTTCAAAACTTGCATCGGTGTACAATCTGAAGGGCTGTGCAAAATCCGCGTATGCCAGGACCGGGGCACTCAGCAAAGCTTCCTTCGGCTTGTCAAAGGCTTGCTGACAGGTCAGAGACCAGGTGATGGGGGTATTCTTACCCCCTCCAGTCGAGCCATGGGTAAGGGCATTTAGGGGCAGGGCAATTTTTGATAACCCAACAATAAAGCGGTGATGCAATCATCTGAAGCCAAACAGATGTGATGCAATCATCTGAAGCCAAACAGATGTGATGCAATCATCTGAGGCCAAACAGATGTGATGCAATCCTCTGAGGCCAAACAGATGTGATGCAATCCTCTGAGGCCAAACAGATGTGATGCAATCATCTGATGTGATGCAATCATCTGAGGCCAAACAGATGTGATGCAATCATCTGAAGCCAAACAGATGTGATGCAATCATCTGAAGCCAAACAGATGTGATGCAATCATCTGAGCCAAACAGATGTGATGCAATCATCTGAAGCCAAACAGATGTGATGCAATCATCTGAAGCCAAACAGATGTGATGCAATCATCTGAAGCCAAACAGATGTGATGCAATCATCTGAGGCCAAACAGATGTGATGCAATCCTCTGAGGCCAAACAGATGTGATGCAATCCTCTGAGGCCAAACAGATGTGATGCAATCCTCTGAGGCCAAACAGATGTGATGCAATCCTCTGAGGCCAAACAGATGTGATGCAATCCTGAGGCCAAACAGATGTGATGCAATCCTCTGAGGCCAAACAGATGTGATGCAATCATCTGAAGCCAAACAGATGTGATGCAATCATCTGAAGCCAAACAGATGTGATGCAATCATCTGAAGCCAAACAGATGTGATGCAATCCTCTGAAGCCAAACAGATGTGATGCAATCATCTGAAGCAAACAGATGTGATGCAATCATCTGAAGCCAAACAGATGTGATGCAATCATCTGAAGCCAAACAGATGTGATGCAATCATCTGAAGGCCAAACAGATGTGATGCAATCATCTGAGGCCAAACAGATGTGATGCAATCATCTGAAGCCAAACAGATGTGATGCAATCATCTGAGCCAAACAGATGTGATGCAATCCATCTGAGGCCAAACAGATGTGATGCAATCATCTGAGGCCAAACAGATGTGATGCAATCATCTGAGGCCAAACAGATGTGATGCAATCCTCTGAGGCCAAACAGATGTGATGCAATCATCTGAAGCCAAACAGATGTGATGCAATCATCTGAGGCCAAACAGATGTGATGCAATCATCTGAAGCCAAACAGATGTGATGCAATCATCTGAAGGCCAAACAGATGTGATGCAATCATCTGAAGGCCAAACAGATGTGATGCAATCATCTGAAGCCAAACAGATGTGATGCAATCATCTGAAGGCCAAACAGATGTGATGCAATCATCTGAAGCCAAACAGATGTGATGCAATCCTCTGAGGCCAAACAGATGTGATGCAATCCTCTGAGGCCAAACAGATGTGATGCAATCCTCTGAGGCCAAACAGATGTGATGCAATCATCTGAGGCGAACCAGATGTGATGCAATCCTCTGAGGCCAAACAGATGTGATGCAACCTTCCTTACCAACGGTAATATCCTGCAAAGCCTAAGAAGGACCTGACCTGTTTCACAGTTTGTGGAATAGGCCACTCTCTCCTAACTGCAGTCTTAGCTGGATCTGTTGCCACCCCCCTGTTCGCTGATGATATGCCATAGGTAAGTAACCTCTTTCTGGAACAACAAACACTTTTTAGGTTGCAACTTTAGACCATGGTTGTGGAGCCTTTCGAACACCTCCTCCAAATGATGGGTGTGGCTCTGGAAATCAGAGGAGAAAACAATGATATCATTTAGGTAGATGAGTAAGGACTCGTTCACCATGCCCCCCAGACAGCGCTGCATTAGCCGCTGAAATGTGGCATTGCACAGTCCAAAAGGCATCCGATCAATCTCATACAGTCCTAAAGGTGTGGAAAAACCAGTTTTCTCTCTATCAGCTGGGTCCACCTCAACTTGCCAGTAGCCACCAAATCCAATGTAGAATACCATTTTGCTGCTTTTAGACATGTTAGGGACTCCTCAATTCGCGGTAATGGGAAAGCATCTTTGTGTGTCACAGCCTTCAATTTGCGATAATCAACACAAAAACGCCAATCTCCACTCTTCTTTTTGACCAACACGATTGGAGCTGCCTAAGGGCTTGAGCTTTCCCTTACCACTCCCCGGTCTAACATGTTCTTCAGGAGGGAACGCAATTCTGCGTACAAGCTTGGAGGCACTGGTCGATACCTCTCCCTGCTGGGTGGAGCTGACCCCATAGGTATCTGGTGCTTAACCACTCCAGTGCAGCCAAAATCTTCTTCATGACTAGAGAACACCTTAGTCCAACGTTGCAACAGCTGTGCCATCTGTTCCTGCTGCTCGCAAGTGAGACCGTCCCCCTTCAGGGCCAGAGCTGGATGAAATTCAGAGGTTACAGTTTCCTCAAAAGCGCCAGTGCGTCTCACTGCTACCTCTATGACTTCTGAGTCGACCCACTGAAGGCTCAGTTCCTGCTCCCCTTGAACATCTGCTGGGTCGACCTCGGTTACCTGGGCCACTGGCTGCCGCTGTGGTACTTCTACGGGATAAGGGTTTGGGTTACAAACTTTACAGGGCAAGCGGTTTCCCTTCAGCAAAGTCAAGGTACGTCCTACTTGCCACTTTTCAGCTGGCGGGTGTGGATGCGTTGGCATTCTGGCATTCTGCAAAAGCCTGAACCCAGGCCTTCCCCTCCATAGGGTCAAGGGTACTCCTGAAGGCTGGCACGCCTGGATGGTTTCCTTGAGTGAGAACAGACCATACAGCCTCAATGACATTCATTCCCAAAATCCCTTTTTCAGTACCTATACACCCATCTTCAACCACAATCACTCCTTTATCAAGAACATGGACACCCCCAACCATGCGGTCTAACAAGGCATACCCAACATAGGGGATTTCCAAACCATTAGCAGCACGGAGTTTTAGCCATGGAACTTCTTTGATTTGGGCCAAACGGTCACCTAAGCACTTTCTAAACAGGCTTTGGCTGAGCATGGAAACCTGGGATCCTGTATCAATTACAAAAGGTACTGGACAGTTATTTAAAAATATTGTCACGGTCGGGCACTCACCAACCAAAGCAGACTTTGTGGCGCTCCTTGACACCCCATGGCCAGGCCTTCAGCTGCAGGGGAATCTAAAAGCCCTGATTAGCCTGCGATCTCTGAGGGCACCTTCTCTGCATGTGGCCAACCACTCCACAACGTCTGCAAATTGGTCTGCCCTGGGTGTCCCACCGATTTCCAGGCACTCTGGAGTGAGCCATGCTATAGTTCCTGGCTGGGAGTGGGTAGATAGCCCCACTCTCTTGCGGATGATCATCCACTAAAGCTGGGAAGCGAGGGTGTAGAGGTGTCTGTGGGCGTGCCACAGTCTTTATTTCCGTGAGAAGCTCTTTCACGTCCTTCAGTTCTTGCTGCATCTCGGTCCGAAGCTCCTGTTAAAGTTGGTCCAGGTCAGCAAGAGAAATATGTCTTTGAGCAGCAACTCTTTGCGCAGTCACAACCTCTTCATCTTCCTCTAGTTCTTTTTCTAAGGCTCTGACTTCCCTACAGGCTTCAGAGAAAGTTACATTGTTCGTACGACGGATCTGTCTGTTTAGTTCTTGTTTTACTGCACCAGGGCGAAGGCCAACCAAAAGCTGGTCGAGAAGCAGATCATCTACATCCCTGGCTCCATTCTCATCTTGTTGACGCCACTTGGAGAATAATTCTCTTAATCTCAAAATAAATAAGTGAGCGGTCTCGTCTGATTTTTGCCGACAGTTGAAGAATGCAGCTCTCGACTGGGCTTTGGAAGCAGGTGTAGCAAATTCACGTTTCAACAACTCAAATACTCAGAGGGGTTTCCTCTCTGATCCAAAAATTCCCCCATACCAGACTGGCGAGGACATTGAAAATTATTTACTGCGCTTTGAACGCATCGCCAAAACATGGAAATGGCCAGAAAAAGAGTGGGCATGCCGTCTGGTTCCACTACTGTCTGGTAAAACTCTGGAAGCCTACACAGCAATGGATGAAGACAGAGCCCACTGCTACAAAGACTTGGGAGCAGCCGTGTTGGCTAAGTTCGACATTTCAGCGGATGTAAGAACCTGGGTGAAGGAGCACCAGCCGGCAGAGGGAATTGAAGCAGCAAAGTTGGCTGTCCAGTACCTCAACGCTAGGAGGGGAGGACCAGCTTCACGCTCCGCGGGTGCAGCACATCGCCCAGCCCAGCTGTTTCAGCAAAGAGGTTCAAGGAGGGAGAACGCTCCAAACTCTCCAGGTACCGTCAACCCTACAGCAGGCCAGCGAGCACCTGGTAAGGACATTGTTTGCTTCTATTGTCAACAACCGGGACACAAAGCTTCAGTGTGCCCCATTCGAAAATCAAAGGTCACAGGTGCATGTTATCCACCTAGACCTGAGAATGAGCACAGTGGGGACAGAGATTTAAAATGGCAACAACATGTAGATGTGACTGTTAATGGACAACCAATCACAGCTATGTTGGACACTGGAAGATTCATGTCATTGATCAAGCGCAGTTTGGTGCCCACAGGGACTTTGGATTATAGTCAGAAAACAGACATTCTGTGTGTTCATGGGGATAAACATCTTTATCCTAACACTGAGTTAACTGTAGATATATCAACGATCAGGCCTATCTATTGACGTTTGCTGTGGTGGATAATCTACCAGTAGATGCTATTCTCGGATGTGATTTACCTGTTCTCATGGATTTGTTGGAAAAACCCACTAAACCAGTGAAAACCAATGCTGAAGTTGATGTGAAAATGTCTGGTGCTGTGCTCACTCGAGCCCAAGCCAAAGCTAATGTTCAACCTTTGCCAGATTTCGATGACAGTCTGTTTGAGGGTGGCAAAATCAGACTAAAGAAATCTCGTTCTCGACGACGTTTTGAGAAAAAACTAAAATCAATGACACCAGAAGAAACAGAATTTGTCTTATATTTATCTGAGGGTGAACAAAAGCGTCTTGTGACACCTGCTAGTTGCAGGCCACTTGTTATGCAACTTGCACACACCATTCCATGGGCAGGACATTTAGGCCGACATAAAACATACCTGAGAGCCGCATCTCGTTTCTACTGGCCTTGTATGTACACAGATATTCCAAAATATTGTGCAGCATGTCCCACCTGTCAGAAAACATGTCCAACTCGAAGGTCAGATAGAGGCTTCCTCCAACCACTCCCTGTAATCTCCACTCCTTTTCGCAGGATTGCCATGGATATAGTTGGCCCACTCATTAAAAGCAGTAGCGGCCATCAGTATATCCTTGTCATATGTGATTATGCTACCAGATTTCCTGAAGCCTTCCCTCTGCGTACTATCACTGCTTCCACTGTTGTCCGAGCTTTAGTCCAACTGTTTTCCAGAGTGGGTATACCGGACGAAGTCTTGACTGACCAGGGGAGCAACTTCACTTCCCGGCTGACGCAGCTCTTCCATAAACACCTTGAAATCACTGCCATCCGAACCACCCCGTATCACCCACAAACAGATGGTCTGGTGGAGTGGTTCAACCAGACACTCAAAAGGATGTGCCAGAAGTTTGTGGATGACACAGGTAAAGACTGGGATCGCTGGTTGCCATTTCTTCTCTTTGCCTACAGAGAAGTTCCTCAAGCCTCCACAGGATTTTCCCCTTTTGAGCTCCTGTATGGGTGGGATGTCCAAGGGCCACTAGATCTGCTCCGGAAGAGTCGGGAGGCTTCGTCTACCACACCTGCAGGCAAAGGGGTGATACAGTTTGTGTTGGAGATGAGAGAGAGATTACAGCAGTACCAGGAGGAGGCAGAGGTCAACTTGCGCGAGGCCCAAAAGAAACAAAAGACATGGTATGACCAACAGGCCCGTCACCGTGAGTTTGAACCTGGACAAAAAGTCCTCTTGCTTCTTCCTTCCTCAACTCACAAGTTGCTAACTAAATGGCAGGGGCCATATGTCATCACCTGAAAGATGGGTCCTGTCACTTATGAAGTTCACTACCCTGAAAAGAAAAAGCCAAAACAAACGTACCACATCAACCTACTGAAAGAATGGAAGGAAAACCCAAGTTCATGTCCTATAAAAGTCATGCTGGTGAGAAGACTAAACACAGAAGAAGACAGTGATGAAGATGTGACAGAGCTTACTAGTTCTAACAGTTCAGCTGGTCTGGCACACCTTCCACCTGAGCAAGCGGCAGGACTGACTGAGCTGTTCAAAGAGGTTTCTTCACTGTTTGCAGACAGACCTGGAAGGACCTGCTTAACTGAACATGTCATCAGGCTGACCACTAAGCATCAAATTCGCCTACGTCCTTACCAGGTTCCACAACAACTGGTGAGCAAACTTCAAGATGAAGTGGACCAGATGTTAAAGCTTGGGGTGATCAAGCCTTCCAAATCAGAGTGGTGCAGCCCCGTGGTCATCGCCTTCAAGAAAGATGGTTCTCTGCGCATCTGCACTGATTTCAGGAGACTCGATGCCATCTCTGAGTTTGATGCCTATCCAATGCCCAGAATAGATGACCTGCTGGAGAAGATTGGGGCTGATAAAAACCATCACCACTCTCGATCTGTGCAAAGGGTATTGGCAAGTCCCGTTGGAAAGAACAAGCTGACCATTTACGGCATTCCAAACACCTGCAGGGCTATTCCAGTTTATGGTTATGCCCTTTGGTTTGCATAGTGCTACTGCCACCTTCCAAAGGTTGATGGACAGAGTACTACAAGGGTGTGGCCACTGTAGTGCGGCATATACCTTGATGATGTGGTCGTTTTCAGCAAAACATGGAAAGAGCACACTCAACATCTTTCCTTGGTCCTGAAATGCATTCAAGGGGCAGGCTTAACACTTAACCCTTCCAAGTGTAGATGGGCTCAGCAAGAAACCGAATACCTTGGGTACCACCTTGGAGGAGGAGAAGTGCGTCCACAAGTGGATAAAGTGGAGTCCATCCGAAAATGTCCCAGACCAAGAACCAAGAAGGAAGTGCGATCATTCCTAGGACTGGTTGGCTGGTACAGGCGTTTCGTCCCACAGTTTGCAACAATTGCCGCTCCACTTACCACTTTAACAAAGAAGGACCACAAGAATCCAATTCAGTGGACAGATGAGAGTGAGGAGGCCTTCACAACACTGAAAACCTGTCTGTGTTCATCACCAGTCCTGCGAAGTCCTGACTTTAATCAAAGATTTCTAGTGCAGGTAGATGCTTCTGCAGTCGGCCTAGGAGCAGTGCTAGTCCAGGGGGAGCCAGGAGAAGAGCACCCAATACTTTTCCTTAGCCGTAAGCTTCAACCCAGAGAAACACGCCATTCTACAATAGAAACAGAAGGCCTTGCAATTAAGTGGGAGAGTTTGCGGTACTACCTGTTAGGTAGAGAGTTTGACCTAGAAACTGATCATAGAGCTCTCACGTGGATAAACTCCATGAAAGATCACAACAGTCGTCTTACACGGTGGTACCTGTCACTCCAACCTTACAGATTTGTTGTACGACATAGATCCGGCCCCACTAATGTAGTGGCTAAATTCCTCTCCAGGATGTCGAACATCGTCAACCTCCCAGAGGGGAGGGATGATGTGACGGAGGAGCTCCGTCCCCCTGTCTGAGCGGAGCGCAGGCAGCACATCCACATTCACGCACACCTACATGCAAGCGCGCACACTCATTCCATAGACAAATTCTGCCGTTTTTAAACCCTGATTCTCTACTCATTTGACTCCTTTCTTGCCGTTTTGACCTCGGGTGCACACTTGGTCATCACTTGTTCTCCGCATACATGCACATACACAAACTTACTCACCGCAGCCCTGCAGCACGGCGTCTTAGCCACGCCCCCTCCTTCACTGACAGCCAAACCGAGGGGTTTGTTTTTCCTGTTTATATAATTTTGATGTGAGTTTCGAGCCAGCTGTTTCTAATTTAAATTATTTGTTTTTGTTTCTTTACTTTTCATGGCAAACTTTGAGGGTATTAAGTGTTGAAAGTGTTATTGAAATAAATGTATTTATTATTTATAGTCATTAAACTAAATATTTCTAAAACTGAATGATGTGCCTAATTAGGTGGGAGTGGCTATAAGAGGTATATAAGAGGATGCCTCACCTCACTCTCATAATGGGGAGTGGGTGAGTCAGTGAGCAAGTGAGCAGCTGAGCTGGTGAGACAGGCAGAAGAAGCGCTTGTCTGATGCCAAAAACTAGACTGTCGATTGTCCCCTACTGTTTTTTTTTGTATTTGCCCTTTCGTCCTCATCCGTGCTTTCTGTTTTGTAAACCCCAAAGACTACATTAAAGGAAAAACTTTAATGGAACCTGCTGGCTTGCCATCTTTCTGATTACTACATTCTGGACTACCTACACGAACCTGCGACAGTTACGCCGATGATATTCAGTTATATGTTTCTTTTAAACCTCAGGATGTTTTTAAAATACAGATTTTACTCAGGTGTTTGGATTCAGTCAGGATTTGGTTAAACGCATTTTCAAGAGACTCCCCAAAAGATTGTCTGTAAATGAAGATGGTCACTCCAACATCTCTGGACACCTCCCCTTTTAAACTCAACAACAACTAGACGTAGTAAACTGTACAGATTAACACTGTATCTTAACTTGACTACTGGTCACATTTTCTCTTGTATTAATTAACCATCTTCCTGTCTCTAATCAAACTGCAATCAACTTCCTTTTCTCTCTTTTTACAAGTTCAGCCTTTCAGTGGGTTTACAGACTCTTCCTGACCTAGTTATTGTACACCCTTCCAGAGTCGGCTTTACCAAATGTTCTGGTCCCAGGCTTTGATCGCAGTCCTTGATTGAGTTGTGGTCAGTCTCCGATCTTGTGGAGTCTTGTTGTTCTGTCACCAGAGGAAGAGGCTGCAGGTGTCTGTGGTTTCTTCTCTTCTCTCGTCCAGATGGTGAGTGAACAACGAGTGATCGCTGGGAGGCCCCCTCCTGCTTTACAGTTGATGGACTTGTCCACCTTCTTTCTGAGTCCAGTTTGATGAGAACCTTTCTCCCCGGCTGTAGGACAGGGAGTTCTCGAGCTCCGTGTCTCCTGTTGAAGTAAAAGGCCGGTCTCTCCTTCTCTCTATCATCTCTCATTTTGATTTGTGACAGGTCAGGCCACTTGGGGACTAAATTACAGTCTAGTCTTGGTAGTGTTGTGCGGATTTTCCTGCCCATCAAAAGTTCTGCTGGACTCACGCCAGCTGATGAGGTGGCCGTGGCCCGGAAGCTCATAAGGGCCAGCAAAGGATCCTCCTGCCGCAGGATTCTTTTTGCAGTCTGCACAGCCCGCTCTGCATGCCCGTTTCCTGAAGGATGGTAAGGACTCGAGGTGACGTGTTTAAAGTCATACTCTTGACTGAATCTTTTGAAAGTTTTACGTGCAAATTGGGGTCCGTTATCAGAGAAGACTGAATCAGGGATTCCATATCTGGCAAACGTGGCTTTCAGTCTTCCAACAACTTGATCCGCAGATGTAACTGGTAATTCTAGTATCTCCAGATAACGAGAATAATAATCTGAGATTACCAGGTAGTTTTTTCCCTTTTGTTCACACAGATCTATCCCCACCTTCAGCCAGGGTCTGTCAGGGAAGGGGTTGGATGAAGTGGTTCTCTTCTCTGGGCTTTTTTGTTTTCACAGCAAAACTCACATCGGTCCAATCTTTCTTTTAGATCTGCTGAAGGTCCTGGCCACCACACCGATGCTCGTGCTCGCTCTCTGCATTTGGAGAGGCCTCGGTGCCCCTCATGGATTCTGCTCAGGATCTCAGCTCTCATTGATAGCGGTATCACTATACGGCTTCCCCAAATAATAAGCCCTTGGGACTCTGAGAGCTCGCTTCTGTAGTGATAGTAAGCTCTCTACAATGAACTCAGCGAACGGGTGTCGTCTGGCCATCCGTTCCTTATCCTTTTAACTATGGCTTGCAGTTCTCTGTCTGCCATTGTGGCTCTCCTAATTTCATCCAGTTTTCCTCCAGATGCCTGCATGTTGCTCAATACAGAATCCACGTAGCAGCGGATATCAGCTTCAGTGTCGCTGACCGTGGTGCTGGACGCCGGACTCCGAGACAGCGTGTCAGCCACCACAAGGTGTGTACTCTGCAGCAGCGTTGGACCTCATCAGCCTCAGTAACAGTCTCTGACACCTGATTGGAACTGTATCCAGGTCTTTAGTGTTGATCAAGGGGACCAGAGGTTTGTGGTCTGTTATTAACTTGAATCGGTCCATCCTGCTCAAGTATTTTCCTAAATGCTCACATGCCCAGACCCCTGCCAGACACTCCTTTTCAATTTGTGCGTAACGTGTTTCTGCACTGGTTAGTTTTCTGGAGCAGTAAGCTACTGGCTTCCAGGATTCCCTGTGTTGCTGTAAAAGCACTCCTCCGAGCCCATAGCTGCTGGCGTCGGCTGATAAGCTGTCGGCCTGTTTGGATCATAGTAAGCCAGTACAGGTGTGTTCATCAAAGCTTGCTTCAGGTTGTAGAACGCTCTCTCTTGTGGTTCTCCCCAGATCCATACTACGTCTGTTTTTAGGAGCTCGGATAGTGGTGCTCCGATGGTCGCCAGATGAGGTATGTATTTTCGCACATAGTTAATCATACCAAGCGCCCGCTTCAGCTCTTTCAGGTTTGTAGGTGCTGTCAGCTCTGCTTTTGCCTTGATTTTCCCTGGATCTGGCTGAATGCCGTTCTCACTCACCACGTGTCCCAGGAAGTTCAGCTGTTCCTGCCTGAAGTGACACTTGTCTTTGTTCAGTTTTAGCCCAGCTCTCTGTGTTCTCTCCAGAACCTTTTCTAGGCGTGCGCCATGTTCCAGCAGGCTGGATTCACACAGACCACCATTCATGTGTCAAATTCACATCCACGGTCTCAAAATCAATGCTCATCCAAACGTGTTGAGAGACTGGACGCTCCGAACCCGTGTGGGAGAACTTTTTAGACTCATCACAACATAGAAGTATTGAATGTTTATCTCATGTACGGTATGGAAGACATTGATGCTGTTTAGAGATCAGGTTCATTTTTTTTTCTAAAAAGAGTTCAACAAAAGCATCGGTAATCACGTCTCCATGTCTGGGCTCATGATACCATTCAGAGACTCAGAAAATATGAGGATATTTATGTTTAAAAAAACAGAAACAAGACACCTGGCCAAACTATCCAAAGAAGCACAACTTATACTCTGCTATTTATGGCATAATAAATAACTCAAGATGAAAAATTGCTTTGTTCTAAAACTTTGGAACAGTAGTGGACATTAAAAGAAAAGTTTTACTCCTATCTAGTGTCAAGAGCAATTCAAAGGCTCTCTGCATCCCTTTCAATAAATCTTGATTTGTCGCAGTGGACGCCCTCTAGTGGCAACAGCAGGAAATGCACAGCCACCATGTGAAGGACGGAGGTTCAAATCTAAGAATTGCCAATGTTTTTCTTTTGTTTTGCTTTTTCTTTTAAATGTAAAAACTATTTAAGTTCATCAGGAACACACAATGGAAAATACCACTCCACAAAAGTCATCTCCACTGACACCAAACCACTTTTAAAACCACAAAAAAAAAAAAAAACACTGAAAAACTTTACAAACAGGTTTTTAATGCTTTTCGTTCAGACGAAACCGCCAGAAAACAAGGGAGGGACGCACACACCTTATTTATATCTAAAACAAAGTCAATAATAACCATTTTTGTCATCCACACGCCCCCACTACAGTTTCAAAACAAATAAAGGTTTTAAAAAAAACACACTCCTCAGATTTGCCATTTCATTGACAATGATGAATATTCAGATACAAACTTTTCATCAATTAGAATGTGGCGACGATGGTAAGTCCTGCGCTGTTACGCGCAGGATGATGCCAGTTTGACTCTCAGAGTCGACATTCTTTTTTCTTTTCAAATATTAAAACTATTTAAGTTCATCAGGAACACACAATGGAAAATACCACTCCACAAAAGTCATCTCCACTGACACCAAACCACTTTTAAAACCACAAAAAAAAACACTGAAAAACTTTACAAACAGGTTTTTAATGCTTTTCGTTCAGACGAAACCGCCAGAAAACAAGGGAGGGACGCACACACCTTATTTATATCTAAAACAAAGTCAATAATAACCATTTTTGTCATCCACACGCCCCCACTACTGTTTCAAAACAAACACTATCCTCAGATTTGACATTCGATTGTCAATGTAGAATATTCAAATAGACTGTTTTCATCAGTTTGAATGTCGCCCTCTAGTGGCAACAGCAGGAAATGCACAGCCACCATGTAAAGGACGGAGGTTCAAATCTAAGAATTGCCAATGTTTTTCTTTTTTTTGCTTTTTCTTTTAAATGTAAAAACTATTTAAGTTCATCAGGAACACACAATGGAAAATACCACTCCACAAATGTCATCTCCACTGACACCAAACCACTTTTAAAACCACAAAAAAAAAAAAAAAAAAAAAAAAAAAACACTGAAAAACTTTACAAACAGGTTTTTAATGCTTTTCGTTCAGACGAAACCGCCAGAAAACAAGGGAGGGACGCACACACCTTATTTATATCTAAAACAAAGTCAATAATAACCATTTTTGTCATCCACACGCCCCCACTACAGTTTCAAAACAAATAAAGGTTTTAAAAAAAACACACTCCTCAGATTTGCCATTTCATTGACAATGATGAATATTCAGATACAAACTTTTCATCAATTAGAATGTGGCGACGATGGTAAGTCCTGCGCTGTTACGCGCAGGATGATGCCAGTTTGACTCTCAGAGTCGACATTCTTTTTTAGAACCATTTTCTTTTAGAACCTCATGCATTATCGCAAATTAGCATACGACACTGAAAACAAATTTAAGGTTCAACTTTTTTTATTATAAATGTTTAGAGCGATGCAAAAATACAAATCAAAATAAGAGGGGCTTGCCTTTTTTTTTGTTTTTACAAAACAGAAAATAATAAAGAGTCAAAGCAAGCATCTGGATTCCACCTTTAGGAAAAATGTAAACTACTCTAAGGTAACAATTTTTCTCGGAGTCGGATCTTAATTGGCTGAACTCTTTTAAACTTGCAGTAACTTTTCTCTCCAACTCCATTACAATTTTTTTAATTGCCTTAAAAGTATCTGGAATGAAGAGGGTAATCCAGATTTAGCTTTTTAACAAGGCCAAACAACGTAACTGCAACTCTGACTCCAACACTTGGTAGTCAACCACTAGAGCCTGCCCTTCTAAGTTTTTATTATTTAAAGTAGAAAAATATGTGTAAAACAAAATACAACTCAAAAAAGGAGGGGCTTGCTTTTTTTGTTAAACAGAACACAACAGAAAGAGTCAACGCAAGCAGCTGGATTCCACCCTTAGGAAAAATGTAAACTATTCTAAGGTGACAATTTTACTCAAAGAGTCGGATTTTAAAGGCCTGAACTCTTTTAGACATAACTTTGATCTCCAACTCCATTACAATTTTTTGGATTACCTCAAAAGTGTCTCTGAGATGAGGAGGGTAATCCAGATTTTGGTTGTAGGACCAACCAACATGGCAACTGCTGCTCCCACACTTGGTGGGTCTGGCCTTCAAGGTGCCTGGCCTTCAAGGACCACAAGAATGTCTACTTCCTCACCGCTACCACTATCCATGAGGAGGAAAATTCCCACTGTGGTGTCCTCAATTGCCTCCTGGATCGCTGCGTGGTCTTCATTCTACAGGACACAAAAAACTGTTTCAATAAAGATTTATAGGTGAAAAATGAGACTAATTTAGCCACGACCAAAGCCAGGGTATCATTGTGCCGGTCCAAAGCTCAGATAATTACAAAGGGTTGTTTCAGGAAGGGCATCCAACGAAAAATCTTTGCCAAACCAAATATGCAAATCAGACCTATGATATCCATACTGGATTGGTACCAAAATTGCTGAAAACAGAATCGAAAAACAAAAGAACCACTTTGGCTTGAATCGAATAAAACCCAATCAGTGCCCAACCTCGCCGGAGACAGGGTTACATGGAGGAAGCCAATTCCCTGCAGCGACCCCTGAAGAGAAAAGCTGAAAGGAAAAGAAGATGCAAAATATGACCACCACCTGAAGGGGAGGCAGAAAGGTTTCACAACTCCCTAAACAAACTATTAATATTTTTATAGTTCACTTAACAACAATTTCAAAGAATAAATTAACAATGAAAAAAAAAGGTAAAATTAAAACTTTTTAGAAAACTTTGTCAGGATTCCTCCAGGCTCAAAACAACATTGGAAAGGAAATAGAATAGTCAGGGGTTTCACATTAAACAAATCTGAGAAGAAATAGACAATCACACCAAAACGTTGGATTCAAATGAAGTTGTGGAAATAGGCCTGTAGTTTAGCATTCATGTGTGGTCCAGGCACGGTTTCTTATGGAGCAGCTACAAACCTGCATGCTCCGAGGACACAAACAACCCTGAGTGCAAAAAAGAGCTGAGGATGGTGAGAAGTATGGGGCCCACTGTGGAGAAAATCCATAGGAAGCACATAAGGACTTTAGAACATTTTAGTGAAGCTAACCATATCTCTCAATTCCATCACAGTGATAGGAGAGAAGCTGAACAAATGTGGAGGAGGAAGATTTTTAACGATGTAAGATCTCACACTCATTACCAAGTTCACAATAAATGCTAGGAAGCCATCAGGGTCATCTGTAGAAGATACAGGAACAGGAGAAGAACAGCAGACAACAGTGTATCATCTCAAATTTTTACCCTGGTAATTATTTTTATTTTTTTGGACTATAAGTCATTCTGAAGTACAAGTCACAGCATCAAAAAAGTTTGTCATTCAGTAAAAAAAATCTTTTAGAAGTTGGACTGGATTATAAGATGCACTTTTGAGAGAAAAGCTTGATGCTTCTAAACTCTACCAAACCCGGCATAATGCCGCTTTCACAGAAAGTAATTCAGGCATCAAATTCACATTTCTCTTTCGACGCTTGTCCAAAAATGTCGCAAAGTAGATGCTCCAGATGTGGACTCCAATGTAGAAGCTACCATCAAAAGTTTTAGCATGATCACTACATGGAAGCATTGGCTGTATTTCTCATTTACAAAGAAGGCATGGATGATGTTGAGAGATCAGGTTAAATTATTTTGAAGGGCTCTACAAAAACATTGGAAACCATGTCTTCATGTTTGGATTCATGAGATTTTTTTTTGCTTGTTTTTTTTTTTTTTCCTCGGTGAGCTTCAACATCTACTGCAGGAATTTCGTTAAATTTTTTTTTGAAAAACATGAAACAAAGGTTGCACCTTATCACCACTCATGTGATATGTGCATTTTTGTAACTGATGTGATCAACGGTATGCGCCTCATCACCATTCATGTGTATGTGCGGAAGAGTCAATAGTATCCAGTTTCGTAAACATGTTTTCGAAACCGGCACAGATAGGAAACAGCCGTCGCCTGGGAGGAGGGATTGGCCCCCTCTCCTCTCACGTGATGTGACTGTATAAAGGAGATGGATTTCCCTCAAAGGTAGAGTCTGCTGCGGGTTGCGTACGAACGCCCAGCTGATTGAAGCACCTCTACCCGGACTGTTGGCTCTCTGGTCTAGTGTCATGGTAAGGGAAAAATGTATTCAATCTATTGAAGAATGATGCTGTGGTGACGTGATTTGCGGGGAATAAAAAGACACATTTATTTTAGCAATCCATCTGTGTGCTGTGGTGATGTGTTAAGCGGGAAATAAGAAGAGACATTTATTCTAGCAATCACATCTGTGTGCTGAGTCATCTTTGCTGTGCGCCGACCCTCCCGAACCTTTTCACACAACACAGCTATTGTCTACATTTTTTTGACTGACTTTATGTTCTTGCAAATACCGGTGTAAGCCCAAGGACACAGCTATGGTTGTGATATTGGGCTATATAAATAAAATTTAATTGAGTTGAGGAATTTCGTTTGAATAACGGCCACTTTCAGCCACTTCCATCATTCTGTGACCCAGTCTGACGATGGGTTGTCCTGCTTTAGTCTAAAGAGACTCCATGTTTGTTTTGGACAGCGCTTCATCTTCTGTATTGCTGTTAGTAGCATTCACAGGGCCCTCTAGTTGTTGTTAGTGTATATCACCCGCTTAGAGGCAACTGGTCATTAGTGGGAAGATAATAAATATGAGTCTATGAAATAAAAAAAAATGTAAAAAGAAGTCATTCCTGAGTATAAGTCATACCCCCGACCAAATTACGCAAAAGAAAATGCAACTTATACTTGTTCATTCTGCTCTCAATAATCAATGATACATTAGTTAAACTCACCTCATATTCCCTGAAGAGGTGTGCTGGGTCCTCCTGGAGATATATGCACAGTCCCTTTAGAATGAGCTTTCTTAGAACCTCAGTGTCCTCAGTCTGACAAGAGATAGTTACTTTGTAAATTTGGTTTCAGACATCTGGAAACTGCCCAAATTACTTGATTCAACAAGTTCAAGGATCAAAATAATTTGAGATTGTTTGTGGACATTTTTTTATACAGTTAAATACCATCTGTAACACAAATAAATGAAAAAATTTAAAAATCGAAATTGTCATTAAATTTAGTGGCTCACATCTCTGAATAGTTATAAGGATGATTAGTTTGTGATTTTTTTTTTGTTTAATGCGAGATTGGAAAGAAGTAGTTACACTGGGTCCCTTTAAATACAAGATTTAAACTGGAAACAAATTGTAAGAGGTTATTACTTTTTCTGGAATATTTTCTAGAAGGTTTTCTTTTTTAAGGTATTTGTATTGAACTGATATGAAGACATAATAAATGCACCTCAAAACAAACAGAAATGTCCCTGGGGCATATAATAAAGGCAATTGAACAAATAAACCCTTGCCTTCTCAATCTTTTCCAGGATGTGCTTCAGTTTGGTTCCTATCAATCCTCCTTGTTTCTTGAATAACTTGATCATTTTGTCTGTGTGAATGTCCACCTAGGAGAGGTATCTGGATTGAAGCAGCATGGTAGTTATCCTCTTAAATTCAACATGTATCTGACAGCACACAAATAAAACCTTAATACAACTGCAAAAAATGTCAAGGATAAAGTAAGGGGAATAAAACATAGTAGTTACACATTTTAATACTGTTTATAATTAGAGGATGAATGCCAAAGTATAACAAACCTCACTCATGTGAAAGAATGCTGGCCATCCTTTCTTGAAGTCTTGAACCATTGGCTCCTTGGAAATGACTTCTCGTCTCCTGTATGAAAAGGTTTTCTCCATTTTGCTTTTAATTATGTCCCTGTTTGTCCTCGTCACATCATCAAGAAGTTCAACTCTCAGTCTTTCCAGGCTTGTGTCTGATTCTCCAATGGGATGTGGGGGACAATAATTAACTTCTGACCGTTGAGGTTTTTTTATGGAAGCTGCAGGGGTAGTTTTCCCCTCCGGTTTGTTCTTCAGGGAATTGATGGTCACTTCAGTGCATTCAAGTTTTCTCAGATGAGTGCGCTACATGCCAAGCTCACTTACCAAACTGGCCTTCCATCCACCGTGTCCAGTGAAAGAGCCTCTCTCACTCAAGCAAGGATGCTTTGAGACAAGTGCCTTTGCCACAGCGTTTAATTTCTTACTACTGCAGTAAAGTTTGTATTTGATGATTTCTTGCACAAGTGTTTTTAAGAATGTTTGATTTAAGTTTTGGATCAGGAATGAGTGCAGTGCCGTCCTCTTTGTTTTTGGCATTGCTTCTTTGAAGTTTTAGCTGCGAGTCATAAGAAAACTGAGGCACAGGAAAATTTACTGGCCATGTTGCTCTTGAGCTTGAGGAATCCGAAGAGGACAGAATATCTGTGTCAATAGACCCTGAAGACACTGACAATGAAAGAGGTGACAGCGGAGGCTGAACCACCGAATGACAGAGAGAAGTCTCATCATACTGGGGATTTTCAGTCTGGATCACTTTAATTGTCCCCTTATCACTGAGTTCTTCCACTCTTGTCAGGTTTGTAAACGCATTTTCAAAATGCTTGTCCATAAACTGAAGTCTGAAAGTGTAGTTGATGTTGCACTGTCTTTTTACCTCATGAACCACTTCATCAACTGATCTTGGGAAATTATCTTCAAACAGCACCCTTTGAGAGTTTTCAGCATCCAGGATAACCCATAGCACCTTGAAGGCTGACATTGCTGATCGCTTAATCTGTGGGGAGTAACAGAACAGGTTACTTTATCCATTATGAACAATGCAAATCAGAAAAGGAAACAAAGAGTAAGCAAATTAATGTGCCATTTTTTATCCTCCATTGTAACAATTTTAGTGAAATTGCATGATCAAATCTTACCTCTAATGACAAAATGTCTTTTAAAGGTTACCATGCGGCTTCTTCCAACCAGGTAATCACTCAGTGGATAGCCATCAATCAGTTCATCAAGTGCAATAAGTTTCATAGTCTTCAATGATTGCTCTAGTGCAAAGGCTCTGTAGTGGTCATTATACCATGCGCACAACACATTCACAATAAAGTATAGCCTATCGTCAATGATGCAAATTTGAAAGATTTCTGAAAACTCTGGTACTCCAAAATCTGTCCCGTGAATGACTATCATATCCCTGCAGTATGTGACGCCACAGGTTGATGCCTTCTTGGCCAGATGTATTTCGTTTGTGTCAGGGTACCTCTGTTGAATAGCCTGAACCATTTCATCTTTTAAAATATCTATTGGAACAGTAGAAGCATTAGACACCTCTAAGGGAGATTTACCATGACATGGAGAGTTCACATGAAATGCCATCATCAGCTGATGTTTTGATGCCAATGTCAGAGATAAATTCTTAAAGCAGCTAGTGTTTGACAATTTGTTTAAAAAAAACTATGCTTTGCTTCAAAACGCATGGTCCAAGGATGTACAAGAGGACCAAAAGAACAGATCATGAGAGGGTAGTGTTCTATGTAGTGGTGTTTTGGCAGAAGTTTGATGTCAGGGAACTGTTGATATCTATACCTATGCTCAACAATCTTACTTTCCAGGTATGCAATAGACTGATCTGTGTTTATGGGTGCGACAGCAAGTTCAACTATTTCTTTCAAATCCATGAGCACAAGCCAAGCTGGCTCACTCTCTGGTACACAATGTCCTATCAGAAATGGAAGTAACCTGAGAAAAGCCCAGTTTTCGTGAGCGCAGAATGTTCAATTAACATTGTGAAGTTTAGGTAAAATGGTATTACACTACTCACCTGTACTACAGAGCCTTTGAATAAACACCTGCACTTGCTGATGCTGGCAAGACAGTCAACAGTCTGGAATACAAAGAGTCACTATTCAGCAGAGTCAGAATTTACATGCAAACTTCAGAAAAATGTCATTCTTACCCTTGACTCACCAATAGTTACTGGGTTAACAAAATCGTAATATTCTTAATGTTATGCTAACAGAGATAGTGGGATAACTGATTGCCCTTTGTCCCACAAAAAAATACATTTGTCCATCAACTTTATTTTTTAAATTATTTACACTGTTAAGAATATGACCTTTAAAATGTCTCTCTCTGCATAAAAGCTGTGTGTAAACCGTGCTCCTCGCTGCGGAAGTACGGTTAACGGCAGCTCTTCTGTCACTTTTTTTCTGATAAAACCTGTATGAAATATAATATGAATAAATGTAATGGCTTCAGGCGTTTCCTTGATAAGCAGCCTCTGAGAAAGAAAAAAAACAACACAACATAAACGACCAAGAAATTGGACATTCATCTCTTGCAACCTCTTAAATCTAATGACGTCTCTCCCAATCCTTTCAAATAAGACCAAGAGTTAATTGTGACACACTAAGGTGAGCTCAGCACTTTGCTTTCACAAGGGGAAAGAGGTGGGGAGCGTTAAGATGCTTTCACCTTACATTCAAATTGAGCAGCTATTGCTAGTTCCGATGCATGGCATAATAAATGGCAAATGCACAGCAAGGGGGACCCACTGGACTGAGTGAAGACCGGAGCATGGACTCCAGAGTCAGGGAGGAAAAGTTGGTGGTGTGGAATGAGATCTGTCAGCAGGACAGAGATTTCTGAGTTTTGTGCAAATTTTTTTTATAAATATAAAAAGTGACATGTTTCATGGTATTAACTAAACAGATTGCATTGGTTTAAAATCAATGGCTGTAATTAAAAAAAAAAAAAAACTGCATTCAGAAGACATGAGACCAGCAACTACATTTCACCCCACAACACTCCAAAACTGAGTTTACTGAGAACCCTGCGAAATTTGAAATGGAAACTGCAAGCTAAGCTAGCAGATCAGAAGTAACAAATCCCCCTACACATATACAACGTTTCCTCATTTTTCGCAAGGGGGTATTTTCATGTATATTCCACGAAAGGAAGTAGGACTAGAGTCCTAGGATTACAGACGTATTAATCCAGTGACATTTTTTACTACAGATATACACTTTTGAAAAGACTGACATGAATATTTTCTCTTGTTAAGTGTTGAATGCTTTTGTGTGAATTTGCGCTCTTGCTCTTCCCATGATTCGTTGCTCTGTCTGTGTTCGTCGATGTTTGATGACATCACAAGCGTATGAGGTTTTTTTTTTCTGCCGGGATGGAGACGTATCTGATCGATGTACAATAAATATGCCGAGAGGAGGCTGAAGTTTATCCTGCTCCGAATCTCTTTTTCATCTATCCACCACGCAGGGACAAAGATCACAGCTGCGCAACAAACACTTACCTTAACATCGCTCCCAAAGCTAAAATCTCCATAGAAAAATAAGGTTTATGTAACAGAATGGGGGGGGGGGACCATCTCTTGCAAACGAAGATAATGTAAATTTAGCAAACCAAAGGCATTCTGTGCAGGAGAGATTGATTGACAAGGTCTGCCTCTGACTGGGACAGAGGCAGTGCGCTGTGTGTGCTGGTTCTGATCAAATAATGCCGTCCTCGTAACCTAGCTCATAGGTGGAACGGTCTGGAAAAGCTAAATAATGCCAATAATAGTCAAAATAACAACAATTGTCCTTCAAATTGGGTCTCCACAACGAATCTAGCAAAAATAAAGCCACTACAACCCCCCTGACGAAGTTAGTCTGCTGGGAGAAAATAAAAACACCGCGCCCAGTTTCCCATCATCAAGGCCGAACTCCAATAGCATAACTACTCACGCTCTTCCCCGCACATATTTGGAACTCGCTGCGTTTACCGCCGAATCTGCCTGCACAGTGAACGTATGTTTTACCGCTAACACCTCCCCCTCCCTGCCGCCGAGGGCTGCGGTCGGCACAGGGCAAAAATGGCGCGCATAGCCTTAACTTTGATAACAATGATAAAAGTGGATTACAAAGTTCTTCCCCGTAAAAACAAACAAAATAATAATACATTTGATGTCTCCCACTTTGTTTAAGTAACTTGTTAGAGTAAATTAAGCTTACCTTTTGAAGTGACTGGACGAGCAGGTGCTCTGTAAAATGGTTCACTCCCCTCCTGAAATGCTTCTGGGCAGATGGGGTTTCCCAATTCCAAATGAAGGGGCAAAGAGTGAAACATAACTATTTCATTTTATCTCGAGATTATTTAAATATATGTATGTAACACTGCAAGAAATTGAGTGTGATCTTCAAGATTGGAATATGTTTTAAACACAAACATAATTTGTTCATGTTTAACACACGTGCTTAGTATTTGTAAATGTGTAAAACAACCCCACCTTTCCCATTTTTTCAGTGCAGGATGATGCCAGTTCCACTCTCAGAGTCGGCTTTTTTTTTCTTTTGAAATATTAAAACTATTTAAGTTCATCAGGAACACAGAATGCAAAATACCACTCCACAAAAGTCATCTCCACTGACACCAAACCACTTTTAAAACTAAAAAAAGCAAAGAAAAACTTCTACAAACAGGTTTTTAATGCTTTTTCTTCAGAAGGAGCGACCATAAAACAAGGGAGCGACGCACAGACCTTATTTATATCTAAAAGAAAGTCAATAATAATCATTTTTATCATCCACACGCCCCCACTACAGTTTCAAAACAAATCAATTTGTCTTGCCCATCGCAGGGCCACAATCACACACACTCACACCTACAGACACCTACATTCATCAGTTCACCTATGGAACACGATTTTGGGCTGTGGGAGGAATCCGAAGTCCCCAGAGAAGCACCACACATGCATGGGGTGTAGATGTAGAAACACACAGAAAGGTCCCACACTGCATCTGGAGGACTTCTGGTACAACTGCAGCTGGGCAGAAGTTCTTTTGGAGGACATGCATGAGCGCCTGCACCACCGTAAAAATGCAGATATTGCCATCAAAACAAGTTTGCATATTTCAGACATGAATTCAATTTCTACCTTAGAAAGAGGCAGAGCGTCCTTCCTTCAAAAAAAAAAAAAAAAGGGGGGGGGGGGGGGTTAGAATACAAGTGAGAAAAGTAACACACACACACACAGGCATAAAGACGTTTGTTTTGGTTCTTTCCACGCTGCTGCATTCATTTCAAAAGCACTGAACTCAGCAGTTCAGCTGTTCTTAAAGGGACAGGACACACAATTCTGCAGATCCATCCCTTTAGATGATAAACAATCACATAAAAAAGCTAAATAACAGCTGGCATCATGTCATAATTATTCCTGAATACCGTCTTCCAATAATGGTCGGTCTCTAACAGATGCTGGTCTCCAATAAACTGCAGGTCTAACAGGTGTATTACAGACGCCGGTCTTTAATAGTGGCCAGGCTCCTATAAGACCCAACGCCCCCACGTACACATACTTAGTACTGATGCAGGCAGAGGGTGGGGGCTGGGTGTCTGTAGCATTCAGCCACTGTAGCATGGATCACAACATTTCAGATCATTCAATTTTGTTTAAACTTTTGGAATATGTCAAAGAGCATTCTGGTGAGGAATGTAAACCACATTTTGAGATGAATCCTAAACATATCAGAGAATGTTCCAAGCAGATGGATGAAGGAGTGAAGACGGCTGCAGAAAGAAAAGGATAAAGTCTGGTTTCCTGGTGAGCAGAGAAAGCAGCAACAAATTAGAAGAACTGGTTTGAACATGGATTACTGAGCAAAGGAAAAGGTGCTCGTGTCTCCAGGAAAATGATCGGCATGAAAGCAAAGGGGATTTTTTAATCAGAGATTGACGTTCACATCCAGAATAAAATGTTCTCATTTCAATAAATCCTGCAATGTTCTTCTGTTATTTTCTGTATTTTGTGACCGAATTTCACCACAAAATGAATTCATTAACCATCATCATTCTGTCTGTGTTCTAATAAACGCCGGTCTCCAATAGACACCGGTCTCTATTAAACGTCGGGTCGGCTGACATTTTTTCCAAATAAATACCCCGGCTACTATTGGAAGATTTACGCAACTGAAACTTCCTGAAGATGGAAATACATGGAGGATTTGAGGCTCAGATGAAGGAAATTGTCTTTGTGAAGGTTTACAGAATCATCCATGAATGTCCTTAAATTATTTATGAAGTTCCTTCAATTTTACTCCAAAAATTGTGTTTCTGACCAGCATTACACCCCTGTGTAGGTATCAGTTTGTCCTTTCATTTCATGGCTGTTGAATCCAAACTTTTCCTATACCTGAATGTCTTTCAGGCAGATTGTTTGTCTTCCGTCTTTGGTTGGTTCTCAAAAGTGCAGTGTGAAAGCAGACCAAACCAAAAGGTGTGAAACATTTCTACGCCTGATCAAACCAAGTCTGACTGTCCCAAGTGTGAACAGACTTCTCCCTTTTGGACCTGCAGACTGCTCACTTCTGTTGCTAAGCTACCATCTGCTATGGAATTCTATTTTTGGCCCATTTTGGCCCTTTCATTGTATAGACCACTGGAAACATCACATCCGAGGTGTGGAAACATTTCAGTTTTGACTCAAGTGAAGAGAAAACCTTTTCTTAAAACATTTAAACCAGAGAAGCAGAAAGTTGTGTTTTGAAAGTTTGCATAGCGAGAAATGAATGACACAAACTCCCTTTTATCATGACAGGGCATAGCAGAACTTTGATCTACAGAAAATTAAGGAGGGGTGTGGCTAGACATCTATACGATTCAATCAGATGATGAATCATTCATGATGAGTTCCCCAATGCCTCCTTTTACCCATTATCCCCACAGATCTGACCAAGCTGCTGTTTTATTGTCATACACTGTGATCACCCCCCCCACACACACACACTCGTCAGTCAGAGCTGAGTAAAGCTAGCCCCTCTGGGGCCCCCGTCTTTGGAGCTGGGGTCAGAATCTGGACAGGTGGGGGAAATGGAGCCATGGGAGTTGGAGTTGTAAATATTCAAAGCAGCTTGTTTGTGTTTCTTTGAGCAACTTTTGTGATGGGTGTGACGTGTAGAGGAGGCGTCCCCCTGGCAGACGGCGCTGTGTTGGGCTCTGCAGCCTTTGGAGAGCTGTAGTGAGGACTCAGAGTCCGGGCCCGGTGGGGCGGTCTGAGACTTCCCCTGAGGACAGGAGGTGGACAGGAGTGGAGATGGAGCTGCAGACTCCAGTAGACCCTTCGTTCCCTGCGAGCACTGAAGAGTGGAACACAGAAAGAAGAAGCCACAGGCGTTAATACAGCAAACGGCATGTGCTAACGTTTCAGTGGTCAGGAGAGAGCAAACAAAGCGGCCGGCCGGAGCTACTGTTTTCCACCGCAGATTTAGAGAAATGTTCAGGAACATCCTCATGTGAGGAAGAATTCCTTTAACCCAGAGTGACATGCAGAGAACATGAAAATTCCACACAAAAAGATCCCAACCAAGATTCAAACCACTGCCTTCCTCCTGTGAAGTGAGAGTTAAACCTTCATTGGGATCAAGACTTAGTAGTTTCAAGTTCCTCTACTATAAGGCTTCTTCATGTCAGGAGTGTTTAAAACACATTTATTTTACTATTCTAAGATCATCTCATAAGAAAAATGTAATTACATTTGGTAACAAAATGTAACTAAGAAACCTATTATTGATCCGGAATAAGAAACAAATCAGCTTCTGTGAAGCTCCAAGCAAAAGCTTCTGGTGAAACACTTGAACAAAAGAACAATTTTACAATCAGAACAAGTCAAACTTTATAAACTGCAGAGCGCCTGAGCGTCCCGCCACCGCTCCTTACTGCAACCTCTGATTCTTCTCCTCTTTCCTTCTTTCATGGAGGTGCTTTTAAATCTGGTGTTCAACTCCAGTGATATTTGCATCTGAAGTTAGAAGGATGAGCTGGTTTGAGCATTTATGTGAACGTAAAGCTCAGGGAGGAAAAAACAACTTTCCTGTGGTGCTCTATGTTTAAAAAAAAACAGAGAGAGAGAGCGATGTGTTGATTATACCAAATTAGCATTGATTATTTTTTATAGTCGATGAATCGATTAGTCGACTAACCATTGACAGCCCTAATGCACTGCTTCTAAGGCTACCTGCTGCACACTCTGTAGAAGATCCAAAGTGCAGATGCAGCCCTCGTTTTTAACCTTCATTCCTCTCCTAAAGTCTTTCCATGGGCTTCCCGGAGCTGCTTGCATCAGGTTCGAAGCTCTGACACTCTGCTACAGAGCAGAAAACTCCACAATCTTCTGTACCTGAATGTGCTCGTCCATGTCTGTTTCCGTGCATGTACATTAACCTCTGCAAATAAGTGACCTCTGGTAATTGCTGCACAACACTGCCAAAGATCAGAGGCTAAACTTATCAGCTCTGTGATCCCACAGAGGTGGGATGACCTGTTCATCTCAGCACAGCAGCCTTGATTACAGACTTCAAGAAAAGAAAGAAGCCTGAATTATTATAAACTTCCTGAGCACACAAGGAATCTCTTTCAGTCTGGACTGGATATTTTCCTACAGTACTTGACATGGTTTTTCTTCATTTTATTTCTCATTTGTTAGTCATTTCAGAGAAAGGCCTCTACTAAATGATTAAATATAACTACAAGTTGTGTTTTCACAGGCGATCATTCAGTCCAGTTTTCCATCTGCTTATGAGTTTAAATGCAGTGCAGTAAGACAATCTGAGGCAGGAAATCTGTCATTTTCTTTGACCAAACGCGTGATCATAAAATGATTTGCTCTCCTCCCACTGATGCTGGTGGGATGCCGTCACCATATTCACAACAGTGGGTCAGAACTGAAGAGACACGCCAACAAAGACTTCAACAGTCAGACACACACACTCACATCTCAACCCTTTGTTCAGAAACCTCTTCAGCTCTTCTGAAGGTCTTTCTCTGACCCACAGCAGCTTAGATTGCTTCAGGTTCTTGGATTCTTTCATAGTAAAAACTTTGAACTGACAGATGTTCACTGAAGAGTTTTTATCTAAAGATCTCTTACAACAGAATTCTGGTGCTATTTCACAAATGTATCTTGTGACAGGTGTATCAACATCTTCAGTTTTCCTCGCAAACAAAATCCCTTTCAGAAAGGCTGCAGCCAGAGCTTCTGCACAGGGTTCACAGAGAAAATGAAAGAAGAAGAGCACAAAAAGGAGCAGACAAAGTTGATGAGCATGAACAATTTAATCTGTAAAATGTCAGATTGTAACAATGTAAAACTATATCTGAAAAATGATGAGAAAACAAACAAATGAGGGACAGAAAGGAAAAAGGAAGCATGTTCTATATGAATGTGAGCATAAGCAGGATGAGGAACAGTGAAAGGAGAAGGGCGCCTTCTGCTGTTGGAGGACAAACTTCAGACTGTCATCTTCTCTAAAACATTTAAAAATAAGCTTTAAATCCTGCTTGCTTTGTTAATCCTCCACTCTAAATGTTTCAGGTTGATTGCAGGAAAATCTGTTTTTGAATCTTCTACTGCAGAGCTAAAGTTTCTTTCTGAATCTTTTTTTCTTTCCTCAAAATGAGCTGAACTCTCTTTCAGATGATGTTGAAAGCAAAGATGAGGAAGAGGATTATCTGCTTCTCCTGAGCTGCATCTTCATGCGGGTGGTGTCTCAACTGGAAGTCAGACCGTCACGTCTCTTCTGGTTCATCCCCACAGACTGCAGCTGAAAGCGCCTTCTGAAGCAGAGCAGGCTTTTGCTTTGAGAAGAGGTTCAGGGAAAGAGGACAGTGTGCTGATCCTCTTACTGTGTTTCTTTGGTTCTTGTTGGCTGGCAGCTGGATGTCTGCGCAGTGCATCTGCGCAGACTCCTCTTCCTCTGGCAGGAGTCCTCGCCTGTCGATGAGGCTGAAGGACACAGATGGGAGGCTGCAGGTCAATCAAGATGAAAGAGAAAAACATGCGAAAAAGACTCAAGAAGGATCAAACGATAAGGTGAGGTCAAGTGGATCCATGACGCCCAATGTTTTACCTACAGTGAAAATCTCTGATAAACTGAGTCAAAATGATTTTGGGGATAAAGGTTTGCTGAAGTTCTCAGCTGTAAAAAGCACAAAGGTTTCACGAGTCTGAGTCCACCTTGTGGAAGAAGGTGGAACCACAGCTCTGCAGTTTCTGCTGCATTCAAGCTGAAGCAGAAAACTTTAGAAGGTCCGTGCTGCATCAGCTGGTTCACCTTTGAGGCCATCAAAGCTCTGAAGCACAGCATGAGGTGTGACAAGCACCAGAATCCTGGTTTTACTGAACTTCATCTAAGTAGCTCAAAGAGAGACCAAAAAATCCAACAGAAAACGGCTTTTCCTCCTCTGAGCACCTGATGACATCCCGATTCAGTTCTGTTCTTTTTCAGCCAGATGTTGCAGAAACCAAGAAAGAGTCCCACAGGAGGCCTTCCCTCATTTCAAACCTCAAATGAATGTAACGTTTGTGTCTTTGTGAAGTTCAGAGACTAACCTGGGCGGCAGAGGAGTGCAGAGCACAGAGCAACAGTTCACAAAGACGTTTCTGTGGCTGAATGGGTTTGTGGCAACATCTCCGCTCTTCCCCGACCAGGAGCCTTTAATCTGGAACAACAAAACCTTTATGATCTTCTCAGGAAAAATAACTTTTCTCTACAATTTTTTCATTCAAATTTCAGATTTCTACCTCCATCACCTCTGAGATGCTGAACTCTGAAACTTTAGCATGTTCAGTATCTCAAACTTGAACTTTCTGGTTTTATTTGACTGGAACCTCAAACTGAGGAACCAAATTAAGAAGATGTGTAAACGTCAACCTGAGATCATCAACGAGAACTCACGTCTTCATTGGTTGTCAGATTGGAAGCAACCAGGTAAGTATGGAAGCCCGAGAGACCCAAGATGGACCAGACTGAGAAAAAGCAAATCACCAGTTCCACCGCAGTGAGTCAAAGCGTCAAGGAAAGCGTTCAAATGTTGGAGACATTCAGAACATGAAAACACCAGTTTCATCAAGATAAAAAGGGAAAACTGAGAATTTACCACAAAGGTTTATAGACTCAAAAGTGGACAATTAAAAGGAATGTTTTTAGGTTTACATTTGAAATTACATTTGCTGTTTTTTGTCAGAGATATTTGCATAAGAAAAAAGAATAAACAGAAAGCAGTCAAACGTTTGAATCAAACAAAATGTTAAACATCTGCACAACATTGAGCTGAAAATGAGCCAAACACGAACCAGGATGAACGCTCCTGGACCCAGTGGTCCCAGTGAGTTGGATCAAGCCCCCCGTCCCTTGTCCTTCTGCAGCCCTTTTCAGTGCAGCTGAAAAAGCTGAAGTCTGGTTGTCTACAGGTCAGAACTCTGCTGAAAATCAGGAATAAAGTTGCATTTTAGAGCTCTGGTAGATGCCAGCCGACATGATTTCCTTGAAATCATATTCGGCTCTTCTATTTATTACTCCATTTGTTTGCTCAGATGTCTGCGATCAAACTCTTCTCAAAGCTTTCATGTTGTTGACAACCAGAACCTTGGACCGGTCCGCAGGACCGTGTGGTTTAAAGAAGATCCTGCAGTTCATCAACCAAGCGTTTTTGACATTTTTTTCTGATTCTGGAGGATCCTGGCATGTTGTGCAGTCTCAGCATTCCTTCTGGTTCGATGGTCATTCGGATAAACAGGAGATCCTTTCAGATGTTCCCTTTGCTTCATCAGAGCTAACTTGTGTTTTTTGATTCACAAACCTGATGATGGTCTCTGGTTTATCTGTCTACTTTCTCCTGGGAAGTGGGTGTCAGGTCTTGATGGGATTTTAATCCAGGGAAATATATTTAGACTTGAAAAATGATTCCACTTGACGTGTCACAGTCTCGCCATCGCGCCCACAAGGATCACAGGCATTGAAGCTGGCATTGCTAGCTCCATTAGCTCTGGCTGCGTCTAGCCTTTGTCCAGTGAACTGTAATCCAGTAATGCAGTAGGGGTGGCTGTGGTGCAGTGGAAAAGGGCAGTCAGCCTCTGATCAAAACATTGCAGGTTCAATTCCCACTTTGGCCACCCATGTGTTGAAGTGTCCTTGGGCAAGACACTGAACTCCACGTTGCCTCTGATGGAAGGTTGGTGCCAGCGGAGCCTCGATCAGTGTGTGAATGGATCTGTTACTGTAAAGCGCCTTGGACCGTCAATGAAGGTAGAAAAGCACTGTATAAGAATACGCCATTTAATGATCACATTGTTCATCTTGGATTATTGTCTTGTTGTCCTTCCTGGGCTCAAAGTCTTCTGATCTCTTCAGCTAGCTCAGTTTTCATTACTGTAACCAAGCAGCAACTCTGCCTGGAGGTAAAGTCTACCAGGAAGTAACAAAACATTGCAGTACTGCAAATGACCAGAGAGGCTGGTGCTTAGACTGAGCAATTTCCCATTGACTCCAGTGTTAACATTGTCATTTCTACCCCTCAAATAAACCCCTTTCATGGCTGGTGCTTAAACTTTTTATTTTATCAATGGTAGCAGATTTGATTAAACTCTGAGGGGAGTGCATTTTTTCTAAGTTTGTAATTTTACTTTTTGTAACCAACTTTTATTTAGCTTAATGAGGGGGCGCGCCTTTATGATTGACAGATGATGATCGCAGTAGATTCTGGGAACAGAGCTCCAGTGTTAAGCTCATCTGCTCCGTTTTAGCTTTAGCATTAAAGCTATATTTTGGTTTGTGTTCTGCTGCTGTGCTGTAAACTGTTATAACACACTTTCTGGGAGTCCTTTATCTTTTCTGCAGGTAAGTACTAAAAATAACTTTATATTTGACATTTTTAAACCATAAATATTTATATTATGATCATTTCTGTTAATCCCAGTCATTAGATTTCATTATTTTCTAAATGTCTTTACATTAATATCTTTAGTTTTTATTTTGAATGTTATAAACATTTACATTTTCTCAGTATTTTTGTTATTTACTTTGATCAAAGTCCTTTTATATAGGAGCAGAATTCAGATATGCTGCAGTAACACCAGAATCTCATCATGTTAAGATGGTGCTAACTTCATAGAGCTACCAGGATACATTAACGCACACGATTCATTTTTAAAAAATTTATGTGTTAATACATCTTAAAACAAATTTATTTCACGTGTGAAGCTACCATCTTTCGCTTGTGTCGAGCAGTTCAGGCTTCTGCGGCATGCGTTAATTTCTGAAAATACCAACTTTGTCGGTATTATCCCACTTATAACATGGTCATTTACAAAAAAATAAATATTCAATTGATTTTTGGTACTTTGTTCCTGTTGTTTTCTTGGTTTAGATCGCTTTCTCACAAAAAACAGACTATTTGATTGGTGGTGCAGCGCGTCGTCACGGTAACACAACAAAGCGTCACAGACCTCGACTGCAGCGGCAAAAGAAAGCGAGATATGTGCTGGTCGTCACGATTGATTCAAAGCATCAGTTCAGAGAGAAAGTTCTCCTCTTACTACTTGTTTTTGTCCAAAAGATGAAGGAAAAAGTTTGTCTTAAAGACGTCTGTCCAGTGTTATAGAACATTTGAATATGTGACCAGAACTTCTTTTTTATATGCACGTCAACACCCAGTAGCCAATCAGAATAGAGTATTCACCTGGACCATATACAATGCAGAAACAATGTTAGTTTCTTATGGCTGTATATCAGCATCTTTGTTTTCTTGGAGTAAAACTGCAGACATGAAAGTCTTCAGAGTTCTGCTTATCTTACTGTTGATGTTTTGTACACAAAAAACTGTTACATTTCTGAAATATCTAAGTTAATGCTTTACAATATAAAACAACAGATAACAAAATGAAGGAAACATTTTCTCTCTTTTGTTTAAAAGCTGCATATTGTTGCATAAAATGTACCTTGTTAAACATTGTGATTGATCATGTTTTATCACAATCCAAACGTCTGATTAATCGGATCCATTTTTTAAACGATTGACAGCACTGATATATATATAATATAATAAATTGTGTTTCTGAGTATTTCTTTATTCAAATTGTCTCCTTGCTCCGCTGTAATTCTTATACATCCTCTTGCAGAAAAATAGATCCATGTACGTCTTTGTTTTTCTCGTCTGAACTGGAATCTGCATTAAAACTGTTGGGCTGGATAGCTTGAATGTTGCTCGCAAATTTTTTATTTTGTTTGCTATACACTTTTCTTAGCTTTGGCTTGTGAGGCCCTATATTCTAGCAGGAATGAGTGTAAACAAAGGAATGCTGGACGCTATTTTCCTGCCCACCCACAAACCAGAATCGTATTTCTAATGAGTTCCTGCTACCCTGCAAAAACTATGTTGAGTCTTAATAACTAACGCAGCAGTTAAATACATCATTCAAACTATGAATTGTAAAGCTCTAACGCAGAATTGTGACGCGTCTTTACATTAAGGCTGAGAAACCTGTTTAAACACCAATGTTTTCTGTTCAGGAGCTTAAAGCATCTCTATCTTCAACCAGAGTTGTGATGTCCACTTTCTGCTTTTATTCACGACTCTGATGCCCATCATTCACGGTGAGATGTGATCATAAATATTGAGGAATGAATGTGAACAAGACGTCTTCATACTGTCAAGGATATCTGCCAGGACTCTCCTGCAGAGCAAACACCAGACCTCTCCCATCCTGAGCCCCTGAAAGAGAAAAGAGTCACTGCAGAAGCTTTCAGCTGGGTTCCTTCACGTCTTCATCTTCATGGGGAGGTTTCTGAGCAGTGGTCACCAGCTGAAGACAAGCTGTTCTTAGTCAGGTTAAGTTTTTCAAACAATTCTCACTAAAAACAGTTGTGCTTTGACACATTCTGATAGAAATAGAGTTCACAAAGTTCACTTTTCCTGACAGTTTTACGAGTTAAAGTGATTCCATTTGACCTTTTGATTTTAACGCTTCATAACTGATGTTTTTCTTCTAACTCTGCTACAGCAGGAGAGCACACATGACAGATGAGATGTTTGGGTGGAAAAAGGTTCATTCAGAGTGTTTTTGCTGAGTCATACTCATTGCCAGGTGAGTGCTGACGCAGCCGAAGATGAACGAGGTGAGGAAGGAAAGCGACACGATGAAGGTGTAGAAGAAGCGATAGTTGCGTTTCCCCACGCAGTTCCCCACCCATGGACAGTGGTGGTCAAACCTCTCTGAAGGAAACAAGAAAGTGGGGGTGTTTGTCACGTGGAGCTTTAGATCCCTTCTCGCAGGTAGCAGCAGGTGATCGTCCTCTCACCCACACAGTTGTCACACAGGCTGCAGTGGGAGGTGCGTGGCGGTCGGAACATCTTACAGGTGAAGCAGTACTTGAGCTTCACCACCTGCTGGTTGATGAGGACCTCTTTGGTGCGCGGGGGGGGCCGATGGCTGGAGTTTCCAGAGTCGTCTGCAGAAAGAAAGGAAGACGTGTGCTCTGATGAAGGTCTAGAATGATGAGGCAGGACAAGAAGAACCCGGTTGATGGTTCAGAGTCGATCAGAAACTGAGGAGCAGAACTCCTGCTGGCATCTAAACTTCACGTCACTTGGACTTCCAAACACTAGAGGGCAGCACTGGCTCTCCTGCTGGACCTGACACAGCAGGAATGAGGAAACACTTCACAGTGTGACTTTGTGTAATCTGCTTTCACCCTGAACCTTCTGAGCGAGCCACCCGCACGTGCAGCTGCTGGTCTAGGGGGTCAAAACCAGCATTGACCAGGGAAGAAAGCAAGTGGTTTGATGCACCCCCTCATGACTCCACCTCCACCCACGAGACTCAAACTTTTGCTTCATGTATTGTTTCTGTTATTACTGTTTAAAACAATCGTTGTTCATTCTCTTTAGTACATGCGTGTTTCTTTGGTCGGAAATCTTCTTCCGCTCATCCGGGACCGGGTCGTGGGGTCAGCAGTCTAAGCAAAGATCCCCAGACTTCCCTCTCCCCGGCCACTTCCTCCAGATGGAGGCGTCCAGGAGGCATCCGGACCAGATGCCCGAGCCACCTCAACTGGCTCCTCTGAATGTGGAGGAGCAGCATGACCATAGGTGAGTATTGGAGCGTAGATCGACCAGTAAACTGAGAGCTTTGCTTTCCGGCTCAGCTCTCTCTTCACCACGACGGACAGGTACAGCGACCACATAACGATGGACGCCGCACCAATCCTGTCAATCTCACGCTCCGATCTTCCCTTACTCGTGAACAACACCCCAAGATACTGAAACTTCTCCACCTGGGCAGTGGAACAGGTGGAGACAGGTTATGCAGACCAAGCTCCTGCTCTGGTCATACAGAGACCGGACAGCCCTGAGTAAGGCTCCCCGGACCCCATACTCCCAGAACACCCTCCACAGGACTCCACGGGGGACGCGGTCACAAGCCTTCTCCAAATCCACAAAACACAAATGGACAGGATGAGCGAACTCCCACAAACCCTCCAGCACCCGAAAGAGGGTGTAGAACCGGTCCACAGTTCCACGACCAAAACGTTTTCTGTTCTGGTTTCCATTTGGTTATGTTCTTCTAAAATTCAACAAACTGCAGATCCAGCCTGAAGCTCCTTGTCATCTTTTCATCTGTCCTTTCTCTGCTGGAATTTTTTTTTTCTTTGCCGTTCTTCCACCAGAAATTCAGCTTTGACAAAAGAAAAGAAAAACATATTTTTGATGACATTTACAGTGATTTTAAGGTGTTTTTCATAAAAAAGTCAAACTTATTAGTTAATTTTAGTTCTGGGAAGGAAAAAAAGAATCCTCTCTTCTCATGAAATAATCTGAAGAGCATCAATAGTGACTGTTTCATCAATAAATGCTTTAACATGTTTGATGTTTTTCATTCACAAAATCAGGATTTTTTTTGTTTGTTTCCAGCAGGAAAAGATAAATGCAGAGAAAATCCATTTTGCAGATAAAAATGTGTTTAAACGCCTAGAAAACCAGCAGGCAAAAGCAGTTCAGGTGTTTTCCTGCCTAAACCTGCTCAACAATAGCGGGGCAGCTGCACTTCTCTGCTCAACTTGGGTCCTGAGTAGGAGTCCTGCAGGTCCAGAAGCACTCGATTTACGCAGGTTTGGAGCTCGCTAATCTCCCCCTTCCAGGCGGCGGTGGGGGGGGCAGCAGGCAGAAGCACAAAAAGAGAATCGACTGAAAACATTTCAATCCCACAGCAAATCAGCTGTTTGCTTACCGATCTGGCTCTCCACGTCAGCAGCTTCCTCCGGCGTGGCTCTGGGGAGGATGCCCGGGTCGCTGAAACTGGTCTGGAGCAGCGTCATGAAGACGAAGACGAAGAGCACGGCCCCAATGGCAGGAACGCAGCTGCTCAGGTGTTTGACCAGGAAGGGACAGCTGTGCAGGGGTCACAGGAGGACAAGTTACTCGTGATGATCAACAAACTAATGAGAAACCTCATGTAACCAACTATGCTTCAGTCCCTGTGAGGTTTCTCCATCTGTTCATCACAGTTTAAGGCCCTGGAGAGCGAGCACACTCAGAAGGGAACGCCACCGTTTTACACACGACTCTGGAACTGTGCTATCAAGCTGTTATGTAACTCCGACAGCTGCAAGGAAAAATGGAAGTCTCAGCACAGAAAGACGCATCTTCATGCATGTGGGGGGGTCAGCGGCAGCTTAGAGTGATTTAATCTGCCCTGATGTTCATCTGAGCATTACTGAGATGGTTATGCTTCCATGAAATCTGCAGACTTTTTAGGAAGCCGGTGCTCATCTTCAGCAAAGTATCCGCCTCTTCCCTAAACCACTTGCCCACAAGCGGCAGGGAATCGGACCGCCGACTCACTGCAGCAACCAGAGAGTGGACGCACTCCAGAAGATGAAAATACCAAAACAATATCTCAGAGCTGGACTGAGTGAGTGTGACGTCATCCGCAAAGAATGACTTGCTTTGGGCTCCGATGGAATGAATTCAATTCAGTCGCCAGAGTTATGTGTTACAGACGCGGCCATGTTGGAACCAGAAATCGTCAGTAAGCAGGGATTGGTCTGAGCCAACGTTTTTATGATAACCATTCTCTCCAATCAGGAGTGAGCTTGTTAGAAGACCACACCCCCACTGAAAGTGGGCTTGAGAGAATCTGTCAATCAAACGCTTCAAACATAAGTTTGAAATAAGACCAAATGCTTTTACTGATGCATCTGATTGGTCCGTTTATAACTTGAATAACTTGCAATAAAGAAAAAATATCATGAAAACATAGGATTAGCAAGAAGATGTTAAGAAAGAAGTATCAGAGCAAGAATAGTTATTCTGACAAAGAAAATGACTGATGATAAGCTGAGTATTTCTCTATTGAAGTCTATGGAGTTTTGGCTTCCTGGGACCAGCACGTACTTCCTGTTTGGATCGCCAGGGAGGAGGGGTCACTCAGTCCAGTTCGCTTACAGTCAGTGACCAGAACTTCCCCCAAAAACCCTGTGTTGTTTTCTAGGAAATAGTTTCTGCAGAGCGGCAGTAGTTCCTGTGAGTTGTGGGCGGGACTGTTGGCGCAGAAGTAACCCTACGTTGATATCCCAGAATTCTTTTGTTTACATTTTCTCCTGCTAGCGTACAGCCCCTCACAATCCCAAGCAAACTTGTGGCCCACTCTTAGCAGTTGCTGCGTCATAAACCTGAGCTTTTTCAAACCGTACGCTTCTTTCGCTCCTGATCCAACGTGATATGAATAAAGAAATACTCAGAAACTGTTTTTAATCTTTTTTTTTTTTTTAAACTTGTTCTGTCCAACAGCTGAGCAAACAGATGAGCTGAGAGCCTTGTGTATTAGACAGATTTGACTCTTACAATCGGGGGTTATAAATCATAGGGAACACAAAATGTATGTTAGTATAAGCCCCTTTTGTAATTTAAACGAAACTTTATTTATATGAACAAATAGTGGCAAAATCTATAATGTTAACAAGTCTGCGGACATTATCGCTTGAGTGTCTACCTTTAATGAATCCAGTTTGATCATGAACATTTTCGAGTTGAAGTTTTTGTATTTGGAATTGTGTTTGTTTATTGATGATGTCATTTAACTGAAGCTTTAAATTTTTCAGATCTCCCAGAATGTGTTCTTGTGCAGAAGCAGCATAAGCAGCCTCTAGATCTTTGATTTTATTTTCTATTTCTAATAAATCTGCTTTCTCTTTGTGTTTTTTTATTGTTGAATAAGAAATATTTTTTTCCTCTCATCACTGCTTTTGCTGTTTCCTAAAGAACACATGGTGAAATATCAGGAGTATCATTAAATTCTAAGAAGGTTGCCCACTCTTTTTTAAAGAACTGAATGAACTCTTGATCTTTTAACAGAGAAGTGTTAAACCTCCAGGTTAAGCCTGAAGGTGTGGGTATATCTCTAGAAATATTTACAGAAACTGGTGCATGATCACTAATGATAATTGGATGAATGTTGGAATCCTTGATATCTTTTAAAAGAGAATTACTGACTAATACGTAGTCTAAGTGAGACTGTGAGTAGTGAACTGGAGAAAAGAAAGTGACCCGTTTTAGCGTTCGGATGACATGAGGGCCAAGCGTCGCAGAGACCTAACTCATCCATGTACTGCTTCAAAATACTTGCAGATCGCCATGTGTGCTGGTGTCCTGCTGTGCTGAGTCTGTCAAGTTCAGGATCAAGGACCAAGTTGAGGTCTCAGGTAAACCTAAAGTTACACACAAATCAAGAATTATGCACGCACAAACCTAACGTTATACACAAATCAAGAATTATGCACGCACAAACCTAAAGTTACACACAAATCAAGAATTATGCACGCACAAACCTAAAGTTACACACAAATCAAGAATTATGCACGCACAAACCTAAAGTTACACACAAATCAAGAATTATGCACGCACAAACCTAAAGTTATACACAAATCAAGAATTATGCACGCACAAACCTAAAGTTACACACAAATCAAGAATTATGCACGCACAAACCTAAAGTTACACACAAATCAAGAATTATGCACGCACAAACCTAAAGTTATACACAAATCAAGAATTATGCACGCACAAACCTAAAGTTATACACAAATCAAGAATTATGCACGCACAAACCTACAGTTACACACAAATCAAGAATTATGCACGCACAAACCTAAAGTTATACACAAATCAAGAATTATGCACGCACAAACCTACAGTTACACACAAATCAAGAATTATGCACGCACAAACCTAAAGTTATGCACAAATTAAAATTACGCACGCACAAACCTAACGTTACGCACAAATTAAAATTACGCACGCACAAACCTAAAGTTACGCACAAATTAAAATTACGCATGCACAAATGGGACTGATACTCATTTCTCTCCATATCATCAGCGCATTATGGAGGTTCTGATCGCAGCATCTGAGGGTCTTCAGCGCAGCCAGGGGGTGATCTCGGGGTCCCGAAGGAGCCGTCCATCAACGTAGAGTCTGTCCACTCAAACAACAGTTCGAGACCCGGCGGTGAGGGGCTTTCTCCTCAGCGGGAAAAGGATCTCCCTGCGCCGGAGGATCTCTTTCGCGCCACCAAGTTGACTCACCACAAACGTCTCGTTGACTCTCGCGATACTCACAGCATCTCACGCCCCCCTCCCTCTGTGTGAATGTCGTCTGTAGACACCCTGCATTCAATACATTCAACACAAGTTCCCATAGCTTCTGTTGTATTAAGAGTTACAGTTTTACAAACATGTCAATATTTACACATAAAAACACCTGCTAACAACTATGGTTGATCAGGAATGGGTTGTGTGCAAATATTTGTATTCCTTCTTGTCTGAAATACATTCCCATGTTACTATTTTTTTAACATTCTAGGTGCAGTGTGACCAGTGTAAAAGATCTGTGACAGATCCTAAGGATCAGTTTGATTTCATTTGTTCTGAGTAGAGTGTAACAGTTCATTTTAACAATTTTATGGTAAAACGGTTTTACGTTTGTTGCATTCCTTTATTTTGCTTTATTTATCTGTCACATCTTAAAAGTCGAACGTGGCTACAGTTAAGGTTCAGTTGTTAGTATCGGCTTTGATGTTAAAGGGAAAACCTTCATCACAAAGTCTTAGTTTAAATCTTTAGACTCAGTCCCCCACATGTGTGTTTTTGTTATGCTATATAAATACTGTATGCTTGCATATGTATTCACATGGGCACACTGGATAAATAGCCTCAGACATTTGATTGATTGATCTGGTTTCTTTCTAACATAAATTGAACAATACAAGACAAAAAAATTGCAGAAATGTATCAAACTCATGACAGAAACAATGAAATGCATTGATTAAAAGTTAAAGAAAAACAAACAAAGACTCAGTCATTAAGATTTACACTCTGTCACACAGACAGATCTCCACTCCAGAAGGGAGTAGAGATGGGATTTAGAGCATTTATTAAGGTGGTGGGCCCCGCCTTGATGGGTGTCTGACAATATGCGTTTCAAATTTAATTTTGACACAGATAGAGCACAATGCGGTGGAAATGAAAATGCATTACACTGGGGGGGACTGTTTTGCCACTTAAACAGCATGGCATTTTACAATTCAAGAGATTTTAAGTTACTTTAAAATGAATTTAAATAACACAATGTATTAAAATGTCATTTTTAATGTTGTATAGTCAGTTGCAAAAAGGTCAAATTGCATATTAAATGGTAAACTGCAAAATGCATTTTCAAAATTAATTTTGACGACAATTTACAATGCAGTTGATTTAGTTTTTAAAATTGTCACATTGAATTGTAACTTTTCATATTGAATTCTAAATTGCAAAGTGTACTTTCATACTGTAAGCCTAAATTGCATATTCCATTGTCAATTGCAGAATGGATTTTCAAACTGGTTTTCCACATGAAAATAATCCAGCTTCAGCTTCTTCAGCTTGACGACATCCCTTACTTCCGGTGTCTACCATCAGGTTTAGGGATTGCCACTGCTACAGCCACAAGAGAGCTTGTGACTACAGCAGAGATGATGGAGGTCTCGGTACCTGTTAAATGCTCTCCTGGATGTGGGAGTTAAAGACATCCCTGACGGAGGGCTCAGCCAGACGTTCCAAGCAGACCCTCAAAGTACGTTTAGGTTTGCCAAGTCTTTCCGGCCTCCTTCCCCACCAGCAAATCCAACTCACCAGCAGGTAGTGATCAGTGGAAAGCTCTGCCCCTCTGTTTATTGGTGGACACCCATGTGCTGGAGCATGGTGTTTGTTCTGGACAAACTATGACGATTGCAGAAGTCCAACAACAAAACACAGCTCGGAATCAGATCAAGGAGCCCTTTTCTTTCAATCACGCCCCTCCAGGTGCCACTGTTGTTGCTCACATGGGAATTAAAGTCTCCCAAGAAGACAATGGAGTCCTCCATTGGTACACTCTCCAGTACCCTTTTGAGAGACACCAAGAAGGCCATGTAATTCAACCTGCTGTTCGGTCCATTAGCAGAAACCACAGTCAGAGACCTGTCCTCCACCCAAATGTGAAAGGACCCTTGTGTCCCTCTTGTGCACCGCGGGGATCCCCAACTATTGGTGGCTGAACTATGGGCACAGCTCACACTGGCACACTGGCCCACTGCAATTGAGTTTATAGGAGTCCATAGGAAAGTGATCTCACATCATTTTTTCCATCTGGACATGACTGGGGCCTGTGGGAGGAACCCTGCTCACAAGACACTAACCTTGATATTTTGTGCTGGTCACCTGCGTGTTCCGTACCAGTTTTCACTCACAGACAGCCCATATCCACCTGTAAGCCCAGTTGAAGCACAGTTTTAGTTTACTCACATATTGTGCCCCGGAGAAAACCCACGCATGCACAGGGAGAACATGCAAACTCCACACAGAAAGGTCCCCCATTGGTGACACTGTTTGAAGTCCCCCAGCTAGGATTTGAACTGGGGGCCTTCTTGCTGTGAGCCAGCAGCGCTAACCACTACGCCCTGATTTTTCATTCTGAATTTTGTAAATGACATCTTTGGTTTATTTACTATTAATCATTATAATCTGCATATATTTTTCTGATGTTGGATTATTGCTCTATATAGCTGACTTTTCTAATGAAATATTTTTGCACATATAATATATATGTTTGGATGTTTGAAACTGATTGACATCACTGATTTTATTCTAATAAAAAATAATCTGGACATATTTTGGAATATTGATAATTGATCCGCACATGCTATTATCTAATTTAAATAGTGTTACTTCTACTTGCATAGCCGTGTGATTTATTGTTACTTAACGATTCTTAATTATTAATTAATTTAATTAATTAATTAATTATGTCACGTAAATGGTAGGGTCGAGCCGGGGTGGGATTATATAAATTCACTCCCTCCCACTCCCTTTCAAGCAATCTGTCTTTTGATGCCTATTTATCCTGTGTTTGACAGGTTTTTATGAATGTAAACCTCTGTTGATTGGTTGTGTTACATATAAATGATTCAAGCCTGATTGCTTGAAATGAACCAGTCTGTCTGTCCCAGCTGTCCTTTCCGATATTGTTACAATGTCATCCCTCCCTGAATGACATTTGCCAGACTGCAGCCGTCTACATTGATGATCACGGTAAGGATTTAAGGGAAAAAAAGAGCGGTGGCAGCTTATTTTGAAGATTCTGCTGATGCCTCTTCATCGTGCAGTGGCAGTTGGATTTGTGAGCGTAGAATAAGCTGTGAAAAGTTTGTCTTTCAGAACTATTTCAGCTACACAGCGCTTTGACAGCACCAAGCAGCCCAATACCAACTCCTTGTCTGAGCTGGTTCCTGACTCACACCTGAACAGCTGAATAGCTCCAATATTGCTCACCATTCTGCGGGGCTGTAAGCTAGAGGGAGATAAACAAAGGGATCATGGACAACAACGGCAAGTTTACTTCTGCGCCAACAGTCCCGCCTACAATTCAGAGGCGAATTTCTAATGAACTCCTGCCACTCTGCAGGAAAATATGCCCTTGAAAATGACGCAGGTGTTTTTATTTTGTCCGAAAACAGAATCTTCATAATTAAAAGACCACTGGGAACAATTTTACAGAAAAACAAAAGATGATCAGGATGGATCATTAAAAAGAAGATAAAATGAAGAAACATTACAACATATAGTTTAATCTTAGCACCAGCAGGTGGCGTGCAGTGGCAGCTTCTAAACTCCCACTAGATTTACTGGATTGACATCAACTTCTTCCAGGGATTCGATTCATTCCTTCCAGTATTAGAGTTGGACGCCTTCTTACCTTCTCCTCCTCAGCCTAAAGCTGCATTCACACAGGACGTGATTCTCGTGGCAGGGGCGTTGAGCTTCAATATGAAGTCAATGCACAGACACAATCTGAGGTCTTGTGGTGCGATTCCAGCGTCGGGCGCGGCGTGTCATTTCAGCAGTTGTACAATTTGGGCATCGAGCGCGGCGCGTAAAGTGTTAAAATATTTAGTTTGTTAAAAACAGTAAAAGTTGGAGTCTGCCAAATGCTATTCTCTTTTCCTACGTTTTATTTGTTTCACAATCTGTGGGAATATAATTTTGGAGAGAAGGGTAAGTCACTTAACGTGATGCTATCATGTAGAGCTTTGTGAGGCTCTGAGAGAAATTAAACAATGATCCAGTCTGAGTAATTTAGTCAACGAGCTACAAAATTTAAAAAAATACACTGTTTCAACAAACAAAAACTTGGTGGAAGATAAGAAATTATAAACATACCGCAAAGCTGCCGCCATTTCCAGGCTTCAGAAACCTCTGCAGAAAGGAGGGGCCGTAGTTTTTCTTAGTCAGCCAAACATTTCACCCTGTATGAGCAGTTAAAAAAGATAACAGGAAAAGGAAATGTCGGTCCATCAGTACTTTGTATTCAGTAACAATCTCTGTTTAAGAGAAAAAACTCATGACTGCTTGTTACTGTTGCTGATGGGTAACGTTAATGTTGTAAATCACATGAGCTTAATTTGATTGGTTAAATGCCGATCGATTGCTTTGCCCCGGGTCAAGAAGAGTTCACCACATTTGCAGGCGAATTTCTGCAGGCACATTTTTGACAAGTGAATTATTTTCAGTGGTGTAAAGTACTTAAGTAAATGTTACTTTACTTACTAGTACTTTTTTGGCTACTTTGTACTTGTACTGAGTATCAAAAATATTTTTACTCTCTACTCGACTACATTCTTGATGTAACATTTGTACACTTTACTCCACTACAATTGAATGGACACTTACCGTTAGTCTAAAACATTGTGATTGTGCACAAGAAGTCCACATCTTTACCTACGTTACCATGGCTGGTTTGTTGGGCGGATTTGACAATATCGCCATCTGCAGGGTGCTGAAGGTACTGGATGCTATTTATGAGATAAATCACATGAACGGGAATTAGCAGCCAGTGGTTCTGTTTTGTTTTAAATAAGTTTTACTTGTTTTGTGAAAAATAATAAAAGAGAGGTTTTTGGAGATGTTTGATCCAGCTGGATTTCAGGTTTTCTGCTCGGCTGGAATGTGGTCACAGGTGAAGGCGTGTCTGTCTACTCTGAACTGCTTGCTTCCCGTAACGGTGGTGGGCGGGACATTTGTGGTGTACTGCGGAGTTTCCGCAATTTATAGTCAACACCGATGCTCGTTGTTCTAGAAAATGCACGTCAGTTCCCATTGCAAAATAAAATGTTGATTGATGTTTGTTTCCTCGTTGTTGGATTTCTAGTAACAGGCAGCTCCGTTCAGCTCCGCCCCCACAGCGGGAACTCTGCTCTGCGTTGCAGCCGTCAGAAATCCATGTTCATCTTCTGCCTTTTTTGTCCAAAAAACTACAAATAGTTGCCATATTCTCTCCTTTTTTCCATAAACTGTTAATCACAGAATATTTCTGTAAGTTATGTAATCAAACATTTGGAGCATCATGAGAGGAAGAATCAAAGATCCAGGAATGTTGAGCTGTTAGAAAAACCAGCAGGAGGCTGGCCCTCGAGTTTGACACCCCTGATCTAAAAAAAAAAACAAAAAAAAAGAATCCAAAACACAGCAAAGGGTTCTTGTCATTCAGCTAGACATTGTGAAGCTATTTGGGGAAAAAATGTTGGTTTTAAAGTTTGTAGATTTTGAAAAATTTAGTTCAAAGTGTGATGGTTTTACGCAAAACTTATGGACCTGCAGGACGGCCTGGTCCGTTCCTCCTCAGCCTACCCTGACTTTGTGGTTGCGGTCAGGTTCCACCAGGCGTTTGAGGAGGCATGGGTGAGGTCTCTTCAGCCTGGGCAGGAGGGACAGGCCCTTGTTGGCTTTGGGGACTTCAAGTTTGAGACCCTGCAGAGCCCGTACCAGTCTGAGGACCCCATGAAGACCCGGTACTTGATCACTGAGAATTATATGCTGTAACACAGTTTGTCATCAGTAGGAGCTGATGGGTCTTTTTAGCTGTAACTGACAATAACACCACATTATGAGAACCTGGAGAACAGCAGTGTTTGATGTTGCATTCATCAGGTGAACATGTGTCTCCTCACAGTAGTTTCTGTTCAATTTGTTTCTTATCAGGTTTGTCAACTACCTGTGGAGGAAGGCTCCTGCTCCAGGAGCACAGATGGAGAACGCCGGACGCTTCTTCAAGGTCAGAGACAGACAGAAAGCTGTTGCTGCAACTATCACCTCTCCCAGCAGCAGCAGCTCTGCATCAGTTCCAAACAGGATATTAATGCTTTTTCATCAGAAGGAGCGGCCATAAAACAAGGGAGCGACGCACAGACTTCATTTATAACTAAAAGTCAGTCAATAATAACAGTCTTTGTGATCCACGCCAGTTCGAATCTCACAGTCGGCAATTTTTTCTTTCCTTTTTTTTTTCTTTTAAATAGAAAAACTATTTAATTTATTCAGGAAAAAAAGAATGCAAAATATAAAATCCATTTTTGTGATCCACACGCCCCCACTACACTTTCAGAACAAATAAAGGTTTAAAAAAAAACACTATCCTCAGAGTTGCCATGTAATTGACAATGATGAATATTCAAATAGAGAGTTTTCATCAATTAGAATGTCATGCCCTTTTGGCGATGGCGGGAAGTGCAGAGCTTTCACGCACAAGACGCCAGTTCGAAACTCAGAGTCGGCAATTTTTTCTTTCCTTTTTTTTTTCTTTTAAATAGAAAAACTATTTAATTTATTCAGGAAAAAAAGAATGCAAAATATAAAATCCATTTTTGTGATCCACACGCCCCCACTACACTTTCAGAACAAATAAAGGTTTAAAAAAAAACACTATCCTCAGAGTTGCCATGTAATTGACAATGATGAATATTCAAATAGAGAGTTTTCATCAATTAGAATATCATGCCCTTTTGGCGACGGCGGGAAGTGCAGAGCTTTCACGCACAAGACGCCAGTTCGAATCTCAGAGTCGGCAATTTTTTCTTTCCTTTTTTTTTTCTTTTAAATAGAAAAACTATTTAATTTATTCAGGAAACACAGAATGCAAAATATAAAATCCATTTTTGTGATCCACACGCCCCCACTACACTTTCAGAACAAATAAAGGTTTAAAAAAAAACACTATCCTCAGAGTTGCCATGTAATTGACAATGATGAATATTCAAATAGAGAGTTTTCATCAATTAGAATATCATGCCCTTTTGGCGATGGCGGGAAGTGCAGAGCTTTCACGCACAAGACGCCAGTTCGAATCTCACAGTCGGCAATTTTTTCTTTCCTTTTTTTTTTTCTTTTAAATAGAAAAACTATTTAATTTATTCAGGAACACAGAATGCAAAATACAAAAACAATTTTTGTGATCCACACGCCCCCACTACACTTTCAGAACAAATAAAGGTTTAAAAAAAAACACTATCCTCAGAGTTGCCATGTAATTGACAATGATGAATATTCAAATAGAGAGTTTTCATCAATTAGAATGTCATGCCCTTTTGGCGATGGCGGGAAGTGCAGAGCTTTCACGCACAAGACGCCAGTTCGAAACTCAGAGTCGGCAATTTTTTCTTACTACTTCGCATACCTTCAGTAAGTTGCCGGGCCTAGCGACCCGGCTCTGGCGTTTTCTGGGACCCGGGGTCGTATGGGTCATGTTACGTATACATTGAGGGCCTATACCCAACGGAAGTCTTAGCGTCCGTAAACGCTTAGCGTCTAGCCAAGAGCTAGCCGAGTTTGTTAACCAACTATGGTATGAAGATTGTCGCCGGATCTCTTATAAAGAACACCTACAATAAGACTTGCAAAAACATGGTTTTCAAGATTTTCCAATCTATAGCGATTTTGAAATTTTAACTACATGCAATATCACGCTAGTATAAAAATGAAACATAAAAGCTAACCTGAAAAGGGTTTTTCTTTAAAAAAAGAAAAATGTGTTTTTGAGGCGCAGGGCATGCTGGGAATTATATGGCAGACTTATGGAACGCACACCCGAAAGAAAAGCAACGAAGAGAAAGTCATCTCATGTAATTGTGGCACTAAGCAGGCCTGGGCTGCATTGTGGCCCAAGACACAGAAGACAAGACAAAAATTCCGACCCCCCACCCCCTTATCACCACCAATTTAACGTGAGCGCACCACGCTGCACCAGGGCCCATTCATGGCCGAGTGAACACCGGCACTATAGCTAGCGTTAGCTGGCTAAGCTTTCGCTGGTAGACATAAATACAGTACAATAATATTATATTTACAGAATACAGCCAAATAAAAATGTCTTACCTGTGAAATATGACCTGCAGCTGCTCTGTGGCACCAGAGTTACTAGAAGCCAAAGAAAAAATACTAGTTATGTGTCTGAATTAAAGCCAACGGTTTTTCTTTTGCATTAAAAAGAAATAAAGAAGAAAGAAAGAAGAAAGAAAGAAAGAAAGAAAGAAAGGAAAGAAAGAAAGAAGGAAAGAAAGAAAGAAGGAAAGAAAGAAAGAAAGAAAGAAGAAGAAGAAACAAACAAAGAAAGAAAGAAAGAAGGAAAGACAGAAAGAAAGACTGATTCTTGCTGATTCTTACTCATAATACAGCAGCACATCTGGAGGGTAAAGTGTAAAGGTGGAGACATCTGACTCAACTGCAGGTCAACTGTTGATCAAAAAGACAAAACATGAATTTTTACTATTTGGGGGGGCTCCCATTTCATGACATCAACCTAGAGCCGACCTCAGCAGTGTGCCTGCGTTTCACCCACAAAAACAAACAACAAAAAAACCTTTGCATAGATGGATGCGCATGTTGTGCTTATAAAATGAAAGCGTTTTGTCGATCACCGCTAGTTCCGTGGAGAAAGTAGGTGTGTGTATTAGCCTGGGGGTGGTGCTGGCAGCGCAGACTCTTCCTAGAAAGGCTGTTCTCACTTATCTATGTCACAATGTAAGACCCACTGGTTTTGGTGGATTGGGAGCGCAGGTTTTCAGAGGAACGCTCAGAAATGCTTGAATGGATCAAAATACCACTCTGGGGTTGGTTTTAGTGCGGAATTAACATGATAATCTACTTCAAAGATCAAAAATGATAATAATCATTGGAAATAGTACAGATGAATAGTTTTCCATCTGTTCCATGTATTTTCAACGGTGAATTCAACAGCTGCTGCAGTCAAACAAGTTGTTTTGTATTTCACCACATGATGGCAGCAGCACTGGGCCACAGTAATGTAGTAGTGGGAGAGTGTGGTGCAGTGAATTTAGTTTACCAAATGATTTATGAACGTGCTTGATGCTGCCACATATTTATATACAGTATCTTTCCAGTAAATATGAGCTAACAGAACTGAGTCGACAGTGGAGCAGATTGGATTAGGGTGAAGAAGAGCAGAGCACGAGTTAATGGCATTGATCAGCTGTAGTAAACTAGATTAACACACTTTTGGGTTGTGCATAATCACAATTAACCACAATGTTTTACGAGTTAAATTATACACGACAATATGCAGCTTTTGAACAAAAAAATCCAGAGAGAAAATGTCTTCCTACATTTCTTCCTTTCCTTCATTTTCATTGTCTGAAATGTTTACATTTCTAAAGTGTTAACTCAGAAGTTTCATTCTTGTGCGTAAAAACACATCAACAGTAACATCTAACACATTCACACATCAATTCTGCCCTTCCAAACAACACTTTGAACACCTCTGCTTTTAAGCTTTAACACAAACAATAATAGTTTTCCTGAAAAGAGCTGAGTAAAAAAGTGGACAAACATTGTTCATATAAACCTCTATGGTGAGATACAGACAATGTTCTGCCTTTACCTGTGTCTCCAGTAGTGGGACCTTGTTAGATCCTTTTCTCCGGCAGGCTTTTACCAGCTTAGTCACCGGCTTCTTTGTGAACCGACTTACTCCTGTGCATGTGAACCCTTGCAGCACAGATGAAGACAAGCTGCTCGCACATGAAAACAAAAATTCCAATTTTCTCTTATGTCTCGTTCAGTCCAATCTGTTCCCAACTGCTCACCTGTCTGGACTTCCTAACATGGTCGTAGCCGAGTCTGCTGCTATAACATCAGCGAACAACTCAACCTGGTAAAAGAAATGAACAAATGATGAATGAACAGATCAATAGAGCAGACTTAGTCATCCAGAAGAAACTCCACCTGCTGCCGTTTCCACCTTTTCTTGCTGAGTTTGGCAATGGTGTCGGCGTCACCTGTAAACTGCTGCAGGTAAACTCGAGGGACTTGAGCAGCCAATTGATCTGGAACGTTGTCTAAGATTTTCAAACTGTTTGTGTCCGATGATACAATCTGTTAAAAATGGTTAAAAGGAAGGAAGATGAAAAAGTCAGAGATGTTACAAAGCATCTGAATGAAGCTTTGTGATACTTTCCCACGCCTGTATTGAAGCCGTCTTCAGTTATTGCTCATTCTGCATTAAGCTTTGTCTTCAGCAAGTGAAATACATTCTAAATTAGGCCTTGGGTTGATTGCAGAATGTTTTGGGTCATTTTGCTTCTCTACTGTGAAGGATCATCCAAACTTCTTTGCTGTATCGGGGGAATCGGAGCAGGCAGTATATCCCTCTACACTTGGGAATTCTGGCTGATTATGTCTTTTGTCGCAGCATCAATAAACACAAGTGACTCATTGCCATTAATTATCCACAGAATCCATGTCTGTACCATGACACTGCCTCCACCATGTTTTACTGAAGTGTGTGCTTTGGAGCATGAGCTGGTCCAATTCTTCTCCAAACTTTCTTCTTCCTAACATTCTGGTACAGGTTGATCTTAGTCTCATTTGTCCAAAGAATGTTGTTCCAGAACTGGGCTGGCTTTTGAAGGTGGTTTCTTTTTTTTTGGTTAAATCCATTCTGACCATTTCATTTTTGAGGCTGATCAATGGTTTGCACCTTATGGTGAATCTTTACTCTCATGAAGTCTCTTCTCCTTATGGTAGACTTAGATGCTGATACATCTAACTCCTGGAGACAGCACCTCACTTGAGTGGATGTTGTGAAGGGCTTTTTCTTCACTGTGGTGAGGATTCTGAGAACATCCACCACAGTTGCTTTCTATGGACTTCAATGCTTATTAAAGTTTCCAAGCTTACAGTATCCTCTTCTTTTTTTTGGAATGTATAAAACGGCTGATTTGGTCTCTCCTAACATTTCTGCTTTCTCTCTGATGGATTTCTTTTTTTTCTATAAAGCCTGTTTTTGTTTTTGTCGTCTTCCTTTCCACATGTCAAGTCTAAAGTTTTAGTTAACTAGCACCAAATCATCAATCCTGTCACACTTTTGGGTTCTGCTGAACAGCCCTGTGCTGGTTCTTCATAAGTTCCATCAACGTGGAACCAAAAGGCAAAGGTGTAACCAGTGAGAGCCCTTGTCTTACAGCCTCATGTCAAGATCGACTTTGAATCCCTTTGTCCAAAGTGGAATGCCTGCAAAGTCTGGAATTTGAACGCCCAAGTACCAATGGAACAATGAAATATTGGAAAATAAAAAAAGCTCAGAATGCAATTGCAGTTTCTATAAACTATATTTCCAAAGATGTTTTTTTTTTAATTTGCACATAATTTGTCACTGAAGTCTTGCAGACGTAATATAGATGACATACCTGGTAAACAAAACTCTGAAAGCTGAAGAATCGGACTAGCAGACTAGCTACAAATGCAGGGATTTTGGATGCAGAGATGAGCTCTGAGCTGATGATGCTGCTGAACGTGTTAGAGGGTAAACCAATGATAAGAGAGCCCAGCTGTGAGAGTGATGATGCGCTGTTGATCTGATTGAATGTAAAAAAGAGGGGAGAAGAACACAGATGACATTACATAAAATAGATCCTTTTTGAATTTCACCTGAAATCTGTGAAGCATGTACCTTCATTTCTCCTGAGCTCAGCAGTGTCTCAGTGTTTCATACTGACTGATGCATTCAATTGGGTGAACACAGGACCAGGAGCGCAGCACTGACTCACTGAAGGAAGACTAAAAAGCAAAAACCGTTTGTAGAGTTTAGGGTCACATGCAGTTTGTACAGTGAGTGTTTCTAATTATGTGTGGAGGATTTGTAGCTGGTAAACTAACAACATATTTCAATGCTTTAGACTTACAGGAGTGGATTCAAGTTGCTGACTTGCTCCTAAACTAACTGAGTGTAGTAGCTGATTAATGTCAGATCCACGTTGGGCTGATTGAAGAGTGCGATATTCTGAGTATTCACTGTGAAAACTAGCAGAACCTGAAAAGAGAAGATACAGTCTGTTCTGTAAAGCAAAAAACTATCTGTTTTGTTCAGAATTTCCCTCAAAGTAAATAAAAGAAGTAAAGGATTACAACAATCTGTTAATGAGATAAAATACCTCTGTAGATCCAAATGACTGAAGATCCGCCACAGTGAGGACAGACATGAAAGAACCGAAATCATTCCATGAATCCCCTTGACAACAGTAGTTGAGAATGTTTTGCTGTCTTACAGAGACACAAGCAAACTCTTCCACAGAAAATGTATGGCATAATAAATAACTCAAGATGAAAAATTGCTTTGTTCTAAACCTTTGGGACAGTAGTGGACATTAAAAGAAAAGTTTTACTCCTATCTAGTGTCAAGAGCAATTCAAAGGCTCTCTGCATCCCTTTCAATAAATCTTGATTTGTCGCAGTGCGCTCAAAATGAGTTATGACATTCACATCCCACGTACTCGAAGCGTTTGCTCTTCTGCCAAAAAAGAAAACGGGATGGTACCCTATTGCCTCAAGTTTTCACACCTGAAATTAGAAAAGCACAATACACAAATTAGCTTAAACCAACAAGTACTTACTTAAGATTTCCATGTTAACATGTCAGCATCTAAAGACAGTCAGTTATACAAGTCAAATCTGGAAATGTTTTGAAATGAGAAATTACTTACTGCAACTACAACAGAATCAATTATTCGGCTAGCGTTCCTCTGTTTTAAGAAAGCTAGTGAAGCCAATGAACCTAGAAAGCAGCTTATTATCCAACTTTATGATGATGGCAGAGTTGTAGTGGGACCTGGACGTGCAGGAGTTGATCAGCTGTCCTGTTGTTGCCTCAGCAATGACGGCGTCGGTCGTTTCCCAGGACTCCCAGCTTAAATGTTCTCCTGCACGTGTCTCCCCCACAACAAAGGCTGCACAGCAGTCCCTGAAGAAAGTGATAGAGGCAAATATTAGGAACGAGCAGGGTCTCTTTTACAATTAGTGTTTATCCCCATTTTTGGTGATGATTGAGCTTGAATGTGGTAAAGTTCAAGCGTAGCCACAAAATATTTGTGCATAGCATTCTGGCATTTGCAACAATGAAAGTACATTTGAAATGTTGATCTTCTGCGTGAAAGTCTCACCTGTCCACCCACTGGAACCTTGCCTTCTCCACCCGCGTTGTTAGAGCGTGTGGCCAGTCCCTCATACGTGGGCCGCAGCGACTCGTCACTCTCAGATTGCAGCATCACCCATGACACGATCATCCAGGTTTCATTCATCACGCCGTATGATCACATGGTCCCACATGAAAAGGTGACCTTCCTGGCAACTTTGGGAGTGTGGTTGAAGCAGCAAGCCGGTCCAAAAGTTCACTGCAACCGTGGGCAGGTTGGCTCGCTCATATTTCCGGTGCATGATTTGGTTGATTGGAGTTGCCCGTCCTCCTGACCTCGTCCATGACAGACTTGCAGATTGCTTTCTTGTAAGTCAGCGTGGCTGGAAGCAGGTTCCTAAACCTCTTTGGAAGTTTTTCCAGCCATAAAGGGTTGTCTGCGAACCACCTCTTACAGCAAATTCTGCAGTACGGTCTGGAGGACAGCAGATAGTACTGCCCGGTGATCCCAACTATCACCCTTGGTCTACCAACACCTGCTGACACAACCTGAGGCCAAATACAAGTGCTAAGGCATGGAAAACAGTCATTGCTCCTCAGCCTGCCCATCATTTGGTCATTTCCGGCTTCCAGATGAAGAACGGGTGGAGCTGGAAGTACTTTGGGGATGGTAGATCATGGATGCTGTCAATCAGCTCTGGTTGTGGTGGCTGACGCCACAATGACCACATCCTCATGGGGTTCCTGACAGGCAAAGAAGCTGGCCAAAGACCCATGGACTCCAGCTCTGTCTGCATCCGTATCTTCTGCTGTGGCGAGCAGTTCCAGTGACGGATGTCGTCTTCCTGTGCAGGAAGTACTGGGGGTGGATGGTGGTGGATGTTAGCTGGCGGCTCACCTGGAAGGAGAGAGTGTAGATTTGAAAGTTGTTCACTTTTGGACTTTCTGCATTTTTCCTACTGCATCACTCACTTTGTGTTTTCTGAGCAGGTGTCATCTCCTGCTGTGAATCACGGCGAGCTGGGTCTGAAAGAAAAGGAGACGGTGTTCATCCTTCAGTCTGGTAATCTCTCTGCACAGCTCACGTGGTTTGAAGCAGCAGACGAGGCTGAAGTTGTTCTGGTTTTCACCTGACACTGTGGCTGCAGTTATGGGTGGGGGTGTTTCTGTCTGTGGCAGGAGGAACATCAGCTCAGGGGGCACAGGGACCGCTTTCTTCAGGGCTGGGAGGAGGCTAGTTGTTGGCTAGTTTAAGAACCAGACAAAGAAACTGCAGAAATGTTTGTGATTTCAGGGACAGCAAACCTTTTGGCTGCACATCTGATCTCACCGGGACGGAAAGAGTTGCAGGCAGGACTGCAAAAAAAGAAGGGAAGCAAAAGTCCCTCCTCTCTCTAGTACAAAGTTAAAAACATGTTAGTATTCACACAATGGGAATACCTTACCAAACTTGAATACCTTTTATTAAGAAAAAAATGACAGAGTGCTTGATCTTAGTTTGAATTGTCATCACAGTTCATCTTTGGATGTGTTGTTTGTTGGTCCCTCTGAAGAGTCGTCTGTCTGCTGCGGTCAGGAAAGAAAAGTGAATCCAGTTTCATCAAAGGAGGAAACAGTGAAGCAGCAGAACAAACCCTGCTCTGATCATAAGCATCATCTCCTTCATCTGTCTTTGCTTCGTCTTTGTCAGCCTCTTCTTCGTCGTCTTCATGCTCATCGCTTTCCTCTTCTGGCAGCACTCCGTCGTTGTCAAGAAACTTGGAAAACCTTTCTAGATCCCTTTTTCCAGTGTAACGAATCACCTTAGAGAAAATGTCACAAACACACACAAATATGTGTGCGTGTGTGTGTGTGTGCGTGAGTGTGTGTGCGAGCGCGCGCGTGTGGGTGTGTGTGTGTGCGTGCGTGCACCTGTTTGCCACCAGCAGGGAAAAATGTCAACGTTGGAAATCCATCGATGGCCACACTCTCTAACTCATTGGCTGTGGCGTCCATCTTTGCAATGATGATGTCATCACGATCAGAATATCTTTCTCCCAGCAGCTCCCAGATTGGAACCAGCTCCTTGCAATGTCCACACCAAGGAGCATCTGCACACACATAAACACACTGTGAAGGGGTGGAAGAAAACACTGCCAGCTGTGCTGGCCTGAATGTTAGGATTTGTCATTGATAGCTTTCAGATGCTGCAGAGAATTCAACAAGAACTGGTGACTGATGAGAGAAAGAGGCTAAGTATTCATTAAGAGTCCGTTAGCATCCCCTAGTGATCAATAACCGTATTGCAGACAGCAAGAACAATATTAGAATTAGAAGAATTCTGCAATAATGAAACATTGTCCCTCTTTTTGTGCACTCTAAGGTGTTACCATTCAGACATGTGTTACAAGATTACAAACTTGCTTCTTTCTTTTCAAGTTTGTAAAAATCCATTGATGAGATTTTCTGCTTGCAAAATAAATGAGATAACATTTTTTCTGTTCATGATTTACAATTTTTTTACATGTTTGCTTCCTACATTTTAGTCTAGGACAAAACATACATTTTTATATACTTTCTTAAAGACCCACTCTGATAAAAATTCAATTTCTAATGAACTGCGGAGACTCAGGCTGGCTGGAGTCAATTGCAATCCTGCTGAGGTGGTACGTGTGAACTTTGTCAGAACATCTGCATCATTTTAGAGTACGTTTAAAATAGCTAATAAACTTTAACAAGCACATACTGGAACTGGGAAAAAACTACACAGCTAAAGGATGTCCTCAGACCGAAAGTATGGCTGAAGTAACCAAAGAAGGAACAGCTTACTGAGTTCAGTGCTCCTGCTTGACTTCACATCAGCTGAGCTAAAGTGTTACCTCTGCAGTGTCATCAACGACCTCCTGGGAAAGCTGTCTCAGAGAGTCTATGGTCAATTCTGAACTTTTTCTGTGTCTCCATGTTGATGATGCGCACAGTGGGGGCGTCCGGCTCTAATAAGCCAAAGTCATTCAGCACGTGTGACACGGCTGTCGTTATGTCCATCAGGATGTGCAGCACCTGCATTACACAAGAAAAAGTGGCCGAGCTTTCAAGAAAATTCTCAGAGAGGATAAACCGTTCTCAAAAAACAGTCAAGTTTGCACCTTAAGGCATTCGCACACTCCAGGCTCCTACCTTTCCTTTAAACTCTCTGGCAACAGCCTTGTACTCCTCCAGCAGCTCATCTGACTCTGCACAGTGGAGTTGATGAACAAAAGGCAGTGCAGCCGCACACCACAGGTGAAGATCTTGTCTGATGTCTGAAAACACACTCAGATCAACTCAAATGCAACAGAGATGATCTTTTCTTTTTAAGTAATCCTGTCTGTTTACCTCTAGGTTGAAGAGGACAATCAGCTCCAGGCTGTTCTCCTTCATGAAAGCTGTCAGGTTGTGTTTGTCAAGCTTGTCCTCTTCAGACAGCACAAAGTCTGCCATCATCAAACTAGAAATAAACGTCATAACGTTACAGTGAAACTGCCAAAGTTCATTCATTTGACATCAGATGAAATGATCAATTGAAAAATAGTTCAAGTAGAAAACACTCATTACTATAAGAAATAGAGGTGCAGTGATTTAGTGGCTTCATCTAGAAATCAGTTAAAATTCCTATAATCCAATCAAAATAATCTGTCTGTGGTAAATTATTCATGGAATTGGCCTAAAACATTAGCAATCATTTCAACAGAAAATACATGGATTATGGTCAATCTTGGACAATACCGTTTGGATTGAGTTACGGTAGGTTTATTTGAATATATAACGCAAAAATGACCACATGTCATCATCGCGGACAACTCCCATGTGATGCAGCAAAAAAAACCAACAACCGTCATTAGTCATCTGTCCAATGTGTGGAAACACTTGGACTTTTACAAAGATGTGACCCTACAGTGTGCTAGAATGTTCTAATAAATATTCTCCTTGTATTCTTTTGATGTGGAAAAACAAGAGTGCGCTGAAGTTTAGGAAGTTAAACTGTGAATGGATTTGACATTCATTCTCGTTTACTTCCTTGTTTGTCCACTGAAATGATGAATTGATTCAAGTTGAAGCTCTTCCTCTCATCACATTAAAGCTCCAATTTGAAGTAAGTAATAAATGGTTTCCTGCATTTTTCTTCATCCAACCTTAACTGATGAGTGCCGTTATGCAAGTTAATTCCATTCCAAAGCTGTTGTTGTAAAACGGAATGATGTTTTTGTCCCCTGTGAGGTGTCTCAGGCCCTCCAAGGCTAGAAAAGAATGAATGTGCAAAGTGAAATTTGAATGAGTACAAATGGTCCTAACTGAGAATAACAATAGAGCACTAGAGTGTGACTTGAAAAAAGATGAATCCTCTTGTCCTGGTGTATTTTAATGGATAAGTCAAATGATGTTTGTCTAGGTTTAGATAAAGTATTTCTTTTTTTTTTTTGTTCTTGACTGCATGTGTAAAAGTTGATGAGTTTGAGTGTTGTCATTTGTTTTTTTGAAAGACAAGTAATATTCCATGGATTGAGTTGATTGGAGTGATTTTAAAGAAAGAATTTGTTATTCTATGTTGGCATCATATATACATATACATATATATGGCAGTTGCGTTTTGAAAGGAACAAAAGGATTGGTGCTTGGTACTCGACTAATGCTGAATGGACACTGACCCAAACCTTCTGTCGTAACCGCCGCGTGGGGGCGCCGTACTAGGCCCGGAGGAGGAGCAGAGTTGTCTTCCTTTGACGATCTATCTACACGCCGACGGTCTGCACGAGGATTCTCCCGACTGCTCCCGCGTTGCTCCCTCCTAGCTCCGGGCTGTCCTGGGACTTCCGGAGTGATGCTCATCCGGCTCCGTATGCGCTTAGGGCCCATAGGGAGCACACGTACGATTTTTACGTACATGTAAATATAGTCTTGAGTATTGCCACCAATCCCCAATTAGAGCGCTGCCACCGACCGGTTATTTATACACGGTTTATTCCAACACTTGCAAAGTCATGGTTTTTCACATTTTCAAGATTTTCAATCTGTAGCGATTTAGAAACTACTGAACTACATACAATATCACGCTAATATAAAAAGAAACATGACGCTAACCTGAAAAGGGTTTTTCTTTAAAAAACAAAAAAAAAAGTTTTCGAGGCGCAATGCATGCTGGGAATTATGTGACGCAATGACGTGCCGCACACCCGGGAAAAAAGCAACGAAGAAAAGAGAAAGTCATCGCCTGTAATTGTGGCCCAAAGCAGGCCCCGCCCCCCACCGCGCCGCAACGCAACAACTCCACTAACGTCCAGAACAGAAACAGCCAAACTGCTTTGAATATGTTGCACAAAAAGGTCTTTTTTGAACTCCCACAATTCAAATAATAACCAGTAGTGATTCTTGCGCAAACAGAGCGACAGAGGGATCACCAGAAGCTTCTGCATGACGGCGCACGTGCATTACCGCTGGACTACTTTGTCTGTCCGCAGTGAATTAGTTCTGTACAGGTTTCAAAATCGAGAATAAAAACCACATCACCAGTCACAGAAAAGAGGACTAACATTTCCACAAACATATCGATCTCATTCTAACACTTAAAAACCGTCCATTTCGCGTTAAAATAGAGGAAAACCGAAACTCACGTTCGAGCAGGAAGACGGCAGCCATGACAGTAAACAGTGGGCGGGACATACAGATTTGGAACAAATACGGCTCTCTGATTGGACGCCCAACGTGAGGAGAAGATCGCGAGTTCGAGGCCCGCCTTGGACAATCACAACAGAAGGTTTCAAAAAGCATCGACTTGCAGAAAAGTGTGTAAAATATATACAACGGTTTGTGTTGTTTTGTGCTTCTTTTTCAGATTTGATGAACAGCTTGAAGCCAAAAGGGATCATTTTTTAAAGCATAAGCTTTGAGAGAAGATGTGGAGCCACAAGTCGTGTAGATTCTTTTTTATGTCATCTTCTTCACTGCTTTTATTTTGCTTTCTTTGCTTCAGAAACCTCATGTTGTGTTTTAGTTTGTAAAGTGCAGTCTATACGTTTAGATTTGGTGCAAACTTCTATTCTTAGGATGTTGAATTGTTTTGTTCTTCTTCACATCCTGTTCTTTCAAATGTTTCTATGATCAAACCTTCATTCAAGCCATTTTTTACGCAACTCAGACCGGTCCACTGTCTTTCTCCTCCTGAAGACGGTGCTCCACGGCACATGCTCAAGAAGAAGAGGCGGTGCAGCTGTGGAGACCAAAGGGCGAGCAGCTGAGATGCAGCAGAGTGTGGTGATGATGATGGGGCAACGTCTCCTCCAGCATCTACAGTTAAGGTTCAGTTGTTAGTATCGGCTTTGATGTTAAAGGGAAAACCTTCATCACAAAGTCTTAGTTTAAATCTTTAGACTCAGTCCCCCACATGTGTGTTTTTGTTATGCTATATAAATACTGTATGCTTGCATATGTATTCACATGGGCACACTGGATAAATAGCCTCAGACATTTGATTGATTGATCTGGTTTCTTTCTAACATAAATTGAACAATACAAGACAAAAAAATTGCAGAAATGTATCAAACTCATGACAGAAACAATGAAATGCATTGATTAAAAGTTAAAGAAAAACAAACAAAGACTCAGTCATTAAGATTTACACTCTGTCGCACAGACAGATCTCCACTCCAGAAGGGAGTAGAGATGGGATTTAGAGCATTTATTAAGGTGGTGGGCCCCGCCTTGATGGGTGTCTGACAATATGCGTTTCAAATTTAATTTTGACACAGATAGAGCACAATGCGGTGGAAATGAAAATGCATTACACTGGGGGGGGACTGTTTTGCCACTTAAACAGCATGGCATTTTACAATTCAAGAGATTTTAAGTTACTTTAAAATGAATTTAAATAACACAATGTATTAAAATGTCATTTTTAATGTTGTATAGTCAGTTGCAAAAAGGTCAAATTGCATATTAAATGGTAAACTGCAAAATGCATTTTCAAAATTAATTTTGACGACAATTTACAATGCAGTTGATTTAGTTTTTAAAATTGTCACATTGAATTGTAACTTTTCATATTGAATTCTAAATTGCAAAGTGTACTTTCATACTGTAAGCCTAAATTGCATATTCCATTGTCAATTGCAGAATGGATTTTCAAACTGGTTTTCCACATGAAAATAATCCAGCTTCAGCTTCTTCAGCTTGACGACATCCCTTACTTCCGGTGTCTACCATCAGGTTTAGGGATTGCCACTGCTACAGCCACAAGAGAGCTTGTGACTACAGCAGAGATGATGGAGGTCTCGGTACCTGTTAAATGCTCTCCTGGATGTGGGAGTTAAAGACATCCCTGACGGAGGGCTCAGCCAGACGTTCCAAGCAGACCCTCAAAGTACGTTTAGGTTTGCCAAGTCTTTCCGGCCTCCTTCCCCACCAGCAAATCCAACTCACCAGCAGGTAGTGATCAGTGGAAAGCTCTGCCCCTCTGTTTATTGGTGGACACCCATGTGCTGGAGCATGGTGTTTGTTCTGGACAAACTATGACGATTGCAGAAGTCCAACAACAAAACACAGCTCGGAATCAGATCAAGGAGCCCTTTTCTTTCAATCACGCCCCTCCAGGTGCCACTGTTGTTGCTCACATGGGAATTAAAGTCTCCCAAGAAGACAATGGAGTCCTCCATTGGTACACTCTCCAGTACCCTTTTGAGAGACACCAAGAAGGCCATGTAATTCAACCTGCTGTTCGGTCCATTAGCAGAAACCACAGTCAGAGACCTGTCCTCCACCCAAATGTGAAAGGACCCTTGTGTCCCTCTTGTGCACCGCGGGGATCCCCAACTATTGGTGGCTGAACTATGGGCACAGCTCACACTGGCACACTGGCCCACTGCAATTGAGTTTATATGAGTCCATAGGAAAGTGATCTCACATCATTTTTTCCATCTGGACATGACTGGGGCCTGTGGGAGGAACCCTGCTCACAAGACACTAACCTTGATATTTTGTGCTGGTCACCTGCGTGTTCCGTACCAGTTTTCACTCACAGACAGCCCATATCCACCTGTAAGCCCAGTTGAAGCACAGTTTTAGTTTACTCACATATTGTGCCCCGGAGAAAACCCACGCATGCACAGGGAGAACATGCAAACTCCACACAGAAAGGTCCCCCATTGGTGACACTGTTTGAAGTCCCCCAGCTAGGATTTGAACTGGGGGCCTTCTTGCTGTGAGCCAGCAGCGCTAACCACTACGCCCTGATTTTTCATTCTGAATTTTGTAAATGACATCTTTGGTTTATTTACTATTAATCATTATAATCTGCATATATTTTTCTGATGTTGGATTATTGCTCTATATAGCTGACTTTTCTAATGAAATATTTTTGCACATATAATATATATGTTTGGATGTTTGAAACTGATTGACATCACTGATTTTATTCTAATAAAAAATAATCTGGACATATTTTGGAATATTGATAATTGATCCGCACAAGCTATTATCTAATTTAAATAGTGTTACTTCTACTTGCATAGCCGTGTGATTTATTGTTACTTAACGATTCTTAATTATTAATTAATTTAATTAATTAATTATTAATTAATTATATTAATTAATTAAATTAATTAATTAATTATTTATGTCACGTAAATGGTAGGGTCGAGCCGGGGTGGGATTATATAAATTCACTCCCTCCCACTCCCTTTCAAGCAATCTGTCTTTTGATGCCTATTTATCCTGTGTTTGACAGGTTTTTATGAATGTAAACCTCTGTTGATTGGTTGTGTTACATATAAATGATTCAAGCCTGATTGCTTGAAATGAACCAGTCTGTCTGTCCCAGCTGTCCTTTCCGATATTGTTACAATGTCATCCCTCCCTGAATGACATTTGCCAGACTGCAGCCGTCTACATTGATGATCACGGTAAGGATTTAAGGGAAAAAAAGAGCGGTGGCAGCTTATTTTGAAGATTCTGCTGATGCCTCTTCATCGTGCAGTGGCAGTTGGATTTGTGAGCGTAGAATAAGCTGTGAAAAGTTTGTCTTTCAGAACTATTTCAGCTACACAGCGCTTTGACAGCACCAAGCAGCCCAATACCAACTCCTTGTCTGAGCTGGTTCCTGACTCACACCTGAACAGCTCCAATATTGCTCACCATTCTGCGGGGCTGTAAGCTAGAGGGAGATAAACAAAGGGATCATGGACAACAACGGCAAGTTTACTTCTGCGCCAACAGTCCCGCCTACAATTCAGAGGCGAATTTCTAATGAACTCCTGCCACTCTGCAGGAAAATATGCCCTTGAAAATGACGCAGGTGTTTTTATTTTGTCCGAAAACAGAATCTTCATAATTAAAAGACCACTGGGAACAATTTTACAGAAAAACAAAAGATGATCAGGATGGATCATTAAAAAGAAGATAAAATGAAGAAACATTACAACATATAGTTTAATCTTAGCACCAGCAGGTGGCGTGCAGTGGCAGCTTCTAAACTCCCACTAGATTTACTGGATTGACATCAACTTCTTCCAGGGATTCGATTCATTCCTTCCAGTATTAGAGTTGGACGCCTTCTTACCTTCTCCTCCTCAGCCTAAAGCTGCATTCACACAGGACGTGATTCTCGTGGCAGGGGCGTTGAGCTTCAATATGAAGTCAATGCACAGACACAATCTGAGGTCTTGTGGTGCGATTCCAGCGTCGGGCGCGGCGTGTCATTTCAGCAGTTGTACAATTTGGGCATCGAGCGCGGCGCGTAAAGTGTTAAAATATTTAGTTTGTTAAAAACAGACTTTTTCAAAGTCACTTAACGTGATGCTATCATGTAGAGCTTTGTGAGGCTCTGAGAGAAATTAAACAAAGATCCAGTCTGAGTAATTTAGTCAACGAGCTACAAAATTTAAAAAAATACACTGTTTCAACAAACAAAAACTTGGTGGAAGATAAGAAATTATAAACATACCGCAAAGCTGCCGCCATTTCCAGGCTTCAGAAACCTCTGCAGAAAGGAGGGGCCGTAGTTTTTCTTAGTCAGCCAAACATTTCACCCTGTATGAGCAGTTAAAAAAGATAACAAGAAAAGGAAATGTCGGTCCATCAGTACTTTGTATTCAGTAACAATCTCTGTTTAAGAGAAAAAACTCATGACTGCTTGTTACTGTTGCTGATGGGTAACGTTAATGTTGTAAATCACATGAGCTTAATTTGATTGGTTAAATGCCGATCGATTGCTTTGCCCCGGGTCAAGAAGAGTTCACCACATTTGCAGGCGAATTTCTGCAGGCACATTTTTGACAAGTGAATTATTTTCAGTGGTGTAAAGTACTTAAGTAAATGTTACTTTACTTACTAGTACTTTTTTGGCTACTTTGTACTTGTACTGAGTATCAAAAATATTTTTACTCTCTACTCGACTACATTCTTGATGTAACATTTGTACACTTTACTCCACTACAATTGAATGGACACTTACCGTTAGTCTAAAACATTGTGATTGTGCACAAGAAGTCCACATCTTTACCTACGTTACCATGGCTGGTTTGTTGGGCGGATTTGACAATATCGCCATCTGCAGGGTGCTGAAGGTACTGGATGCTATTTATGAGATAAATCACATGAACGGGAATTAGCAGCCAGTGGTTCTGTTTTGTTTTAAATAAGTTTTACTTGTTTTGTGAAAAATAATAAAAGAGAGGTTTTTGGAGATGTTTGATCCAGCTGGATTTCAGGTTTTCTGCTCGGCTGGAATGTGGTCACAGGTAAGGCGTGTCTGTCTACTCTGAACTGCTTGCTTCCCGTAACGGTGGTGGGCGGGACATTTGTGGTGTACTGCGGAGTTTCCGCAATTTATAGTCAACACCGATGCTCGTTGTTCTAGAAAATGCACGTCAGTTCCCATTGCAAAATAAAATGTTGATTGATGTTTGTTTCCTCGTTGTTGGATTTCTAGTAACAGGCAGCTCCGTTCAGCTCCGCCCCCACAGCGGGAACTCTGCTCTGCGTTGCAGCCGTCAGAAATCCATGTTCATCTTCTGCCTTTTTTGTCCAAAAAACTACAAATAGTTGCCATATTCTCTCCTTTTTTCCATAAACTGTTAATCACAGAATATTTCTGTAAGTTATGTAATCAAACATTTGGAGCATCATGAGAGGAAGAATCAAAGATCCAGGAATGTTGAGCTGTTAGAAAAACCAGCAGGAGGCTGGCCCTCGAGTTTGACACCCCTGATCTAAAAAAAAAAACAAAAAAAAAGAATCCAAAACACAGCAAAGGGTTCTTGTCATTCAGCTAGACATTGTGAAGCTATTTGGGGAAAAAATGTTGGTTTTAAAGTTTGTAGATTTTGAAAAATTTAGTTCAAAGTGTGATGGTTTTACGCAAAACTTATGGACCTGCAGGACGGCCTGGTCCGTTCCTCCTCAGCCTACCCTGACTTTGTGGTTGCGGTCAGGTTCCACCAGGCGTTTGAGGAGGCATGGGTGAGGTCTCTTCAGCCTGGGCAGGAGGGACAGGCCCTTGTTGGCTTTGGGGACTTCAAGTTTGAGACCCTGCAGAGCCCGTACCAGTCTGAGGACCCCATGAAGACCCGGTACTTGATCACTGAGAATTATATGCTTTTTAGCTGTAACTGACAATAACACCACATTATGAGAACCTGGAGAACAGCAGTGTTTGATGTTGCATTCATCAGGTGAACATGTGTCTCCTCACAGTAGTTTCTGTTCAATTTGTTTCTTATCAGGTTTGTCAACTACCTGTGGAGGAAGGCTCCTGCTCCAGGAGCACAGATGGAGAACGCCGGACGCTTCTTCAAGGTCAGAGACAGACAGAAAGCTGTTGCTGCAACTATCACCTCTCCCAGCAGCAGCAGCTCTGCATCAGTTCCAAACAGGATATTAATGCTTTTTCATCAGAAGGAGCGGCCATAAAACAAGGGAGCGACGCACAGACTTCATTTATAACTAAAAGTCAGTCAATAATAACAGTCTTTGTGATCCACGCCAGTTCGAATCTCACAGTCGGCAATTTTTTCTTTCCTTTTTTTTTTCTTTTAAATAGAAAAACTATTTAATTTATTCAGGAAAAAAAGAATGCAAAATATAAAATCCATTTTGTGATCCACACGCCCCCACTACACTTTCAGAACAAATAAAGGTTTAAAAAAAAACACTATCCTCAGAGTTGCCATGTAATTGACAATGATGAATATTCAAATAGAGAGTTTTCATCAATTAGAATATCATGCCCTTTTGGCGACGGCGGGAAGTGCAGAGCTTTCACGCACAAGACGCCAGTTCGAACTCAGAGTCGGCAATTTTTTCTTTCCTTTTTTTTTTCTTTTAAATAGAAAAACTATTTAATTTATTCAGGAAAAAAAGAATGCAAAATATAAAATCCATTTTTGTGATCCACACGCCCCCACTACACTTTCAGAACAAATAAAGGTTTAAAAAAAAACACTATCCTCAGAGTTGCCATGTAATTGACAATGATGAATATTCAAATAGAGAGTTTTCATCAATTAGAATATCATGCCCTTTTGGCGATGGCGGGAAGTGCAGAGCTTTCACGCACAAGACGCCAGTTCGAATCTCACAGTCGGCAATTTTTTCTTTCCTTTTTTTTTTCTTTTAAATAGAAAAACTATTTAATTTATTCAGGAACACAGAATGCAAAATACAAAAAATATTTTTGTCATCCACACGCCCCCACTACACTTTCAGAACAAATAAAGGTTTAAAAAAAAAACACTATCCTCAGAGTTGCCATGTAATTGACAATGATGAATATTCAAATAGAGAGTTTTCATCAATTAGAATGTCATGCCCTTTTGGCGATGGCGGGAAGTGCAGAGCTTTCACGCACAAGACGCCAGTTCGAAACTCAGAGTCGGCAATTTTTTCTTACTACTTACTTCGCATACCTTCAGTAAGTTGCCGGGCCTAGCGACCCGGCTCTGGCGTTTTCTGGGACCCGGGGTTGTATGGGTCATGTTACGTATACATTGAGGGCCTATACCCAACGGAAGTCTTAGCGTCCGTAAACGCTTAGCGTCTAGCCAAGAGCTAGCCGAGTTTGTTAACCAACTATGGTATGAAGATTGTCGCCGGATCTCTTATAAAGAACACCTACAATAAGACTTGCAAAAACATGGTTTTCAAGATTTTCCAATCTATAGCGATTTTGAAATTTTAACTACATGCAATATCACGCTAGTATAAAAATGAAACATAAAAGCTAACCTGAAAAGGGTTTTTCTTTAAAAAAAGAAAAATGTGTTTTTGAGGCGCAGGGCATGCTGGGAATTATATGGCAGACTTATGGAACGCACACCCGAAAGAAAAGCAACGAAGAGAAAGTCATCTCATGTAATTGTGGCACTAAGCAGGCCTGGGCTGCATTGTGGCCCAAGACACAGAAGACAAGACAAAAATTCCGACCCCCCACCCCCTTATCACCACCAATTTAACGTGAGCGCACCACGCTGCACCAGGGCCCATTCATGGCCGAGTGAACACCGGCACTATAGCTAGCGTTAGCTGGCTAAGCTTTCGCTGGTAGACATACAGTACAATAATATTATATTTACAGAATACAGCCAAATAAAAATGTCTTACCTGTGAAATATGACCTGCAGCTGCTCTGTGGCACCAGAGTTACTAGAAGCCAAAGAAAAAATACTAGTTATGTGTCTGAATTAAAGCCAACGGTTTTTCTTTTGCATTAAAAAGAAATAAAGGAAGAAAGAAAGAAAGAAAGAAGGAAAGAAAGAAAGAAACAAAGAAAGAAGGAAAGAAAGAAAGAAGGAAAGAAAGAAAGAAACAAAGAAAGAAGGAAAGAAAGAAGGAAGAAAGACACAGAAAGAAAGACTGATTCTTGCTGATTCTTACTCATAATACAGCAGCACATCTGGAGGGTAAAGTGTAAAGGTGGAGACATCTGACTCAACTGCAGGTCAACTGTTGATCAAAAAGACAAAACATGAATTTTTACTATTTGGGGGGGGCTCCCATTTCATGACATCAACCTAGAGCCGACCTCAGCAGTGTGCCTGCGTTTCACCCACAAAAACAAACAACAAAAAAACCTTTGCATAGATGGATGCGCATGTTGTGCTTATAAAATGAAAGCGTTTTGTCGATCACCGCTAGTTCCGTGGAGAAAGTAGGTGTGTGTATTAGCCTGGGGGTGGTGCTGGCAGCGCAGACTCTTCCTAGAAAGGCTGTTCTCACTTATCTATGTCACAATGTAAGACCCACTGGTTTTGGTGGATTGGGAGCGCAGGTTTTCAGAGGAACGCTCAGAAATGCTTGAATGGATCAAAATACCACTCTGGGGTTGGTTTTAGTGCGGAATTAACATGATAATCTACTTCAAAGATCAAAAATGATAATAATCATTGGAAATAGTACAGATGAATAGTTTTCCATCTGTTCCATGTATTTTCAACGGTGAATTCAACAGCTGCTGCAGTCAAACAAGTTGTTTTGTATTTCACCACATGATGGCAGCAGCACTGGGCCACAGTAATGTAGTAGTGGGAGAGTGTGGTGCAGTGAATTTAGTTTACCAAATGATTTATGAACGTGCTTGATGCTGCCACATATTTATATACAGTATCTTTCCAGTAAATATGAGCTAACAGAACTGAGTCGACAGTGGAGCAGATTGGATTAGGGTGAAGAAGAGCAGAGCACGAGTTAATGGCATTGATCAGCTGTAGTAAACTAGATTAACACACTTTTGGGTTGTGCATAATCACAATTAACCACAATGTTTTACGAGTTAAATTATACACGACAATATGCAGCTTTTGAACAAAAAAATCCAGAGAGAAAATGTCTTCCTACATTTCTTCCTTTCCTTCATTTTTATTGTCTGAAATGTTTACATTTCTAAAGTGTTAACTCAGAAGTTTCATTCTTGTGCGTAAAAACACATCAACAGTAACATCTAACACATTCACACATCAATTCTGCCCTTCCAAACAACACTTTGAACACCTCTGCTTTTAAGCTTTAACACAAACAATAATAGTTTTCCTGAAAAGAGCTGAGTAAAAAAGTGGACAAACATTGTTCATATAAACCTCTATGGTGAGATACAGACAATGTTCTGCCTTTACCTGTGTCTCCAGTAGTGGGACCTTGTTAGATCCTTTTCTCCGGCAGGCTTTTACCAGCTTAGTCACCGGCTTCTTTGTGAACCGACTTACTCCTGTGCATGTGAACCCTTGCAGCACAGATGAAGACAAGCTGCTCGCACATGAAAACAAAAATTCCAATTTTCTCTTATGTCTCGTTCAGTCCAATCTGTTCCCAACTGCTCACCTGTCTGGACTTCCTAACATGGTCGTAGCCGAGTCTGCTGCTATAACATCAGCGAACAACTCAACCTGGTAAAAGAAATGAACAAATGATGAATGAACAGATCAATAGAGCAGACTTAGTCATCCAGAAGAAACTCCACCTGCTGCCGTTTCCACCTTTTCTTGCTGAGTTTGGCAATGGTGTCGGCGTCACCTGTAAACTGCTGCAGGTAAACTCGAGGGACTTGAGCAGCCAATTGATCTGGAACGTTGTCTAAGATTTTCAAACTGTTTGTGTCCGATGATACAATCTGTTAAAAATGGTTAAAAGGAAGGAAGATGAAAAAGTCAGAGATGTTACAAAGCATCTGAATGAAGCTTTGTGATACTTTCCCACGCCTGTATTGAAGCCGTCTTCAGTTATTGCTCATTCTGCATTAAGCTTTGTCTTCAGCAAGTGAAATACATTCTAAATTAGGCCTTGGGTTGATTGCAGAATGTTTTGGGTCATTTTGCTTCTCTACTGTGAAGGATCATCCAAACTTCTTTGCTGTATCGGGGGAATCGGAGCAGGCAGTATATCCCTCTACACTTGGGAATTCTGGCTGATTATGTCTTTTGTCGCAGCATCAATAAACACAAGTGACTCATTGCCATTAATTATCCACAGAATCCATGTCTGTACCATGACACTGCCTCCACCATGTTTTACTGAAGTGTGTGCTTTGGAGCATGAGCTGGTCCAATTCTTCTCCAAACTTTCTTCTTCCTAACATTCTGGTACAGGTTGATCTTAGTCTCATTTGTCCAAAGAATGTTGTTCCAGAACTGGGCTGGCTTTTGAAGGTGGTTTCTTTTTTTTTGGTTAAATCCATTCTGACCATTTCATTTTTGAGGCTGATCAATGGTTTGCACCTTATGGTGAATCTTTACTCTCATGAAGTCTCTTCTCCTTATGGTAGACTTAGATGCTGATACATCTAACTCCTGGAGACAGCACCTCACTTGAGTGGATGTTGTGAAGGGCTTTTTCTTCACTGTGGTGAGGATTCTGAGAACATCCACCACAGTTGCTTTCTATGGACTTCAATGCTTATTAAAGTTTCCAAGCTTACAGTATCCTCTTCTTTTTTTTGGAATGTATAAAACGGCTGATTTGGTCTCTCCTAACATTTCTGCTTTCTCTCTGATGGATTTCTTTTTTTTCTATAAAGCCTGTTTTTGTTTTTGTCGTCTTCCTTTCCACATGTCAAGTCTAAAGTTTTAGTTAACTAGCACCAAATCATCAATCCTGTCACACTTTTGGGTTCTGCTGAACAGCCCTGTGCTGGTTCTTCATAAGTTCCATCAACGTGGAACCAAAAGGCAAAGGTGTAACCAGTGAGAGCCCTTGTCTTACAGCCTCATGTCAAGATCGACTTTGAATCCCTTTGTCCAAAGTGGAATGCCTGCAAAGTCTGGAATTTGAACGCCCAAGTACCAATGGAACAATGAAATATTGGAAAATAAAAAAAGCTCAGAATGCAATTGCAGTTTCTATAAACTATATTTCCAAAGATGTTTTTTTTTTAATTTGCACATAATTTGTCACTGAAGTCTTGCAGACGTAATATAGATGACATACCTGGTAAACAAAACTCTGAAAGCTGAAGAATCGGACTAGCAGACTAGCTACAAATGCAGGGATTTTGGATGCAGAGATGAGCTCTGAGCTGATGATGCTGCTGAACGTGTTAGAGGGTAAACCAATGATAAGAGAGCCCAGCTGTGAGAGTGATGATGCGCTGTTGATCTGATTGAATGTAAAAAAGAGGGGAGAAGAACACAGATGACATTACATAAAATAGATCCTTTTTGAATTTCACCTGAAATCTGTGAAGCATGTACCTTCATTTCTCCTGAGCTCAGCAGTGTCTCAGTGTTTCATACTGACTGATGCATTCAATTGGGTGAACACAGGACCAGGAGCGCAGCACTGACTCACTGAAGGAAGACTAAAAAGCAAAAAACCGTTTGTAGAGTTTAGGGTCACATGCAGTTTGTACAGTGAGTGTTTCTAATTATGTGTGGAGGATTTGTAGCTGGTAAACTAACAACATATTTCAATGCTTTAGACTTACAGGAGTGGATTCAAGTTGCTGACTTGCTCCTAAACTAACTGAGTGTAGTAGCTGATTAATGTCAGATCCACGTTGGGCTGATTGAAGAGTGCGATATTCTGAGTATTCACTGTGAAAACTAGCAGAACCTGAAAAGAGAAGATACAGTCTGTTCTGTAAAGCAAAAAACTATCTGTTTTGTTCAGAATTTCCCTCACAGTAAATAAAAGAAGTAAAGGATTACAACAATCTGTTAATGAGATAAAATACCTCTGTAGATCCAAATGACTGAAGATCCGCCACAGTGAGGACAGACATGAAAGAACCGATGTACTCTGCAAACCAGGCTGTGGAGCTCAGTTCTGGGTTGCTGCTGTCATAGCACTTTGGTGCCGTGGCTATGTGGAAAAAAAGGATTTTCAAAATAATCAGGTTATGCTTTTATGCTGCTGCCTCGGTGGAGGTCTTGGTGTGGGGATGGCTGGGAGCTCTCCCTCCTTTTTTTTTCTTTTCATTCCATCATCCACCTCAGCTTAACATAACATTCACCTGAGCACAGGCGTCGGCTCACCTTTGCACCTTCAAATAGTGTGCATGTCAGAATGTAATGCTTTACATGTGTTGGTTGGTATGCACAAGTGTGTGTGTGAACTGGATGTGGACAAGTTTGTGAACACTCTTGGAGCCAGCAGGTATGTTTGTGGCAGCTGAGTGTGTGGACAGGCCCCGCCCATTTTAGACCAACACTCACTATTGCAATGGGTATAAGATCAAGCATTTTGTTGCCTGTAGATTAACAACTCTACTTTCCCTTCCTAGTAGTCCTTCTCAAAACGTATGTAATCCACCATCTCTCTTTCCCCCCCTTCACCCCTCAACTCTCTACTTTTCCCCCTTTCCTTTTCCGTCCGGTCCAACAAAAAGAACACAAACAAAATTAATATTAATAAAGTTTCGTTTAAATTACAAAAGGGGCTTATACCAACATACATTTTGTGTTCGCTATCATTTATAACCCCCGATTGTAAGAGTTAAATCTGTCTAATGCAAGAGGCTCTCAGCTCATTTCTGTTTGCGCAGCTGTTGGACAGGACAAGTTAAAAAAAAAAAAAAAAAAACAGACAGGAAAGATCTCAGCTGACAGTTGTCGGAAAAGGTTTCTTGAGCGAGCTGCAACACAGAACAAAACGCTCAGCTGCAACCTGCCACCCGATTTCCCGGACACGCACACACTGCAGGAAGGAGAGCAGATGTTCCTTTTTACTCATCTGTCCGTAAGCAGCTTGCTGGTCGCCCGGCGCTCTTCGGTCAGTCCGACGTCGCTCTCCACTTCCACCTCCTGCTGCACGCTTTGCCTCTCCAGTCAGCGTCCTTTTTCGCTGCCCTTGTTCCTCTGGTGGCAAAACGTCTGCAAGTCCCACCCGGCAATCAGTTGCCCATGCCTCTCCGCTGGATCTTCCCCATGTCCGTTCAGGGCGCTTTTATTTAACGTCAGAGGGGAGTGGCGCCTGACTACTCACAGCTGTGTGCAATCAGTCCGACATGCTAATAAATATTGCTCATCCATTAAGGGAACTACAAACACATGCACCCAACACAAAACAGCATGCACAGTGAACAACAAAAAAAAATAAAAGATAACACACAACCAGGTCATCTGACAGTGTTGTTATATGCTTGTACGAAGGCAGGCAACTGCGCCTCGGTCAGTCAGGATTCTCTCTGGGCACCCAAACTTCTGAATCCAACCGTTGTAAACGGCACGAGCAGTTGTTGCTGCAGACTGGTCTTTGGTGGGGATCGCTTCAGCATACTTTGAAAAAAGGTCAGTCATAACCAAGATATAGGGCCATCTATCATCAGGACGACCAAGCGACAAATAGTCCAGCCCCACCAGCTCGAAGGGATATGAGGTCTTAATTGACACTAGCGGTGCTCTCACCTGAGGTCCACGTTTGGCACAGACGCACTGGGGGCAGGCAGCGGTCCACTCTTCCACATCTGTGGTCATCCGGGGCCATTAGCAACACTGACGCAAAGTCCTCAGCATTCTGTCACAACTAGGGTGACCCATTTCTTGGTGGTAGGTAGCCCAAACATCTTTTGTTTCACTTCTGAGGATAAGAAGCTGGAAAACCTCTTGCCCAGAATTGGTCTCCACGAAACGCCCCCCCAGCACTCCATTGCGCAACTCAATTCTGTCCCATTGCTTAAGTAACAACTTCAAGTTGTTGGACAGAGAGTGACATACCTCTGGTTGAGTGGTGTATTCAGCCTTACATTTGCGCAATTGCTGGAGGTCGGGATCAATGGATGTCTGTTCTCCAAATCCTCTGTGAGGGCCTCGGCCCGGGTCAAACTGCAAAGAGCAGGATCATCCTGTGTAGGCAAGCGTGACAGTGCATCAGGATTTTGGTTGTTCTTTCCAGGCCTATATTTGATGGTGTATTTATAATTCGCCAATTGGGACACCCAACGTTGCTCCACTGCCGCCAACCGAGCAGAATCCAAGTGCACTAGAGGGTTGTTGTCAGTATAAACAGTGAAACTCTGCCCCATACAAATAGTCCTTGAATTTTTTCAGTGATGGCCCATTTCAGTGCAAGCAGTTCCAGCTTGAATGAGCTGTAGTTTTGGTCGTTTCGTTCATTTGGGGTGCAGGCTACGACTAGCATACGCTATGACTCGTTCCTGCCCCCCTTGCACTTGTGCAAGGACACCACCTAGCCCTTCAAAACTTGCATCGGTGTACAATCTGAAGGGCTGTGCAAAATCTGCGTATGCCAGGACCGGGGCACTCAGCAAAGCTTCCTTCGGCTTGTCAAAGGCTTGCTGACAGGGTCAGAGACCAGGTGATGGGGGTAATTCTTACCCCCTCCAGTCGAGCCATGGGTAAGGGCATTTAGAGGGGCAGGGCAAATTTTGATAACCCAACAATAAAAGCGGTGATGCAATCATCTGAAGCCAAACAGATGTGATGCAATCCTCTGAAGCCAAACAGATGTGATGCAATCATCTGAAGCCAAACAGATGTGATGCAATCCTCTGAGGCCAAACAGATGTTATGCAATCCACTGAGGCCAAAAAAGATGTTAATGCAATCATCTGAAGCGCTAGAACAGATGGATGAAATTGAGAAAAAAAGTAGCATCACTGAAGCCAAACAGATGTGATGCAATCATCTGAGGCCAAACAGATGTGATGCAATCATCTGAAGCCAAACAGATGTGATGCAATCCTCTGAGGCCAAACAGATGTGATGCAATCCTCTGAGGCCAAACAGATGTGATGCAATCATCTGAAGCCAAACAGATGTGATGCAATCATCTGAGGCCAAACAGATGTGATGCAATCATCTGAGGCCAAACAGATGTGATGCAATCCTCTGAGGCCAAACAGATGTGATGCAATCATCTGAAGCCAAACAGATGTGATGCAATCATCTGAGGCCAAACAGATGTGATGCAATCATCTGAAGCCAAACAGATGTGATGCAATCATCTGAGGCCAACCAGATGTGATGCAATGATCTGAAGCCAAACAGATGTGATGCAATCATCTGAAGCCAAACAGATGTGATGCAATCATCTGAGGCCAAACAGATGTGATGCAATCATCTGAGGCCAAACAGATGTGATGCAATCATCTGAGGCCAAACAGATGTGATGCAATCATCTGAGGCCAAACAGATGTGATGCAATCATCTGAAGCCAACAGATGTGATGCAATCATCTGAGGCCAAACAGATGGGATGCATCATCTGAAGACCAAACAGATTGATGCAATCATCTGAGCCAAACAGATGTGATGCAATCATCTGAGCCAAACAGATGTGATGCAATCCTGAGGCCAACAGAATGTGATGCATTCATCTGAAGCCAAACAGATGTTATGCAATCATCTGAAGCCAAACAGATGTGATGCAATCATCTGAGGCCAAACAGATGTGATGCAATCATCTGAGCAAACAGATGTGATGCAATCATCTGAGAGCCAAACAGATGTGATGTCAATCCTCTGAGGCCAAACAGATGTGATGCAATCATCTGAAGCCAAACAGATGTGAATGCAATCCTCGAGGCCAAACAGATGTGATGCAATCATCTGAGGCCAAACAGATTGATGCAATCCTCTGAGGCGAACCGATGTGATGCAATCCTCTGAGGCGAACCGAGATGTGATGCAATCATCTGAAGCCAAACGATGTGATGCAACATCTGAAGCCAAACAGATGTGATGACAAATCCATCTGAGCCAAACAGATGTGATGCAATCCTCTGAGGCCAAACAGATGTGATGCAATCTCTGAAGCCAAACAGATGTGATGCAATCATCTGAAGCCAAACAGATGTGATGCAATCATCTGGAGCCAAACAGATGTGATGCAATCACTGAAGCCAAACAGATGTGATGCAATCCTCTGAGGCCAAACAGATGTGATGCAATCATCTGAAGCCAAACAGATGTGATGCAATCCTCTGAGGCCAAACAGATGTGATGCAATCATCTGAGGCCAAACAGATGTGATGCAATCCTCTGATGCCAAACAGATGTGATGCAATCATCTGAGGCCAAACAGATGTGATGCAATCCTCTGAGGCCAACCAGATGTGATGCAATCATCTGAAGCCAAACAGATGTGATGCAATCATCTGAAGCCAAAGATGTGATGCAATCATCTGAGGCCAAACAGATGTGATGCAATCATCTGAAGCCAAACAGATGTGATGCAATCATCTGAGCCAAACAGATGTGATGCAATCAATCTGAGGGCAACCAAAAGATGTGATGCAATCATCTGAAGCCAAACAGATGTGATGCAATCATCTGAGCCAACAGATGTGATGCAATCATCTGAAGCCAACAGATTGTGATGCAATCATCTGAAGCCAAACAGATGTGATGCAATCATCTGAAGCAAACAGATGTGATGCAATCATCTGAGCCAAACAGATGTGATGCAATCATCTGAGGCCAAACAGATGTGATGCAATCATCTGAAGCCAAACAGATGTGATGCAATCATCTGAGCCAAACAGATGTGATGCAATCATCTGAAGCCAAACAGTGTGATGCAATCATCTGAAGCCAACAGATGTGATGCAATCATCTGCAGCCGAAACAGATGTGATGCAATCATCTGAAGCCAAACAGATGTGATGCAATCATCTGAAGCCAACCAGATGTGATACAATCATCTGAGCCAAACAGATGTGATGCAATCATCTGAGCCAACAAGATGTGATCAATCATCTGAAGCCAAACGATGTGATGCAATCATCTGAGGCCAACCAGATGTATGCAATCATCTGACGCCAAACAGATGTGATGCAATCATCTGAGGCAATCATCTGACAACAGATGTGATGCATCATCTGAAGCCAAACAGAGTGATGCAATCACTGAAGCAAACAGATGTGATGCAATCATCTGAAGCCAACAGATGTGATGCAATCATCTGAAGCCAAACAGATGTGATGCAATCATCTGAGGCAACAGATGTGATCAATCATCTGAAGCCAAACAGATTTGATGCAACATCTGAGGCCAAACAGATTGATGCAATCTCTGAAGCCAAACAGATGTGATGCAATCATCTGAGCCAAACAGATTGATGCAATCATCTGAAGCCAAACAGATGTGATGCATGATCTGAAGCCAAACAGATGTGATGCAATCATCTAGGCCAACCAGATGTGATGCAATCATTGGAGCCGAACAGATGTGATGCAATCATCTGAAGCCAAACAGATGTGATGCAATCATCTGAAGCCAAACAGATGTGATGCAATCATCTGAAGCCAAACAGATGTGATGCAATCATCTGAGGCGAACCAGATGTGATGCAATCATCTGAGGCCAAACCAGATGTGATGCAATCATCTGAAGCCAAACAGATGTGATGCAATCATCTGAAGCCAAACAGATGTGATGCAATCATCTGAGGCCAACCAGATGTGATGCAATCATCTGAGCCAAACAGATGTGATGCAATCCTCTGAGGCCAAACAGATGTGATGCAATCATCTGAGGCGAACCAGATGTGATGCAATCATCTGAAGCCAAACAGATGTGATGCAATCCTCCTTACCAACGGTAATATCCTGCAAAGCCTAAGAAGGACCTGACCTGTTTCACAGTTTGTGGAATAGGCCACTCTCTCCTAACTGCAGTCTTAGCTGGATCTGTTGCCACCCCTGTTCGCTGATGATATGCCATAGGTAAGTAACCTCTTTCTGGAACAACAAACACTTTTTAGGTTGCAACTTTAGACCATGGTTGTGGAGCCTTTCGAACACCTCCTCCAAATGATGGTGTGGCTCTGGAAATCAGAGGAGAAAACAATGATATGATTTAGGTATATGAGTAAGGACTCGTTCACCATGCCCCCCAGACAGCGCTGCATTAGCCGCTGAAATGTGGCATTGCACAGTCCAAAAGGCATCCGATCAATCTCATACAGTCCTAAAGGTGTGGAAAAACCAGTTTTCTCTCTATCAGCTGGGTCCACCTCAACTTGCCAGTAGCCACCAAATCCAATGTAGAATACCATTTTGCTGCTTTTAGACATGTTAGGGACTCCTCAATTCGCGGTAATGGGAAAGCATCTTTGTGTGTCACAGCCTTCAATTTGCGATAATCAACACAAAAACGCCAATCTCCACTCTTCTTTTTGACCAACACGATTGGAGCTGCCTAAGGGCTTGAGCTTTCCCTTACCACTCCCCGGTCTAACATGTTCTTCAGGAGGGAACGCAATTCTGCGTACAAGCTTGGAGGCACTGGTTGATACCTCTCCCTGCTGGGTGGAGCTGACCCCATAGGTATCTGGTGCTTAACCACTCCAGTGCAGCCAAAATCTTCTGCATGACTAGAGAACACCTTAGTCCAACGTTGCAACAGCTGTGCCATCTGTTCCTGCTGCTCGCAAGTGAGACCGTCCCCCTTCAGGGCCAGAGCTGGATGAAATTCAGAGGTTACAGTTTCCTCAAAAGCGCCAGTGCGTCTCACTGCTACCTCTATGACTTCTGAGTCGACCCACTGAAGGCTCAGTTCCTGCTCCCCTTGAACATCTGCTGGGTCGACCTCGGTTACCTGGGCCACTGGCTGCCGCTGTGGTACTTCTACGGGATAAGGGTTTGGGTTACAAACTTTACAGGGCAAGCCGGTTTCCCTTCAGCAAAGTCAAGGTACGTCCTACTTGCCACTTTTCAGCTGGCGGGTGTGGATGCGTTGGCATTCTGGCATTCTGCAAAAGCCTGAACCCAGGCCTTCCCCTCCATAGGGTCAAGGGTACTCCTGAAGGCTGGCACGCCTGGATGGTTTCCTTGAGTGAGAACAGACCATACAGCCTCAATGACATTCATTCCCAAAATCCCTTTTTCAGTACCTATACACCCATCTTCAACCACAATCACTCCTTTATCAAGAACATGGACACCCCCAACCATGCGGTCTAACAAGGCATACCCAACATAGGGGATTTCCAAACCATTAGCAGCACGGAGTTTTAGCCATGGAACTTCTTTGATTTGGGCCAAACGGTCACCTAAGCACTTTCTAAACAGGCTTTGGCTGAGCATGGAAACCTGGGATCCTGTATCAATTACAAAAGGTACTGGACAGTTATTTAAAATATTGTCACGGTCGGGCACTCACCAACCAAAGCAGACTTTGTGGCGCTCCTTGACACCCCATGGCCAGGCCTTCAGCTGCAGGGGAATCTAAAAGCCCTGATTAGCCTGCGATCTCTGAGGGCACCTTCTCTGCATGTGGCCAACCACTCCACAACGTCTGCAAATTGGTCTGCCCTGGGTGTCCCACCGATTTCCAGGCACTCTGGAGTGAGCCATGCTATAGTTCCTGGCTGGGAGTGGGTAGATAGCCCCACTCTCTTGCGGATGATCATCCACTAAAGCTGGGAAGCGAGGGTGTAGAGGTGTCTGTGGGCGTGCCACAGTCTTTATTTCCGTGAGAAGCTCTTTCACGTCCTTCAGTTCTTGCTGCATCTCGGTCCGAAGCTCCTGTTAAAGTTGGTCCAGGTCAGCAAGAGAAATATGTCTTTGAGCAGCAACTCTTTGCGCAGTCACAACCTCTTCATCTTCCTCTAGTTCTTTTTCTAAGGCTCTGACTTCCCTACAGGCTTCAGAGAAAGTTACATTGTTCGTACGACGGATCTGTCTGTTTAGTTCTTGTTTTACTGCACCAGGGCGAAGGCCAACCAAAAGCTGGTCGAGAAGCAGATCATCTACATCCCTGGCTCCATTCTCATCTTGTTGACGCCACTTGGAGAATAATTCTCTTAATCTCAAAATAAATAAGTGAGCGGTCTCGTCTGATTTTTGCCGACAGTTGAAGAATGCAGCTCTCGACTGGGCTTTGGAAGCAGGTGTAGCAAATTCACGTTTCAACAACTCAAATACTCAGAGGGGTTTCCTCTCTGATCCAAAAATTCCCCCATACCAGACTGGCGAGGACATTGAAAATTATTTACTGCGCTTTGAACGCATCGCCAAACATGGAAATGGCCAGAAAAAGAGTGGGCATGCCGTCTGGTTCCACTACTGTCTGGTAAAACTCTGGAAGCCTACACAGCAATGGATGAAGACAGAGCCCACTGCTACAAAGACTTGGGAAGCAGCCGTGTTGGCTAAGTTCGACATTTCACCAGAGACTTATCGGCAGCAGTTCCGTTCAACCTTTGTGCCACATGGTGAGAACCCAACAGAAACCTATCATCGCCTGAAGACTCTCTATCGATGTTGGATCCAGCCGGAACGGCACACCAAGGACCAGATTGGGGAGGCCAACATCTTGGAGCAACTCTTGTGGGTGTTACCAGCGGATGTAAGAACCTGGGTGAAGGAGATGTGATGCAATCATCTAAGGCGAACAAGATATGATGCAATCATCTGAAGCCAAACAGTGTGATGCAATCATCTAAGGCGAACAAGATGTGATGCAATCATCTGAAGCCAAACAGATGTGATGCAATCATCTGAAGCCAAACAGATGTGATGCAATCATCTGAGGCCAACCAGATGTGATGCAATCATCTGAAGCCAAACAGATGTGATGCAATCATCTGAAGCCAAACAGTGTGATGCAATCATCTAAGGCGAACAGATGTGATGCAATCATCTGAAGCCAAACAGATGTGATGCAATCATCTGAAGCCAAACAGATGTGATGCAATCATCTGAGGCAACAGATGTGATGCAATCATCTGAAGCCAAACAGATGTGATGCAATCATCTGAGCCAACCAGTGTGATGCATCATCTGAAGCCAAACAGATGTGATGCAATCATCTGAGGCCAACCAGATGTGATGCAATCATCTGAAGCCAAACAGATGTGATGCAATCATCTGAAGCCAAACAGATGTGATGCAATCATCTGAAGCCAAACAGATGTGATGCAATGATCTGAAGCCAAACAGATGTGATGCATCATCTGAGGCCAAACAGATGTGATGCAATCATCTGAAGCCAAACAGATGTGATGCAATCATCTGAAGCCAACAGATGTGATGCAATCATCTGAGCCAACAGATGTGATGCAATCATCTGAAGCCAAACAGATGTGATGCAATCATCTGAAGCCAACAGATGTGATGCAATCATCTGAAGCCAAACAGATGTGATGCAATCATCTAGCCAACCAGATGTGATGCAATTATCTGGAGGCGAACCAGATGTGATGCAATCATCTGAAGCCAACAGATGTGATGCAATCATCTGAAGCCAAACGATGTGATGCAATCATCTGAAGCCAAACAGATGTGATGCAATCATCTGAAGCCAAACAGATGTGATGCAATCATCTAAGGCCAACAGATGTGATGCAATTATCTGGAGGCGAACCAGATGTGATGCAATCATCTGAAGCCAAACAGATGTGGATGCAATCATCTGAAGCCAAACGGATGTGATGCAATCATCTGAAGCCAAACAGATGTGATGCAATCATCTGAGGCCAACCAGATGTGATGCAATCATCTGAGGCCAAACAGATGTGATGCAATCATCTGAAGCCAAACAGATGTGATGCAATCATCTGAAGCCAAAACAGATGTGATGCAATCATCTGAGGCGAACCAGATGTGATGCAATCATCTGAAGCCAAACAGATGTGATGCAATCCTCCTTACCAACGGTAATATCCTGCAAAGCCTAAGAAGGACCTGACCTGTTTCAGTTTGTGGAATAGGCCACTCTCTCACAACTGCAGTCTTAGCTGGATCTGTTGCCACCCCCTGTTCGCTGATGATATGCCCTAGGTAAGTAACCTCTTTCTGGAACAACAAACACTTTTTAGGTTGCAACTTTAGACCATGGTTGTGGAGCCTTTCGAACACCTCCTCCAAATGATGGATGTGGCTCTGGAAATCAGAGGAGAAAACAATGATATCATTTAGGTAGATGAGTAAGGACTCGTTCACCATGCCCCCCAGACAGCGCTGCATTAGCCGCTGAAATGTGGCATTGCACAGTCCAAAAGGCATCCGATCAATCTCATACAGTCCTAAAGGTGTGGAAAAACCAGTTTTCTCTCTATCAGCTGGGTCCACCTCAACTTGCCAGTAGCCACCAAATCCAATGTAGAATACCATTTTGCTGCTTTTAGACATGTTAGGGACTCCTCAATTCGCGGTAATGGGAAAGCATCTTTGTGTGTCACAGCCTTCAATTTGCGATAATCAACACAAAAACGCCAATCTCCACTCTTCTTTTTGACCAACACGATTGGAGCTGCCTAAGGGCTTGAGCTTTCCCTTACCACTCCCCGGTCTAACATGTTCTTCAGGAGGGAACGCAATTCTGCGTACAAGCTTGGAGGCACTGGTCGATACCTCTCCCTGCTGGGTGGAGCTGACCCCATAGGTATCTGGTGCTTAACCACTCCAGTGCAGCCAAAATCTTCTGCATGACTAGAGAACACCTTAGTCCAACGTTGCAACAGCTGTGCCATCTGTTCCTGCTGCTCGCAAGTGAGACCGTCCCCCTTCAGGGCCAGAGCTGGATGAAATTCAGAGGTTACAGTTTCCTCAAAAGCGCCAGTGCGTCTCACTGCTACCTCTATGACTTCTGAGTCGACCCACTGAAGGCTCAGTTCCTGCTCCCCTTGAACATCTGCTGGGTCGACCTCGGTTACCTGGGCCACTGGCTGCCGCTGTGGTACTTCTACGGGATAAGGGTTTGGGTTACAAACTTTACAGGGCAAGCCGGTTTCCCTTCAGCAAAGTCAAGGTAACGTCCTACTTGCCACTTTTCAGCTGGCGGGTGTGGATGCGTTGGCATTCTGGCATTCTGCAAAAGCCTGAACCCAGGCCTTCCCCTCCATAGGGTCAAGGGTACTCCTGAAGGCTGGCACGCCTGGATGGTTTCCTTGAGTGAGAACAGACCATACAGCCTCAATGACATTCATTCCCAAAATCCCTTTTTCAGTACCTATACACCCATCTTCAACCACAATCACTCCTTTATCAAGAACATGGACACCCCCAACCATGCGGTCTAACAAGGCATACCCAACATAGGGGATTTCCAAACCATTAGCAGCACGGAGTTTTAGCCATGGAACTTCTTTGATTTGGGCCAAACGGTCACCTAAGCACTTTCTAAACAGGCTTTGGCTGAGCATGGAAACCTGGGATCCTGTATCAATTACAAAAGGTACTGGACAGTTATTTAAAAATATTGTCACGGTCGGGCACTCACCAACCAAAGCAGACTTTGTGGCGCTCCTTGACACCCCATGGCCAGGCCTTCAGCTGCAGGGGAATCTAAAAGCCCTGATTAGCCTGCGATCTCTGAGGGCACCTTCTCTGCATGTGGCCAACCACTCCACAACGTCTGCAAATTGGTCTGCCCTGGGTGTCCCACCGATTTCCAGGCACTCTGGAGTGAGCCATGCTATAGTTCCTGGCTGGGAGTGGGTAGATAGCCCCACTCTCTTGCGGATGATCATCCACTAAAGCTGGGAAGCGAGGGTGTAGAGGTGTCTGTGGGCGTGCCACAGTCTTTATTTCCGTGAGAAGCTCTTTCACGTCCTTCAGTTCTTGCTGCATCTCGGTCCGAAGCTCCTGTTAAAGTTGGTCCAGGTCAGCAAGAGAAATATGTCTTTGAGCAGCAACTCTTTGCGCAGTCACAACCTCTTCATCTTCCTCTAGTTCTTTTTCTAAGGCTCTGACTTCCCTACAGGCTTCAGAGAAAGTTACATTGTTCGTACGACGGATCTGTCTGTTTAGTTCTTGTTTTACTGCACCAGGGCGAAGGCCAACCAAAAGCTGGTCGAGAAGCAGATCATCTACATCCCTGGCTCCATTCTCATCTTGTTGACGCCACTTGGAGAATAATTCTCTTAATCTCAAAATAAATAAGTGAGCGGTCTCGTCTGATTTTTGCCGACAGTTGAAGAATGCAGCTCTCGACTGGGCTTTGGAAGCAGGTGTAGCAAATTCACGTTTCAACAACTCAAATACTCAGAGGGGTTTCCTCTCTGATCCAAAAATTCCCCCATACCAGACTGGCGAGGACATTGAAAATTATTTACTGCGCTTTGAACGCATCGCCAAAACATGGAAATGGCCAGAAAAAGAGTGGGCATGCCGTCTGGTTTCCACTACTGTCTGGTAAAACTCTGGAAGCCTACACAGCAATGGATGAAGACAGAGCCCACTGCTATAAAGACTTGGGAGCAGCCGTGTTGGCTAAGTTCGACATTTCAGCGGATGTAAGAACCTGGGTGAAGGAGCACCAGCCGGCAGAGGGAATTGAAGCAGCAAAGTTGGCTGTCCAGTACCTCAACGCTAGGAGGGGAGGACAGCTTCACGCTCCGCGGGTGGGTGGGTGCAGCACATCGCCCAGCCCAGCTGTTTCAGCAAAGAGGTTCAAGGTGGGAGAACGCTCCAAACTCTCCAGGTACCGTCAACCCTACAGCAGGCCAGCGAGCACCTGGTAAGGACATTGTTTGCTTCTATTGTCAACAACCGGGACACAAAGCTTCAGTGTGCCCCATTCGAAAATCAAAGGTCACAGGTGCATGTTATCCACCTAGACCTGAGAATGAGCACAGTGGGGACAGAGATTTAAAATGGCAACAACATGTAGATGTGACTGTTAATGGACAACCAATCACAGCTATGTTGGACACTGGAAGTTTCATGTCATTGATCAAGCGCAGTTTGGTGCCCACAGGGACTTTGGATTATAGTCAGAAAACAGACATTCTGTGTGTTCATGGGGATAAACATCTTTATCCTAACACTGAGTTAACTGTAGATATATCAACGATCAGGCCTATCTATTGACGTGATGTGAAAATGTCTGGTGCTGTGCTCACTCGAGCCCAAGCCAAAGCTAATGTTCAACCTTTGCCAGATTTCGATGACAGTCTGTTTGAGGGTGGCAAAATCAGACTAAAGAAATCTCGTTCTCGACGACGTTTTGAGAAAAAACTAAAATCAATGACACCAGAAGAAACAGAATTTGTCTTATATTTATCTGAGGGTGAACAAAAGCGTCTTGTGACACCTGCTAGTTGCAGGCCACTTGTTATGCAACTTGCACACACCATTCCATGGGCAGGACATTTAGGCCTGACATAAAACATACCTGAGAGCCGCATCTCGTTTCTACTGGCCTTGTATGTACACAGATATTCCAAAATATTGTGCAGCATGTCCCACCTGTCAGAAAACATGTCCAACTCGAAGGTCAGATAGAGGCTTCCTCCAACCACTCCCTGTAATCTCCACTCCTTTTCGCAGGATTGCCATGGATATAGTTGGCCCACTCATTAAAAGCAGTAGTGGCCATCAGTATATCCTTGTCATATGTGATTATGCTACCAGATTTCCTGAAGCCTTCCCTCTGCGTACTATCACTGCTTCCACTGTTGTCCGAGCTTTAGTCCAACTGTTTTCCAGAGTGGGTATACCGGACGAAGTCTTGACCTGACCAGGGGAGCAACTTCACTTCCCGGCTGACGCAGCTCTTCCATAAACACCTTGAAATCACTGCCATCCGAACCACCCCGTATCACCCACAAACAGATGGTCTGGTGGAGTGGTTCAACCAGACACTCAAAAGGATGCTCCAGAAGTTTGTGGATGACACAGGTAAAGACTGGGATCGCTGGTTGCCATTTCTTCTCTTTGCCTACAGAGAAGTTCCTCAAGCCTCCACAGGATTTTCCCCTTTTGAGCTCCTGTATGGGTGGGATGTCCAAGGGCCACTAGATCTGCTCCGGAAGAGTCGGGAGGCTTCGTCTACCACACCTGCAGGCAAAGGGGTGATACAGTTTGTGTTGGAGATGAGAGAGAGATTACAGCAGTACCAGGAGGAGGCAGAGGTCAACTTGCGCGAGGCCCAAAAGAAACAAAAGACATGGTATGACCAACAGGCCCGTCACCGTGAGTTTGAACCTGGACAAAAAGTCCTCTTGCTTCTTCCTTCCTCAACTCACAAGTTGCTAACTAAATGGCAGGGGCCATATGTCATCACCTGAAAGATGGGTCCTGTCACTTATGAAGTTCACTACCCTGAAAAGAAAAAGCCAAAACAAACGTACCACATCAACCTACTGAAAGAATGGAAGGAAAACCCAAGTTCATGTCCTATAAAAGTCATGCTGGTGAGAAGACTAAACACAGAAGAAGACAGTGATGAAGATGTGACAGAGCTTACTAGTTCTAACAGTTCAGCTGGTCTGGCACACCTTCCACCTGAGCAAGCGGCAGGACTGACTGAGCTGTTCAAAGAGGTTTCTTCACTGTTTGCAGACAGACCTGGAAGGACCTGCTTAACTGAACATGTCATCAGGCTGACCACTAAGCATCAAATTCGCCTACGTCCTTACCAGGTTCCACAACAACTGGTGAGCAAACTTCAAGATGAAGTGGACCAGATGTTAAAGCTTGGGGTGATCGAGCCTTCCAAATCAGAGTGGTGCAGCCCCGTGGTCATCGCCTTCAAGAAAGATGGTTCTCTGCGCATCTGCACTGATTTCAGGAGACTCGATGCCATCTCTGAGTTTGATGCCTATCCAATGCCCAGAATAGATGACCTGCTGGAGAAGATTGGGGCTGATAAAAACCATCACCACTCTCGATCTGTGCAAAGGGTATTGGCAAGTCCCGTTGGAAAGAACAAGCTGACCATTTACGGCATTCCAAACACCTGCAGGGCTATTCCAGTTTATGGTTATGCCCTTTGGTTTGCATAGTGCTACTGCCACCTTCCAAAGGTTGATGGACAGAGTACTACAAGGGTGTGGCCACTGTAGTGCGGCATATACCTTGATGATGTGGTCGTTTTCAGCAAAACATGGAAAGAGCACACTCAACATCTTTCCTTGGTCCTGAAATGCATTCAAGGGGCAGGCTTAACACTTAACCCTTCCAAGTGTAGATGGGCTCAGCAAGAAACCGAATACCTTGGGTACCACCTTGGAGGAGGAGAAGTGCGTCCACAAGTGGATAAAGTGGAGTCCATCCGAAAATGTCCCAGACCAAGAACCAAGAAGGAAGTGCGATCATTCCTAGGACTGGTTGGCTGGTACAGGCGTTTCGTCCCACAGTTTGCAACAATTGCCGCTCCACTTACCACTTTAACAAAGAAGGACCACAAGAATCCAATTCAGTGGACAGATGAGTGTGAGGAGGCCTTCACAACACTGAAAACCTGTCTGTGTTCATCACCAGTCCTGCGAAGTCCTGACTTTAATCAAAGATTTCTAGTGCAGGTAGATGCTTCTGCAGTCGGCCTGGGAGCAGTGCTAGTCCAGGGGGAGCCAGGAGAAGAGCACCCAATACTTTTCCTTAGCCGTAAGCTTCAACCCAGAGAAACACGCCATTCTACAATAGAAACAGAAGGCCTTGCAATTAAGTGGGAGAGTTTGCGGTACTACCTGTTAGGTAGAGAGTTTGACCTAGAAACTGATCATAGAGCTCTCACGTGGATAAACTCCATGAAAGATCACAACAGTCGTCTTACACGGTGGTACCTGTCACTCCAACCTTACAGATTTGTTGTACGACATAGATCCGGCCCTACTAATGTAGTGGCTAATTCCTCTCCAGGATGTCGAACATCGTCAACCTCCCAGAGGGGAGGGATGATGTGACGGAGGAGCTCCGTCCCCCTGTCTGAGCGGAGCGCAGGCAGCACATCCACATTCACGCACACCTACATGCAAGCGCGCACACTCATTCCATAGACAAATTCTGCCGTTTTTAAACCCTGATTCTCTACTCATTTGACTCCTTTCTTGCCGTTTTGACCTCGGGTGCACACTTGGTCATCACTTGTTCTCCGCATACATGCACATACACAAACTTACTCACCGCAGCCCTGCAGCACGGCGTCTTAGCCACGCCCCCTCCTTCACTGACAGCCAAACCGAGGGGTTTGTTTTTCCTGTTTATATAATTTTGATGTGAGTTTCGAGCCAGCTGTTTCTAATTTAAATTATTTGTTTTTGTTTCTTTACTTTTCATGGCAAACTTTGAGGGTATTAAGTGTTGAAAGTGTTATTGAAATAAATGTATTTATTATTTATAGTCATTAAACTAAATATTTCTGAAAACTGAATGATGTGCCTAATTAGGTGGGAGTGGCTATAAGAGGTATATAAGAGGATGCCTCACCTCACTCTCATAATGGGGAGTGGGTGAGTCAGTGAGCAAGTGAGCAGCTGAGCTGGTGAGACAGGCAGAAGAAGCGCTTGTCTGATGCCAAAAACTAGACTGTCGATTGTCCCCTACTGTTTTTTTTTGTATTTGCCCTTTCGTCCTCATCCGTGCTTTCTGTTTTGTAAACCCCAAAGACTACATTAAAGGAAAAACTTTAATGGAACCTGCTGGCTTGCCATCTTTCTGATTACTACATTCTGGACTACCTACACGAACCCGCGACAGTTACGCCGATGATATTCAGTTATATGTTTCTTTTAAACCTCAGGATGTTTTTAAAATACAGATTTTACTCAGGTGTTTGGATTCAGTCAGGATTTGGTTAAACGCATTTTCAAGAGACTCCCCAAAAGATTGTCTGTAAATGAAGATGGTCACTCCAACATCTCTGGACACCTCCCCTTTTAAACTCAACAACAACTAGACATAGTAAACTGTACAGATTAACACTGTATCTTAACTTGACTACTGGTCACATTTTCTCTTGTATTAATTAACCATCTTCCTGTCTCTAATCAAACTGCAATCAACTTCCTTTTCTCTCTTTTTACAAGTTCAGCCTTTCAGTGGGTTTACAGACTCTTCCTGACCTAGTTATTGTACACCCTTCCAGAGTCGGCTTTACCAAATGTTCTGGTCCCAGGCTTTGATCGCAGTCCTTGATTGAGTTGTGGTCAGTCTCCGATCTTGTGGAGTCTTGTTGTTCTGTCACCAGAGGAAGAGGCTGCAGGTGTCTGTGGTTTCTTCTCTTCTCTCGTCCAGATGGTGAGTGAACAACGAGTGATCGCTGGGAGGCCCCCTCCTGCTTTACAGTTGATGGACTTGTCCACCTTCTTTCTGAGTCCAGTTTGATGAGAACCTTTCTCCCCGGCTGTAGGACAGGGAGTTCTCGAGCTCCGTGTCTCCTGTTGAAGTAAAAGGCCGGTCTCTCCTTCTCTCTATCATCTCTCATTTTGATTTGTGACAGGTCAGGCCACTTGGGGACTAAATTACAGTCTAGTGTTGGTAGTGTTGTGCGGATTTTCCTGCCCATCAAAAGTTCTGCTGGACTCACGCCAGCTGATGAGGTGGCCGTGGCCCGGAAGCTCATAAGGGCCAGCAAAGGATCCTCCTGCCGCAGGATTCTTTTTGCAGTCTGCACAGCCCGCTCTGCATGCCCGTTTCCTGAAGGATGGTAAGGACTCGAGGTGACGTGTTTAAAGTCATACTCTTGACTGAATCTTTTGAAAGTTTCACGTGCAAATTGGGGTCCGTTATCAGAGAAGACTGAATCAGGGATTCCATATCTGGCAAACGTGGCTTTCAGTCTTCCAACAACTTGATCCGCAGATGTAACTGGTAATTCTAGTATCTCCAGATAACGAGAATAATAATCTGAGATTACCAGGTAGTTTTTTTCCCTTTTGTTCACACAGATCTATCCCCACCTTCAGCCAGGGTCTGTCAGGGAAGGGGTTGGATGAAGTGGTTCTCTTCTCTGGGCTTTTTTGTTTTCACAGCAAAACTCACATCGGTCCAATCTTTCTTTTAGATCTGCTGAAGGTCCTGGCCACCACACCGATGCTCGTGCTCGCTCTCTGCATTTGGAGAGGCCTCGGTGCCCCTCATGGATTCTGCTCAGGATCTCAGCTCTCATTGATAGCGGTATCACTATACGGCTTCCCCAAATAATAAGCCCTTGGGACTCTGAGAGCTCGCTTCTGTAGTGATAGTAAGCTCTCTACAATGAACTCAGCGAACGGGATGTCGTCTGGCCATCCGTTCCTTATCCTTTTAACTATGGCTTGCAGTTCTCTGTCTGCCATTGTGGCTCTCCTAATTTCATCCAGTTTTCCTCCAGATGCCTGCATGTTGCTCAATACAGAATCCACGTAGCAGCGGATATCAGCTTCAGTGTCGCTGACCGTGGTGCTGGACGCCGGACTCCGAGACAGCGTGTCAGCCACCACAAGGTGTGTACTCTGCAGCAGCGTTGGACCTCATCAGCCTCAGTAACAGTCTCTGACACCTGATTGGAACTGTATCCAGGTCTTTAGTGTTGATCAAGGGGACCAGAGGTTTGTGGTCTGTTATTAACTTGAATCGGTCCATCCTGCTCAAGTATTTTCCTAAATGCTCACATGCCCAGACCCCTGCCAGACACTCCTTTTCAATTTGTGCGTAACGTGTTTCTGCACTGGTTAGTTTTCTGGAGCAGTAAGCTACTGGCTTCCAGGATTCCCTGTGTTGCTGTAAAAGCACTCCTCCGAGCCCATAGCTGCTGGCGTCGGCTGATAAGCTGTCGGCCTGTTTGGATCATAGTAAGCCAGTACAGGTGTGTTCATCAAAGCTTGCTTCAGGTTGTAGAACGCTCTCTCTTGTGGTTCTCCCCAGATCCATACTACGTCTGTTTTTAGGAGCTCGGATAGTGGTGCTCCGATGGTCGCCAGATGAGGTATGTATTTTCCCACATAGTTAATCATACCAAGCGCCCGCTTCAGCTCTTTCAGGTTTGTAGGTGCTGTCAGCTCTGCTTTTGCCTTGATTTTCCCTGGATCTGGCTGAATGCCGTTCTCACTCACCACGTGTCCCAGGAAGTTCAGCTGTTCCTGCCTGAAGTGACACTTGTCTTTGTTCAGTTTTAGCCCAGCTCTCTGTGTTCTCTCCAGAACCTTTTCTAGGCGTGCGCCATGTTCCAGCATGTCCGACTTCTACCCCTTCCAGGTCTGACTGCATCTTCTTCTGGAAGATTTCAGGAGTGATACCGATGCCAAAGGGCCTTCGTTTAAAACAGTATCTGCCAAAAGGTGTTATAAAGGTGGTCAGCAGGCTACTCTCACTGTGCAGAGGGATCTGCCAAAATCCACTTGAAGCGAGGAGAAGACTTTGGCCCCTGCTAGTTTTACTAGGATCTCTTCAATGGTGGGAAGCATGTATCTCTCTCTTCTCACCTGCTCTTTCCCTTTTTTCATATCTACACAGATACACACTTTTCCTTTTGCATTCACGACTGGCACCATGGGACTGCACCAGTCGGTTGGCTGGGTGACCGGTTTGTCCTGCGCCCTTACTGATGACGGTGTGAGAGGTCTGGAGAGCATCATCCTCAAAGAGCGGGAACAACTCAAACAGATAAAGCTGCAGGCAAGACGGTGCTCTCTGCAGGTTTTAACTGAAGATGAGGACATCAACTTTGACTTGACTTCAGATGAAGAGCTCTTCAGTGATTCCCAACAGTCTGATGATAGTCCTTGACTGTATGTTATGAAACTGTCATGAAGCTAAACAAAGGACCATTCAAGAGGTGCTTATTAGTGTCTTCAATCAGGAACCACATGTTTTCAAATTTACTGGCTCATAAAGACCAACCAGCTCTAAGACAGAAACATCCAAATGTACGCGCACACTCACACAGGAAACAACAACTCGCAGGCTGCCTGCTGTTAGAGAGTATCACTGCTAGATCAGTGAGACACACGTGTGCAGTGATGTCTGTGTCACGGGATGTTCCTGTTAATTGCTCTGCGAGTCAATTGTTCATGTTATTTAAAATGACAATGGTGATTGGCTGATAGCTAGTTTGATCTTTGTACTGCAACATTTCTGGACATAATCTTTTGTTTGACCATTTTTTTCACAGTCAATAAGGCACACCTTTTTTCCATATTCCAAATGTTTTATGTTCAGGAGTCTTTCTAATTTCAAGATTTAATGAAGGTGTGTCAATACTTTTTTTTGGAAAAAATACAAGACAATAAAGAACAATGTTTTATATTGTGTAAATGTGGTATTTTTTTTTATAAAGTACAGCATATGCAACAAACATGTCCTTCAAATTTGCACCAGTTAAAAAAAGAAAATAATATAATATTTGAATCAGTAGCCCATTATCAGCATTTAATTAATATGATGTTGACGCACCTTTGGTTACAAACAAAACCCAAAAAAGGCATGAGTCTTTCTGATTAGGATGTTATAAGCTTGATACCACTGTTTTCTGGGGGGGGTTGTAAGCATTCCTCTGTTGTTACATCAGGATGGAAGTCAGTCATTGCTATACAGACATTTTCTAATCCCTAGAGATGAAATAATTCTGGTTTAGGTCAGGGGGTTGTGCCATTGAAGGACACTGATAGAAATCTTCACCCCAGTCTCAGGTCAGGAGTGCCTTGAGCACCGCCAGAAGCCTATGCCTAACTCCCTTTTGTGGAAGCCATCTAACTACTTGATTCTTGTTTGCTTGACCAGGAACAGTTCAGAATGGAATAAGACGCCGGCCCTGTCAGCAATTTTTCTGTATAGTGCGGCATTAATGGCATGACTAGTATGCCCTGTCCTGCAACTGAAGCACATCCCCCAGTATGGTGCTGCCACCGCAAAGGGATGGTATTGGCCTGGTGAGGAGCAGAGCCCAGTGGTAGTGGATTTCCACTGGCCGCTATGAATGAAGTTGTTGCTGACCAGGAAAAGTTATTCAGTGGCCGACAACTGCATCAACAGTGTATGAAAAATGCTCAGCATCCTCCTCTCCTGTCCCCAGCCTAACAGACATACTTCTCTTGTCTGGCCCCCTGATTTCTTGTCACATATCTGGATGCTCTGATTCTATGAAATTGTCATCTCACACATTAGGAAATGCAGGTTCCTCCTTCACCTCTGCCTCGAACTTGTCTGTCTAAAAAAGTCATGTGAAGAAGCAGGTGGTGATATTAAACTGGAACAAGACTTTAGTTCATGATGGGGGGGTCATGACATGGGAGACGACCAAGGAGGACACCACTGCTGAAAAACAATCCTAAAAAAGCCAGACTGGAATATGCAAAAATGCATGTTGACAAGCCCCAAAGCTTCTGGGAGAATGTCCTTTGGACAGATGAGACCAAACTGGAGCTTTTTGGTAAGGCACATCAACTCTATGTTCATAGACTCAAAAACCAAGCATACGAAGAAAAGAACACTGTCCCTACGGTGAAACATGGAGGAGGCTCAGTCATGTTTTGGGGCTGCTTTGCTGCATCTGGCACAGGGTGTCTTGAATGTGTGCAAGGTACAATGAAATCTGTAGACTATCAAGGCATTCTGGAGAGAAATGTGCTGCCTTGTGTCAGAAAGCTTGGTCTCAGTCGCAGGTCATGGGTCTTCCAACAGGACAACGATCCAAAACACACAGCCAAAAACACCCAAGAATGGCTGAGAGAAAAGCGTTGGACTATTCTAAAGTGGCCTTCCATGAGCCCAGATCTGAATCCCATTGAACATCTGTGGAAGGAGCTGAAACATGCCATTTGGAGAAGACACCCATCAAACCTGAGACAACTGGAGCAGTTTGCTCATGAGGAGTGGGCCAAAATACCTGTTGACAGCTGCAGAACGCTCATTGACAAATACAGAAATCGCTTCATTGCAGTGATTGCCTCAAAAGGTTGTGCAACAAAATATGAAGTTATGGGTACCATCATTTTTGTCCAGGCCTGTTTCATTAGTTTGTTTTTTTTAAATAATTATGTTAATCAGCAATTCAAAAGTGATGGCTGATTTTGATGATTTAATTTTCAATAGATTTTTATTTATTGTTACTTTTGTAAGTTTCAAGTGATTTCAGTGAGAATTGTGGGTTTTTCCTTCTTTAACTGAGGGGTACCAACAATTTTGTCCACGTGTGTAGTCCCAATCAAAATGGAAATAACTGAAGAACATGTTCAGAGGAGAGACAATGAAAATAGAAATAAATAGAAGGACTCTGTGTCTTGAGCTGCCAGGCAGAATACAGGAAGACTTCAGAGGATGTTCTATGTTTTGATGTGAGAAGAGAATGCAGAAGACAGGGTTAGCTCCAGACAACTGATTCGCTGTGGCGACCCCTGAAAGAAGAAGCAGAAAGAAAAAGAACATCCTCGCTGGCTAAAAGTACTCCCACTTAGGGGATGGGAAGGTGCTGTGAAAAGTTGATTGCAGGTTCCCATGTATCACCCCAGGTTTTGCCACTAGAAAAGATAAACACATTTGAAATGATCTTAAAGTCTGGGTGTGGATTTCTTTCTGCACCTGCACTTAATGCTAGATCAGGGGTGGGAAAATAAGACCCGGGGGCCACATGTGACCCGTTAAACTATTGAATCTGTCCTGACAAATGAAAACCATTTCTATCCATAATCAATGATTGATTTATTTTCCCTGCATGTCTGGTGTCTCCACATAGATGCTGCACTAGAGAAACACTGACCTTTGATGCAAGACATTATTCTGCATTCATTTGGTTTTGGAAACTGGAGTTGTTTTTCTGACCTTCATGTGTGTTTTCTGAGTCGGACAATGATTTCTCTGATCATTCCAACACCACAGGAATGCAGCATTTCTTTAATTTCCTGTTTTCCCTGGAGGGACATCAGCCCATAGAGCAATTGAAATCTAAATGAGAAAACAGAGACAAAGTTTTTCAATAAAAACTCAACTATGTTCTGCTTTTAAAATATAGATAGATAACAAGACTTTTTTTTTTACTCACAAAATATGTACTCAATATTATATACAATATTTACTCTTCAAAATACACACTTTGCTATTTACTTACCATTAACTGCATATTATGCTGAATGTAATGTGTTGTTATTTGAACAACTCCACGATGGAATATTCATTCATCCTACACTTCATAAATATAAACTAGATAAACTCCTTCTCAGCAAACAGGCCGAGGGATCCATCGCACATTCACTTCAGCTTTTCCCTATGCAGAACAAATATAACAACATGTACAACAGGAATTACACATTTATCATCAGGCAACACAGCCATTATATCATTTTAGAGAAGCTTTCAAAAAGGACTAAAAATATGTAGAACAATGTTCAAACCCTTATTGAAATGTACATTTTTTATAGGACTGTTGGTAGTCTACTGTGTGATAGGAACTACAGCATCACATTGAACATAAGTACAATCCAACAGTGTACAGACAATATGGAAGTGCCATTTCATGATGGTGCATTGTTTCATTGACTTTGTAAATGAGTGTTGAAGGCTGCACTTTGTTTAGTCCTCAGCTGTAAACCTTTAGTTCTCCAGTGACATTGTCTGCAAATGTCTGACATGTCTGTTTCCACACAGCTGAATGGAAAACTTTGATCATTTGGACTTTGTGCGTAACAACCTGCTGAGGAGGCAGTTTAAGCATGTCATTTAGGTGTGCTGGACTGGGAACATATCTGAATGTTATAAGACACTGGCCCTTGTGGACTGAGGGCCCATAAGTCCATGCGTAACGAAAATAAAATCAAAACGTTTTGTTTGCCGTCTGTTGAAAAATAACTTCAAAAGAGCAGAGTTTTACCGCATTTATCCTCTTCCCAGTCATGGCTTCAACATTGAACAACTTCAACAACCTTACAGGCGGGAAAAAAAAGAATAAAAATAGACTAAAACTATTTCCAGTTGACTAAAATGATAGAAGACTGTCTGTGACAACCAAGAAAAAGCGGCTCTGGAAAAACCACAGCATACTAGTTCAGAAGTTCTTAAGCAAAATAAAGACAAGCACTAATGTCTTCAATTTAGGCCATTAAGGAATCAAATTAATCTTAGGACCAAAGAAAACAGAAATGACCCTTTTTATTTTCACAAAGGCCATCCTGAGCCCAAGACAGGGAGACGGCATGGTCAACAGCTGCTGGATGGATGTAGCTCGATGCTGCTGCAGATCGGCTTCTAAGTCTTTTTTTTCCCTGTAAAGACTGAAGTGATGGAACTACTGGAGGAGCGAGAGGAACAAGGTCCAGCACAAACAGTCTCAGGTTGCTCCTCGGGGACTTTCTCAGCGACAGTCGTAGTTTGTTCCTGGACGAGTTTCTCTGCTACAATCAAAGGTTGCTTCCTGTACATCAGCATTGGTCTGAGACTGCTCTTGTGTAGAATTGCAGGGTCCCAATGGTACGGACGTTCCTACAAAACATGAGGTTTTATAGAGAAATGCACATTTAATATAAAAACAGATGTCTAAATGTATTTATCTAAGACGTTATGCAAGGTAAGCATGTTCTTTACCTGTTCTTTTTTAACCATTGAGGCAAAAATAAAGAGAATTTTAAAAAATGACATTTTATTTTAAAGGGCCTATATGATACAAAATCACCCTTTTCTTTTTAGCTCTTAAGGTAAGGTTAATTCCTTCCAAAAACCACCTTCAAAGCTTCATTTTGCTCCATTCATGCATCACTAAGCGTTCTTCTAAAACCAGCCCCTCCCATTTCAGGAAAACCAGCAGGTTCTCATATTGTGACATAAATAAGTAAGAACAGCCCCTTCCAGGAAGAGTCTGCGCTGCCAGCACTGCCTCCAAGCTAACACCCACTGTCTCCGTGGAGGTAGCGGTGATAAGCAAAACGCTTTCATTTACATTAAATGCACAACATGTGGATCCATCATTGCAAAAGTTCAGATGTTGCTTGTTTAAATTCAGACACGCTGCCGAGGCCAGCTAGACGATGATGTCATGACATGGGCAACACACGCAAGGAGGGAAAGGCGGTGCCTCAGAGATTGCGTCGTCTTACTTTTTCTTACTAGACAAAACGCTGAGTGGGCCAAAGGTAATAGATTACATATATTTGGATAGTTTACTCTGAAAGGCTGAAGACCAGGATGAAATAGACCCTCTATGATATAGGCCCCCCTTTTCAATAGTAAAAAGGCAAAAGTACCTCAAGTCATATTCAACTAACAAAAGCTTCAAAGGCATAAGGCTGGATTCACACAGACCACCATTCATGTGTCAAATTCACATCCACGGTCTCAAAATCAATGCTCATCCAAACGTGTTGAGAGACTGGACGCTCCGAACCCGTGTGGGAGAACTTTTTAGACTCATCACAACATAGAAGTATTGAATGTTTATCTCATGTACGGTATGGAAGACATTGATGCTGTTTAGAGATCAGGTTCATTTTTTTTTCTAAAAAGAGTTCAACAAAAGCATCGGTAATCACGTCTCCATGTCTGGGCTCATGATACCATTCAGAGACTCAGAAAATATGAGGATATTTATGTTTAAAAAAACAGAAACAAGACACCTGGCCAAACTATCCAAAGAAGCACAACTTATACTCTGCTATTTATGGCATAATAAATAACTCAAGATGAAAAATTGCTTTGTTCTAAACCTTTGGAACAGTAGTGGACATTAAAAGAAAAGTTTTACTCCTATCTAGTGTCAAGAGCAATTCAAAGGCTCTCTGCATCCCTTTCAATAAATCTTGATTTGTCGCAGTGGACGCCCTCTAGTGGCAACAGCAGGAAATGCACAGCCACCATGTGAAGGACGGAGGTTCAAATCTAAGAATTGCCAATGTTTTTCTTTTGTTTTGCTTTTTCTTTTAAATGTAAAACTATTTAAGTTCATCAGGAACACACAATGGAAAATACCACTCCACAAAAGTCATCTCCACTGACACCAAACCACTTTTAAAACCACAAAAAAAACACTGAAAAACTTTACAAACAGGTTTTTAATGCTTTTCCTTCAGACGAAACCGCCAGAAAACAAGGGAGGGACGCACACACCTTATTTATATCTAAAACAAAGTCAATAATAACCATTTTTGTCATCCACACGCCCCCACTACTGTTTCAAAACAAACACTATCCTCAGATTTGACATTCGATTGTCTATGTAGAATATTCAAATAGACTGTTTTCATCAGTTTGAATGTCGCCCTCTAGTGGCAACAGCAGGAAATGCACAGCCACCATGTAAAGGACGGAGGTTCAAATCTAAGAATTGCCAATGTTTTTCTTTTTTTTTGCTTTTTCTTTTAAATGTAAAAACTATTTAAGTTCATCAGGAACACACAATGGAAAATACCACTCCACAAATGTCATCTCCACTGACACCAAACCACTTTTAAAACCACAAAAAAAAAAAAAAAAACACTGAAAAACTTTACAAACAGGTTTTTAATGCTTTTCGTTCAGACGAAACCGCCAGAAAACAAGGGAGGGACGCACACACCTTATTTATATCTAAAACAAAGTCAATAATAACCATTTTTGTCATCCACACGCCCCCACTACAGTTTCAAAACAAATAAAGGTTTTAAAAAAAACACACTCCTCAGATTTGCCATTTCATTGACAATGATGAATATTCAGATACAAACTTTTCATCAATTAGAATGTGGCGACGATGGTAAGTCCTGCGCTGTTACGTGCAGGATGATGCCAGTTTGACTCTCAGAGTCGACATTCTCTTTTAGAACCATTTTCTTTTAGAACCTCATGCATTATCGCAAATTAGCATACGACACTGAAAACAAATTTAAGGTTCAACTTTTTTTATTATAAATGTTTAGAGCGATGCAAAAATACAAATCAAAATAAGAGGGGCTTGCCTTTTTTTTTGTTTTTACAAAACAGAAAATAATAAAGAGTCAAAGCAAGCATCTGGATTCCACCTTTAGGAAAAATGTAAACTACTCTAAGGTAACAATTTTTCTCGGAGTCGGATCTTAATTGGCTGAACTCTTTTAAACTTGCAGTAACTTTTCTCTCCAACTCCATTACAATTTTTTAAATTGCCTTAAAAGTATCTGGAATGAAGAGGGTAATCCAGATTTAGCTTTTTAACAAGGCCAAACAACGTAACTGCAACTCTGACTCCAACACTTGGTAGTCAACCACTAGAGCCTGCCCTTCTAAGTTTTTATTATTTAAAGTAGAAAAATATGTGTAAAACAAAATACAACTCAAAAAAGGAGGGGCTTGCTTTTTTTGTTAAACAGAACACAACAGAAAGAGTCAACGCAAGCAGCTGGATTCCACCCTTAGGAAAAATGTAAACTATTCTAAGGTGACAATTTTACTCAAAGAGTCGGATTTTAAAGGCCTGAACTCTTTTAGACATAACTTTGATCTCCAACTCCATTACAATTTTTTGGATTACCTCAAAAGTGTCTCTGAGATGAGGAGGGTAATCCAGATTTTGGTTGTAGGACCAACCAACATGGCAACTGCTGCTCCCACACTTGGTGGGTCTGGCCTTCAAGGTGCCTGGCCTTCAAGGACCACAAGAATGTCTACTTCCTCACCGCTACCACTATCCATGAGGAGGAAAATTCCCACTGTGGTGTCCTCAATTGCCTCCTGGATCGCTGCGTGGTCTTCATTCTACAGGACACAAAAAACTGTTTCAATAAAGATTTATAGGTGAAAAATGAGACTAATTTAGCCACGACCAAAGCCAGGGTATCATTGTGCCGGTCCAAAGCTCAGATAATTACAAAGGGTTGTTTCAGGAAGGGCATCCAACGAAAAATCTTTGCCAAACCAAATATGCAAATCAGACCTATGATATCCATACTGGATTGGTACCAAAATTGCTGAAAACAGAATCGAAAAACAAAAGAACCACTTTGGCTTGAATCGAATAAAACCCAATCAGTGCCCAACCTCGCCGGAGACAGGGTTACATGGAGGAAGCCAATTCCCTGCAGCGACCCCTGAAGAGAAAAGCTGAAAGGAAAAGAAGATGCAAAATATGACCACCACCTGAAGGGGAGGCAGAAAGGTTTCACAACTCCCTAAACAAACTATTAATATTTTTATAGTTCACTTAACAACAATTTCAAAGAATAAATTAACAATGAAAAAAAAAGGTAAAATTAAAACTTTTTAGAAAACTGTTGTCAGGATTCCTCCAGGCTCAAAACAACATTGGAAAGGAAATAGAATAGTCAGGGGTTTCACATTAAACAAATCTGAGAAGAAATAGACAATCACACCAAAACGTTGGATTCAAATGAAGTTGTGGAAATAGGCCTGTAGTTTAGCATTCATGTGTGGTCCAGGCACGGTTTCTTATGGAGCAGCTACAAACCTGCATGCTCCGAGGACACAAACAACCCTGAGTGCAAAAAAGAGCTGAGGATGGTGAGAAGTATGGGGCCCACTGTGGAGAAAATCCATAGGAAGCACATAAGGACTTTAGAACATTTTAGTGAAGCTAACCATATCTCTCAATTCCATCACAGTGATAGGAGAGAAGCTGAACAAATGTGGAGGAGGAAGATTTTTAACGATGTAAGATCTCACACTCATTACCAAGTTCACAATAAATGCTAGGAAGCCATCAGGGTCATCTGTAGAAGATACAGGAACAGGAGAAGAACAGCAGACAACAGTGTATCATCTCAAATTTTTACCCTGGTAATTATTTTTATTTTTTTGGACTATAAGTCATTCTGAAGTACAAGTCACAGCATCAAAAAAGTTTGTCATTCAGTAAAAAAAATCTTTTAGAAGTTGGACTGGATTATAAGATGCACTTTTGAGAGAAAAGCTTGATGCTTCTAAACTCTACCAAACCCGGCATAATGCCGCTTTCACAGAAAGTAATTCAGGCATCAAATTCACATTTCTCTTTCGACGCTTGTCCAAAAATGTCGCAAAGTAGATGCTCCAGATGTGGACTCCAATGTAGAAGCTACCATCAAAAGTTTTAGCATGATCACTACATGGAAGCATTGGCTGTATTTCTCATTTACAAAGAAGGCATGGATGATGTTGAGAGATCAGGTTAAATTATTTTGAAGGGCTCTACAAAAACATTGGAAACCATGTCTTCATGTTTGGATTCATGAGATTTTTTTTTGCTTGTTTTTTTTTTTTTTCCTCGGTGAGCTTCAACATCTACTGCAGGAATTTCGTTAAATTTTTTTTTGAAAAACATGAAACAAAGGTTGCACCTTATCACCACTCATGTGATATGTGCATTTTTGTAACTGATGTGATCAACGGTATGCGCCTCATCACCATTCATGTGTATGTGCGGAAGAGTCAATAGTATCCAGTTTCGTAAACATGTTTTCGAAACCGGCACAGATAGGAAACAGCCGTCGCCTGGGAGGAGGGATTGGCCCCCTCTCCTCTCACGTGATGTGACTGTATAAAGGAGATGGATTTCCCTCAAAGGTAGAGTCTGCTGCGGGTTGCGTACGAACGCCCAGCTGATTGAAGCACCTCTACCCGGACTGTTGGCTCTCTGGTCTAGTGTCATGGTAAGGGAAAAATGTATTCAATCTATTGAAGAATGATGCTGTGGTGACGTGATTTGCGGGGAATAAAAAGACACATTTATTTTAGCAATCCATCTGTGTGCTGTGGTGATGTGTTAAGCGGGAAATAAGAAGAGACATTTATTCTAGCAATCACATCTGTGTGCTGAGTCATCTTTGCTGTGCGCCGACCCTCCCGAACCTTTTCACACAACACAGCTATTGTCTACATTTTTTTGACTGACTTTATGTTCTTGCAAATACCGGTGTAAGCCCAAGGACACAGCTATGGTTGTGATATTGGGCTATATAAATAAAATTTAATTGAGTTGAGGAATTTCGTTTGAATAACGGCCACTTTCAGCCACTTCCATCATTCTGTGACCCAGTCTGACGATGGGTTGTCCTGCTTTAGTCTAAAGAGACTCCATGTTTGTTTTGGACAGCGCTTCATCTTCTGTATTGCTGTTAGTAGCATTCACAGGGCCCTCTAGTTGTTGTTAGTGTATATCACCCGCTTAGAGGCAACTGGTCATTAGTGGGAAGATAATAAATATGAGTCTATGAAATAAAAAAAAATGTAAAAAGAAGTCATTCCTGAGTATAAGTCATACCCCCGACCAAATTACGCAAAAGAAAATGCAACTTATACTTGTTCATTCTGCTCTCAATAATCAATGATACATTAGTTAAACTCACCTCATATTCCCTGAAGAGGTGTGCTGGGTCCTCCTGGAGATATATGCACAGTCCCTTTAGAATGAGCTTTCTTAGAACCTCAGTGTCCTCAGTCTGACAAGAGATAGTTACTTTGTAAATTTGGTTTCAGACATCTGGAAACTGCCCAAATTACTTGATTCAACAAGTTCAAGGATCAAAATAATTTGAGATTGTTTGTGGACATTTTTTTATACAGTTAAATACCATCTGTAACACAAATAAATAAAAAATTTTAAAAATCGAAATTGTCATTAAATTTAGTGGCTCACATCTCTGAATAGTTATAAGGATGATTAGTTTGTGATTTTTTTTTTGTTTAATGCGAGATTGGAAAGAAGTAGTTACACTGGGTCCCTTTAAATACAAGATTTAAACTGGAAACAAATTGTAAGAGGTTATTACTTTTTCTGGAATATTTTCTAGAAGGTTTTCTTTTTTAAGGTATTTGTATTGAACTGATATGAAGACATAATAAATGCACCTCAAAACAAACAGAAATGTCCCTGGGGCATATAATAAAGGCAATTGAACAAATAAACCCTTGCCTTCTCAATCTTTTCCAGGATGTGCTTCAGTTTGGTTCCTATCAATCCTCCTTGTTTCTTGAATAACTTGATCATTTTGTCTGTGTGAATGTCCACCTAGGAGAGGTATCTGGATTGAAGCAGCATGGTAGTTATCCTCTTAAATTCAACATGTATCTGACAGCACACAAATAAAACCTTAATACAACTGCAAAAAATGTCAAGGATAAAGTAAGGGGAATAAAACATAGTAGTTACACATTTTAATACTGTTTATAATTAGAGGATGAATGCCAAAGTATAACAAACCTCACTCATGTGAAAGAATGCTGGCCATCCTTTCTTGAAGTCTTGAACCATTGGCTCCTTGGAAATGACTTCTCGTCTCCTGTATGAAAAGGTTTTCTCCATTTTGCTTTTAATTATGTCCCTGTTTGTCCTCGTCACATCATCAAGAAGTTCAACTCTCAGTCTTTCCAGGCTTGTGTCTGATTCTCCAATGGGATGTGGGGGACAATAATTAACTTCTGACCGTTGAGGTTTTTTTATGGAAGCTGCAGGGGTAGTTTTCCCCTCCGGTTTGTTCTTCAGGGAATTGATGGTCACTTCAGTGCATTCAAGTTTTCTCAGATGAGTGCGCTACATGCCAAGCTCACTTACCAAACTGGCCTTCCATCCACCGTGTCCAGTGAAAGAGCCTCTCTCACTCAAGCAAGGATGCTTTGAGACAAGTGCCTTTGCCACAGCGTTTAATTTCTTACTACTGCAGTAAAGTTTGTATTTGATGATTTCTTGCACAAGTGTTTTTAAGAATGTTTGATTTAAGTTTTGGATCAGGAATGAGTGCAGTGCCGTCCTCTTTGTTTTTGGCATTGCTTCTTTGAAGTTTTAGCTGCGAGTCATAAGAAAACTGAGGCACAGGAAAATTTACTGGCCATGTTGCTCTTGAGCTTGAGGAATCCGAAGAGGACAGAATATCTGTGTCAATAGACCCTGAAGACACTGACAATGAAAGAGGTGACAGCGGAGGCTGAACCACCGAATGACAGAGAGAAGTCTCATCATACTGGGGATTTTCAGTCTGGATCACTTTAATTGTCCCCTTATCACTGAGTTCTTCCACTCTTGTCAGGTTTGTAAACGCATTTTCAAAATGCTTGTCCATAAACTGAAGTCTGAAAGTGTAGTTGATGTTGCACTGTCTTTTTACCTCATGAACCACTTCATCAACTGATCTTGGGAAATTATCTTCAAACAGCACCCTTTGAGAGTTTTCAGCATCCAGGATAACCCATAGCACCTTGAAGGCTGACATTGCTGATCGCTTAATCTGTGGGGAGTAACAGAACAGGTTACTTTATCCATTATGAACAATGCAAATCAGAAAAGGAAACAAAGAGTAAGCAAATTAATGTGCCATTTTTTATCCTCCATTGTAACAATTTTAGTGAAATTGCATGATCAAATCTTACCTCTAATGACAAAATGTCTTTTAAAGGTTACCATGCGGCTTCTTCCAACCAGGTAATCACTCAGTGGATAGCCATCAATCAGTTCATCAAGTGCAATAAGTTTCATAGTCTTCAATGATTGCTCTAGTGCAAAGGCTCTGTAGTGGTCATTATACCATGCGCACAACACATTCACAATAAAGTATAGCCTATCGTCAATGATGCAAATTTGAAAGATTTCTGAAAACTCTGGTACTCCAAAATCTGTCCCGTGAATGACTATCATATCCCTGCAGTATGTGACGCCACAGGTTGATGCCTTCTTGGCCAGATGTATTTCGTTTGTGTCAGGGTACCTCTGTTGAATAGCCTGAACCATTTCATCTTTTAAAATATCTATTGGAACAGTAGAAGCATTAGACACCTCTAAGGGAGATTTACCATGACATGGAGAGTTCACATGAAATGCCATCATCAGCTGATGTTTTGATGCCAATGTCAGAGATAAATTCTTAAAGCAGCTAGTGTTTGACAATTTGTTTAAAAAAAACTATGCTTTGCTTCAAAACGCATGGTCCAAGGATGTACAAGAGGACCAAAAGAACAGATCATGAGAGGGTAGTGTTCTATGTAGTGGTGTTTTGGCAGAAGTTTGATGTCAGGGAACTGTTGATATCTATACCTATGCTCAACAATCTTACTTTCCAGGTATGCAATAGACTGATCTGTGTTTATGGGTGCGACAGCAAGTTCAACTATTTCTTTCAAATCCATGAGCACAAGCCAAGCTGGCTCACTCTCTGGTACACAATGTCCTATCAGAAATGGAAGTAACCTGAGAAAAGCCCAGTTTTCGTGAGCGCAGAATGTTCAATTAACATTGTGAAGTTTAGGTAAAATGGTATTACACTACTCACCTGTACTACAGAGCCTTTGAATAAACACCTGCACTTGCTGATGCTGGCAAGACAGTCAACAGTCTGGAATACAAAGAGTCACTATTCAGCAGAGTCAGAATTTACATGCAAACTTCAGAAAAATGTCATTCTTACCCTTGACTCACCAATAGTTACTGGGTTAACAAAATCGTAATATTCTTAATGTTATGCTAACAGAGATAGTGGGATAACTGATTGCCCTTTGTCCCACAAAAAAATACATTTGTCCATCAACTTTATTTTTTAAATTATTTACACTGTTAAGAATATGACCTTTAAAATGTCTCTCTCTGCATAAAAGCTGTGTGTAAACCGTGCTCCTCGCTGCGGAAGTACGGTTAACGGCAGCTCTTCTGTCACTTTTTTTCTGATAAAACCTGTATGAAATATAATATGAATAAATGTAATGGCTTCAGGCGTTTCCTTGATAAGCAGCCTCTGAGAAAGAAAAAAAACAACACAACATAAACGACCAAGAAATTGGACATTCATCTCTTGCAACCTCTTAAATCTAATGACGTCTCTCCCAATCCTTTCAAATAAGACCAAGAGTTAATTGTGACACACTAAGGTGAGCTCAGCACTTTGCTTTCACAAGGGGAAAGAGGTGGGGAGCGTTAAGATGCTTTCACCTTACATTCAAATTGAGCAGCTATTGCTAGTTCCGATGCATGGCATAATAAATGGCAAATGCACAGCAAGGGGGACCCACTGGACTGAGTGAAGACCGGAGCATGGACTCCAGAGTCAGGGAGGAAAAGTTGGTAGTGTGGAATGAGATCTGTCAGCAGGACAGAGATTTCTGAGTTTTGTGCAAATTTTTTTTATAAATATAAAAAGTGACATGTTTCATGGTATTAACTAAACAGATTGCATTGGTTTAAAATCAATGGCTGTAATTAAAAAAAAAAAAAAAACTGCATTCAGAAGACATGAGACCAGCAACTACATTTCACCCCACAACACTCCAAAACTGAGTTTACTGAGAACCCTGCGAAATTTGAAATGGAAACTGCAAGCTAAGCTAGCAGATCAGAAGTAACAAATCCCCCTACACATATACAACGTTTCCTCATTTTTCGCAAGGGGGTATTTTCATGTATATTCCACGAAAGGAAGTAGGACTAGAGTCCTAGGATTACAGACGTATTAATCCAGTGACATTTTTTACTACAGATATACACTTTTGAAAAGACTGACATGAATATTTTCTCTTGTTAAGTGTTGAATGCTTTTGTGTGAATTTGCGCTCTTGCTCTTCCCATGATTCGTTGCTCTGTCTGTGTTCGTCGATGTTTGATGACATCACAAGCGTATGAGGTTTTTTTTTTCTGCCGGGATGGAGACGTATCTGATCGATGTACAATAAATATGCCGAGAGGAGGCTGAAGTTTATCCTGCTCCGAATCTCTTTTTCATCTATCCACCACGCAGGGACAAAGATCACAGCTGCGCAACAAACACTTACCTTAACATCGCTCCCAAAGCTAAAATCTCCATAGAAAAATAAGGTTTATGTAACAGAATGGGGGGGGGGACCATCTCTTGCAAACGAAGATAATGTAAATTTAGCAAACCAAAGGCATTCTGTGCAGGAGAGATTGATTGACAAGGTCTGCCTCTGACTGGGACAGAGGCAGTGCGCTGTGTGTGCTGGTTCTGATCAAATAATGCCGTCCTCGTAACCTAGCTCATAGGTGGAACGGTCTGGAAAAGCTAAATAATGCCAATAATAGTCAAAATAACAACAATTGTCCTTCAAATTGGGTCTCCACAACGAATCTAGCAAAAATAAAGCCACTACAACCCCCCTGACGAAGTTAGTCTGCTGGGAGAAAATAAAAACACCGCGCCCAGTTTCCCATCATCAAGGCCGAACTCCAATAGCATAACTACTCACGCTCTTCCCCGCACATATTTGGAACTCGCTGCGTTTACCGCCGAATCTGCCTGCACAGTGAACGTATGTTTTACCGCTAACACCTCCCCCTCCCTGCCGCCGAGGGCTGCGGTCGGCACAGGGCAAAAATGGCGCGCATAGCCTTAACTTTGATAACAATGATAAAAGTGGATTACAAAGTTCTTCCCCGTAAAAACAAACAAAATAATAATACATTTGATGTCTCCCACTTTGTTTAAGTAACTTGTTAGAGTAAATTAAGCTTACCTTTTGAAGTGACTGGACGAGCAGGTGCTCTGTAAAATGGTTCACTCCCCTCCTGAAATGCTTCTGGGCAGATGGGGTTTCCCAATTCCAAATGAAGGGGCAAAGAGTGAAACATAACTATTTCATTTTATCTCGAGATTATTTAAATATATGTATGTAACACTGCAAGAAATTGAGTGTGATCTTCAAGATTGGAATATGTTTTAAACACAAACATAATTTGTTCATGTTTAACACACGTGCTTAGTATTTGTAAATGTGTAAAACAACCCCACCTTTCCCATTTTTTCAGTGCAGGATGATGCCAGTTCCACTCTCAGAGTCGGCTTTTTTTTTCTTTTGAAATATTAAAACTATTTAAGTTCATCAGGAACACAGAATGCAAAATACCACTCCACAAAAGTCATCTCCACTGACACCAAACCACTTTTAAAACTAAAAAAAGCAAAGAAAAACTTCTACAAACAGGTTTTTAATGCTTTTTCTTCAGAAGGAGCGACCATAAAACAAGGGAGCGACGCACAGACCTTATTTATAACTAAAAGAAAGTCAATAATAATCATTTTTATCATCCACACGCCCCCACTACAGTTTCAAAACAAATCAATTTGTCTTGCCCATCGCAGGGCCACAATCACACACACTCACACCTACAGACACCTACATTCATCAGTTCACCTATGGAACACGATTTTGGGCTGTGGGAGGAATCCGAAGTCCCCAGAGAAGCACCACACATGCATGGGGTGTAGATGTAGAAACACACAGAAAGGTCCCACAGTGCATCTGGAGGACTTCTGGTACAACTGCAGCTGGGCAGAAGTTCTTTTGGAGGACATGCATGAGCGCCTGCACCACCGTAAAAATGCAGATATTGCCATCAAAACAAGTTTGCATATTTCAGACATGAATTCAATTTCTACCTTAGAAAGAGGCAGAGCGTCCTTCCTTCAAAAAAAAAAAAAAAAGGGGGGGGGGGGGGGTTAGAATACAAGTGAGAAAAGTAACACACACACACACACAGGCATAAAGACGTTTGTTTTGGTTCTTTCCACGCTGCTGCATTCATTTCAAAAGCACTGAACTCAGCAGTTCAGCTGTTCTTAAAGGGACAGGACACACAATTCTGCAGATCCATCCCTTTAGATGATAAACAATCACATAAAAAAGCTAAATAACAGCTGGCATCATGTCATAATTATTCCTGAATACCGTCTTCCAATAATGGTCGGTCTCTAACAGATGCTGGTCTCCAATAAACTGCAGGTCTAACAGGTGTATTACAGACGCCGGTCTTTAATAGTGGCCAGGCTCCTATAAGACCCAACGCCCCCACGTACACATACTTAGTACTGATGCAGGCAGAGGGTGGGGGCTGGGTGTCTGTAGCATTCAGCCACTGTAGCATGGATCACAACATTTCAGATCATTCAATTTTGTTTAAACTTTTGGAATATGTCAAAGAGCATTCTGGTGAGGAATGTAAACCACATTTTGAGATGAATCCTAAACATATCAGAGAATGTTCCAAGCAGATGGATGAAGGAGTGAAGACGGCTGCAGAAAGAAAAGGATAAAGTCTGGTTTCCTGGTGAGCAGAGAAAGCAGCAACAAATTAGAAGAACTGGTTTGAACATGGATTACTGAGCAAAGGAAAAGGTGCTCGTGTCTCCAGGAAAATGATCGGCATGAAAGCAAAGGGGATTTTTTAATCAGAGATTGACGTTCACATCCAGAATAAAATGTTCTCATTTCAATAAATCCTGCAATGTTCTTCTGTTATTTTCTGTATTTTGTGACCGAATTTCACCACAAAATGAATTCATTAACCATCATCATTCTGTCTGTGTTCTAATAAACGCCGGTCTCCAATAGACACCGGTCTCTATTAAACGTCGGGTCGGCTGACATTTTTTCCAAATAAATACCCCGGCTACTATTGGAAGATTTACGCAACTGAAACTTCCTGAAGATGGAAATACATGGAGGATTTGAGGCTCAGATGAAGGAAATTGTCTTTGTGAAGGTTTACAGAATCATCCATGAATGTCCTTAAATTATTTATGAAGTTCCTTCAATTTTACTCCAAAAATTGTGTTTCTGACCAGCATTACACCCCTGTGTAGGTATCAGTTTGTCCTTTCATTTCATGGCTGTTGAATCCAAACTTTTCCTATACCTGAATGTCTTTCAGGCAGATTGTTTGTCTTCCGTCTTTGGTTGGTTCTCAAAAGTGCAGTGTGAAAGCAGACCAAACCAAAAGGTGTGAAACATTTCTACGCCTGATCAAACCAAGTCTGACTGTCCCAAGTGTGAACAGACTTCTCCCTTTTGGACCTGCAGACTGCTCACTTCTGTTGCTAAGCTACCATCTGCTATGGAATTCTATTTTTGGCCCATTTTGGCCCTTTCATTGTATAGACCACTGGAAACATCACATCCGAGGTGTGGAAACATTTCAGTTTTGACTCAAGTGAAGAGAAAACCTTTTCTTAAAACATTTAAACCAGAGAAGCAGAAAGTTGTGTTTTGAAAGTTTGCATAGCGAGAAATGAATGACACAAACTCCCTTTTATCATGACAGGGCATAGCAGAACTTTGATCTACAGAAAATTAAGGAGGGGTGTGGCTAGACATCTATACGATTCAATCAGATGATGAATCATTCATGATGAGTTCCCCAATGCCTCCTTTTACCCATTATCCCCACAGATCTGACCAAGCTGCTGTTTTATTGTCATACACTGTGATCACCCCCCCACACACACACACTCGTCAGTCAGAGCTGAGTAAAGCTAGCCCCTCTGGGGCCCCCGTCTTTGGAGCTGGGGTCAGAATCTGGACAGGTGGGGGAAATGGAGCCATGGGAGTTGGAGTTGTAAATATTCAAAGCAGCTTGTTTGTGTTTCTTTGAGCAACTTTTGTGATGGGTGTGACGTGTAGAGGAGGCGTCCCCCTGGCAGACGGCGCTGTGTTGGGCTCTGCAGCCTTTGGAGAGCTGTAGTGAGGACTCAGAGTCCGGGCCCGGTGGGGCGGTCTGAGACTTCCCCTGAGGACAGGAGGTGGACAGGAGTGGAGATGGAGCTGCAGACTCCAGTAGACCCTTCGTTCCCTGCGAGCACTGAAGAGTGGAACACAGAAAGAAGAAGCCACAGGCGTTAATACAGCAAACGGCATGTGCTAACGTTTCAGTGGTCAGGAGAGAGCAAACAAAGCGGCCGGCCGGAGCTACTGTTTTCCACCGCAGATTTAGAGAAATGTTCAGGAACATCCTCATGTGAGGAAGAATTCCTTTAACCCAGAGTGACATGCAGAGAACATGAAAATTCCACACAAAAAGATCCCAACCAAGATTCAAACCACTGCCTTCCTCCTGTGAAGTGAGAGTTAAACCTTCATTGGGATCAAGACTTAGTAGTTTCAAGTTCCTCTACTATAAGGCTTCTTCATGTCAGGAGTGTTTAAAACACATTTATTTTACTATTCTAAGATCATCTCATAAGAAAAATGTAATTACATTTGGTAACAAAATGTAACTAAGAAACCTATTATTGATCCGGAATAAGAAACAAATCAGCTTCTGTGAAGCTCCAAGCAAAAGCTTCTGGTGAAACACTTGAACAAAAGAACAATTTTACAATCAGAACAAGTCAAACTTTATAAACTGCAGAGCGCCTGAGCGTCCCGCCACCGCTCCTTACTGCAACCTCTGATTCTTCTCCTCTTTCCTTCTTTCATGGAGGTGCTTTTAAATCTGGTGTTCAACTCCAGTGATATTTGCATCTGAAGTTAGAAGGATGAGCTGGTTTGAGCATTTATGTGAACGTAAAGCTCAGGGAGGAAAAAACAACTTTCCTGTGGTGCTCTATGTTTAAAAAAAAACAGAGAGAGAGAGCGATGTGTTGATTATACCAAATTAGCATTGATTATTTTTTATAGTCGATGAATCGATTAGTCGACTAACCATTGACAGCCCTAATGCACTGCTTCTAAGGCTACCTGCTGCACACTCTGTAGAAGATCCAAAGTGCAGATGCAGCCCTCGTTTTTAACCTTCATTCCTCTCCTAAAGTCTTTCCATGGGCTTCCCGGAGCTGCTTGCATCAGGTTCGAAGCTCTGACACTCTGCTACAGAGCAGAAAACTCCACAATCTTCTGTACCTGAATGTGCTCGTCCATGTCTGTTTCCGTGCATGTACATTAACCTCTGCAAATAAGTGACCTCTGGTAATTGCTGCACAACACTGCCAAAGATCAGAGGCTAAACTTATCAGCTCTGTGATCCCACAGAGGTGGGATGACCTGTTCATCTCAGCACAGCAGCCTTGATTACAGACTTCAAGAAAAGAAAGAAGCCTGAATTATTATAAACTTCCTGAGCACACAAGGAATCTCTTTCAGTCTGGACTGGATATTTTCCTACAGTACTTGACATGGTTTTTCTTCATTTTATTTCTCATTTGTTAGTCATTTCAGAGAAAGGCCTCTACTAAATGATTAAATATAACTACAAGTTGTGTTTTCACAGGCGATCATTCAGTCCAGTTTTCCATCTGCTTATGAGTTTAAATGCAGTGCAGTAAGACAATCTGAGGCAGGAAATCTGTCATTTTCTTTGACCAAACGCGTGATCATAAAATGATTTGCTCTCCTCCCACTGATGCTGGTGGGATGCCGTCACCATATTCACAACAGTGGGTCAGAACTGAAGAGACACGCCAACAAAGACTTCAACAGTCAGACACACACACTCACATCTCAACCCTTTGTTCAGAAACCTCTTCAGCTCTTCTGAAGGTCTTTCTCTGACCCACAGCAGCTTAGATTGCTTCAGGTTCTTGGATTCTTTCATAGTAAAAACTTTGAACTGACAGATGTTCACTGAAGAGTTTTTATCTAAAGATCTCTTACAACAGAATTCTGGTGCTATTTCACAAATGTATCTTGTGACAGGTGTATCAACATCTTCAGTTTTCCTCGCAAACAAAATCCCTTTCAGAAAGGCTGCAGCCAGAGCTTCTGCACAGGGTTCACAGAGAAAATGAAAGAAGAAGAGCACAAAAAGGAGCAGACAAAGTTGATGAGCATGAACAATTTAATCTGTAAAATGTCAGATTGTAACAATGTAAAACTATATCTGAAAAATGATGAGAAAACAAACAAATGAGGGACAGAAAGGAAAAAGGAAGCATGTTCTATATGAATGTGAGCATAAGCAGGATGAGGAACAGTGAAAGGAGAAGGGCGCCTTCTGCTGTTGGAGGACAAACTTCAGACTGTCATCTTCTCTAAAACATTTAAAAATAAGCTTTAAATCCTGCTTGCTTTGTTAATCCTCCACTCTAAATGTTTCAGGTTGATTGCAGGAAAATCTGTTTTTGAATCTTCTACTGCAGAGCTAAAGTTTCTTTCTGAATCTTTTTTTCTTTCCTCAAAATGAGCTGAACTCTCTTTCAGATGATGTTGAAAGCAAAGATGAGGAAGAGGATTATCTGCTTCTCCTGAGCTGCATCTTCATGCGGGTGGTGTCTCAACTGGAAGTCAGACCGTCACGTCTCTTCTGGTTCATCCCCACAGACTGCAGCTGAAAGCGCCTTCTGAAGCAGAGCAGGCTTTTGCTTTGAGAAGAGGTTCAGGGAAAGAGGACAGTGTGCTGATCCTCTTACTGTGTTTCTTTGGTTCTTGTTGGCTGGCAGCTGGATGTCTGCGCAGTGCATCTGCGCAGACTCCTCTTCCTCTGGCAGGAGTCCTCGCCTGTCGATGAGGCTGAAGGACACAGATGGGAGGCTGCAGGTCAATCAAGATGAAAGAGAAAAACATGCGAAAAAGACTCAAGAAGGATCAAACGATAAGGTGAGGTCAAGTGGATCCATGACGCCCAATGTTTTACCTACAGTGAAAATCTCTGATAAACTGAGTCAAAATGATTTTGGGGATAAAGGTTTGCTGAAGTTCTCAGCTGTAAAAAGCACAAAGGTTTCACGAGTCTGAGTCCACCTTGTGGAAGAAGGTGGAACCACAGCTCTGCAGTTTCTGCTGCATTCAAGCTGAAGCAGAAAACTTTAGAAGGTCCGTGCTGCATCAGCTGGTTCACCTTTGAGGCCATCAAAGCTCTGAAGCACAGCATGAGGTGTGACAAGCACCAGAATCCTGGTTTTACTGAACTTCATCTAAGTAGCTCAAAGAGAGACCAAAAAATCCAACAGAAAACGGCTTTTCCTCCTCTGAGCACCTGATGACATCCCGATTCAGTTCTGTTCTTTTTCAGCCAGATGTTGCAGAAACCAAGAAAGAGTCCCACAGGAGGCCTTCCCTCATTTCAAACCTCAAATGAATGTAACGTTTGTGTCTTTGTGAAGTTCAGAGACTAACCTGGGCGGCAGAGGAGTGCAGAGCACAGAGCAACAGTTCACAAAGACGTTTCTGTGGCTGAATGGGTTTGTGGCAACATCTCCGCTCTTCCCCGACCAGGAGCCTTTAATCTGGAACAACAAAACCTTTATGATCTTCTCAGGAAAAATAACTTTTCTCTACAATTTTTTCATTCAAATTTCAGATTTCTACCTCCATCACCTCTGAGATGCTGAACTCTGAAACTTTAGCATGTTCAGTATCTCAAACTTGAACTTTCTGGTTTTATTTGACTGGAACCTCAAACTGAGGAACCAAATTAAGAAGATGTGTAAACGTCAACCTGAGATCATCAACGAGAACTCACGTCTTCATTGGTTGTCAGATTGGAAGCAACCAGGTAAGTATGGAAGCCCGAGAGACCCAAGATGGACCAGACTGAGAAAAAGCAAATCACCAGTTCCACCGCAGTGAGTCAAAGCGTCAAGGAAAGCGTTCAAATGTTGGAGACATTCAGAACATGAAAACACCAGTTTCATCAAGATAAAAAGGGAAAACTGAGAATTTACCACAAAGGTTTATAGACTCAAAAGTGGACAATTAAAAGGAATGTTTTTAGGTTTACATTTGAAATTACATTTGCTGTTTTTTGTCAGAGATATTTGCATAAGAAAAAAGAATAAACAGAAAGCAGTCAAACGTTTGAATCAAACAAAATGTTAAACATCTGCACAACATTGAGCTGAAAATGAGCCAAACACGAACCAGGATGAACGCTCCTGGACCCAGTGGTCCCAGTGAGTTGGATCAAGCCCCCCGTCCCTTGTCCTTCTGCAGCCCTTTTCAGTGCAGCTGAAAAAGCTGAAGTCTGGTTGTCTACAGGTCAGAACTCTGCTGAAAATCAGGAATAAAGTTGCATTTTAGAGCTCTGGTAGATGCCAGCCGACATGATTTCCTTGAAATCATATTCGGCTCTTCTATTTATTACTCCATTTGTTTGCTCAGATGTCTGCGATCAAACTCTTCTCAAAGCTTTCATGTTGTTGACAACCAGAACCTTGGACCGGTCCGCAGGACCGTGTGGTTTAAAGAAGATCCTGCAGTTCATCAACCAAGCGTTTTTGACATTTTTTTCTGATTCTGGAGGATCCTGGCATGTTGTGCAGTCTCAGCATTCCTTCTGGTTCGATGGTCATTCGGATAAACAGGAGATCCTTTCAGATGTTCCCTTTGCTTCATCAGAGCTAACTTGTGTTTTTTGATTCACAAACCTGATGATGGTCTCTGGTTTATCTGTCTACTTTCTCCTGGGAAGTGGGTGTCAGGTCTTGATGGGATTTTAATCCAGGGAAATATATTTAGACTTGAAAAATGATTCCACTTGACGTGTCACAGTCTCGCCATCGCGCCCACAAGGATCACAGGCATTGAAGCTGGCATTGCTAGCTCCATTAGCTCTGGCTGCGTCTAGCCTTTGTCCAGTGAACTGTAATCCAGTAATGCAGTAGGGGTGGCTGTGGTGCAGTGGAAAAGGGCAGTCAGCCTCTGATCAAAACATTGCAGGTTCAATTCCCACTTTGGCCACCCATGTGTTGAAGTGTCCTTGGGCAAGACACTGAACTCCACGTTGCCTCTGATGGAAGGTTGGTGCCAGCGGAGCCTCGATCAGTGTGTGAATGGATCTGTTACTGTAAAGCGCCTTGGACCGTCAATGAAGGTAGAAAAGCACTGTATAAGAATACGCCATTTAATGATCACATTGTTCATCTTGGATTATTGTCTTGTTGTCCTTCCTGGGCTCAAAGTCTTCTGATCTCTTCAGCTAGCTCAGTTTTCATTACTGTAACCAAGCAGCAACTCTGCCTGGAGGTAAAGTCTACCAGGAAGTAACAAAACATTGCAGTACTGCAAATGACCAGAGAGGCTGGTGCTTAGACTGAGCAATTTCCCATTGACTCCAGTGTTAACATTGTCATTTCTACCCCTCAAATAAACCCCTTTCATGGCTGGTGCTTAAACTTTTTATTTTATCAATGGTAGCAGATTTGATTAAACTCTGAGGGGAGTGCATTTTTTCTAAGTTTGTAATTTTACTTTTTGTAACCAACTTTTATTTAGCTTAATGAGGGGGCGCGCCTTTATGATTGACAGATGATGATCGCAGTAGATTCTGGGAACAGAGCTCCAGTGTTAAGCTCATCTGCTCCGTTTTAGCTTTAGCATTAAAGCTATATTTTGGTTTGTGTTCTGCTGCTGTGCTGTAAACTGTTATAACACACTTTCTGGGAGTCCTTTATCTTTTCTGCAGGTAAGTACTAAAAATAACTTTATATTTGACATTTTTAAACCATAAATATTTATATTATGATCATTTCTGTTAATCCCAGTCATTAGATTTCATTATTTTCTAAATGTCTTTACATTAATATCTTTAGTTTTTATTTTGAATGTTATAAACATTTACATTTTCTCAGTATTTTTGTTATTTACTTTGATCAAAGTCCTTTTATATAGGAGCAGAATTCAGATATGCTGCAGTAACACCAGAATCTCATCATGTTAAGATGGTGCTAACTTCATAGAGCTACCAGGATACATTAACGCACACGATTCATTTTTAAAAAATTTATGTGTTAATACATCTTAAAACAAATTTATTTCACGTGTGAAGCTACCATCTTTCGCTTGTGTCGAGCAGTTCAGGCTTCTGCGGCATGCGTTAATTTCTGAAAATACCAACTTTGTCGGTATTATCCCACTTATAACATGGTCATTTACAAAAAAATAAATATTCAATTGATTTTTGGTACTTTGTTCCTGTTGTTTTCTTGGTTTAGATCGCTTTCTCACAAAAAACAGACTATTTGATTGGTGGTGCAGCGCGTCGTCACGGTAACACAACAAAGCGTCACAGACCTCGACTGCAGCGGCAAAAGAAAGCGAGATATGTGCTGGTCGTCACGATTGATTCAAAGCATCAGTTCAGAGAGAAAGTTCTCCTCTTACTACTTGTTTTTGTCCAAAAGATGAAGGAAAAAGTTTGTCTTAAAGACGTCTGTCCAGTGTTATAGAACATTTGAATATGTGACCAGAACTTCTTTTTTATATGCACGTCAACACCCAGTAGCCAATCAGAATAGAGTATTCACCTGGACCATATACAATGCAGAAACAATGTTAGTTTCTTATGGCTGTATATCAGCATCTTTGTTTTCTTGGAGTAAAACTGCAGACATGAAAGTCTTCAGAGTTCTGCTTATCTTACTGTTGATGTTTTGTACACAAAAAACTGTTACATTTCTGAAATATCTAAGTTAATGCTTTACAATATAAAACAACAGATAACAAAATGAAGGAAACATTTTCTCTCTTTTGTTTAAAAGCTGCATATTGTTGCATAAAATGTACCTTGTTAAACATTGTGATTGATCATGTTTTATCACAATCCAAACGTCTGATTAATCGGATCCATTTTTTAAACGATTGACAGCACTGATATATATATAATATAATAAATTGTGTTTCTGAGTATTTCTTTATTCAAATTGTCTCCTTGCTCCGCTGTAATTCTTATACATCCTCTTGCAGAAAAATAGATCCATGTACGTCTTTGTTTTTCTCGTCTGAACTGGAATCTGCATTAAAACTGTTGGGCTGGATAGCTTGAATGTTGCTCGCAAATTTTTTATTTTGTTTGCTATACACTTTTCTTAGCTTTGGCTTGTGAGGCCCTATATTCTAGCAGGAATGAGTGTAAACAAAGGAATGCTGGACGCTATTTTCCTGCCCACCCACAAACCAGAATCGTATTTCTAATGAGTTCCTGCTACCCTGCAAAAACTATGTTGAGTCTTAATAACTAACGCAGCAGTTAAATACATCATTCAAACTATGAATTGTAAAGCTCTAACGCAGAATTGTGACGCGTCTTTACATTAAGGCTGAGAAACCTGTTTAAACACCAATGTTTTCTGTTCAGGAGCTTAAAGCATCTCTATCTTCAACCAGAGTTGTGATGTCCACTTTCTGCTTTTATTCACGACTCTGATGCCCATCATTCACGGTGAGATGTGATCATAAATATTGAGGAATGAATGTGAACAAGACGTCTTCATACTGTCAAGGATATCTGCCAGGACTCTCCTGCAGAGCAAACACCAGACCTCTCCCATCCTGAGCCCCTGAAAGAGAAAAGAGTCACTGCAGAAGCTTTCAGCTGGGTTCCTTCACGTCTTCATCTTCATGGGGAGGTTTCTGAGCAGTGGTCACCAGCTGAAGACAAGCTGTTCTTAGTCAGGTTAAGTTTTTCAAACAATTCTCACTAAAAACAGTTGTGCTTTGACACATTCTGATAGAAATAGAGTTCACAAAGTTCACTTTTCCTGACAGTTTTACGAGTTAAAGTGATTCCATTTGACCTTTTGATTTTAACGCTTCATAACTGATGTTTTTCTTCTAACTCTGCTACAGCAGGAGAGCACACATGACAGATGAGATGTTTGGGTGGAAAAAGGTTCATTCAGAGTGTTTTTGCTGAGTCATACTCATTGCCAGGTGAGTGCTGACGCAGCCGAAGATGAACGAGGTGAGGAAGGAAAGCGACACGATGAAGGTGTAGAAGAAGCGATAGTTGCGTTTCCCCACGCAGTTCCCCACCCATGGACAGTGGTGGTCAAACCTCTCTGAAGGAAACAAGAAAGTGGGGGTGTTTGTCACGTGGAGCTTTAGATCCCTTCTCGCAGGTAGCAGCAGGTGATCGTCCTCTCACCCACACAGTTGTCACACAGGCTGCAGTGGGAGGTGCGTGGCGGTCGGAACATCTTACAGGTGAAGCAGTACTTGAGCTTCACCACCTGCTGGTTGATGAGGACCTCTTTGGTGCGCGGGGGGGGGCCGATGGCTGGAGTTTCCAGAGTCGTCTGCAGAAAGAAAGGAAGACGTGTGCTCTGATGAAGGTCTAGAATGATGAGGCAGGACAAGAAGAACCCGGTTGATGGTTCAGAGTCGATCAGAAACTGAGGAGCAGAACTCCTGCTGGCATCTAAACTTCACGTCACTTGGACTTCCAAACACTAGAGGGCAGCACTGGCTCTCCTGCTGGACCTGACACAGCAGGAATGAGGAAACACTTCACAGTGTGACTTTGTGTAATCTGCTTTCACCCTGAACCTTCTGAGCGAGCCACCCGCACGTGCAGCTGCTGGTCTAGGGGGTCAAAACCAGCATTGACCAGGGAAGAAAGCAAGTGGTTTGATGCACCCCCTCATGACTCCACCTCCACCCACGAGACTCAAACTTTTGCTTCATGTATTGTTTCTGTTATTACTGTTTAAAACAATCGTTGTTCATTCTCTTTAGTACATGCGTGTTTCTTTGGTCGGAAATCTTCTTCCGCTCATCCGGGACCGGGTCGTGGGGTCAGCAGTCTAAGCAAAGATCCCCAGACTTCCCTCTCCCCGGCCACTTCCTCCAGATGGAGGCGTCCAGGAGGCATCCGGACCAGATGCCCGAGCCACCTCAACTGGCTCCTCTGAATGTGGAGGAGCAGCATGACCATAGGTGAGTATTGGAGCGTAGATCGACCAGTAAACTGAGAGCTTTGCTTTCCGGCTCAGCTCTCTCTTCACCACGACGGACAGGTACAGCGACCACATAACGATGGACGCCGCACCAATCCTGTCAATCTCACGCTCCGATCTTCCCTTACTCGTGAACAACACCCCAAGATACTGAAACTTCTCCACCTGGGCAGTGGAACAGGTGGAGACAGGTTATGCAGACCAAGCTCCTGCTCTGGTCATACAGAGACCGGACAGCCCTGAGTAAGGCTCCCCGGACCCCATACTCCCAGAACACCCTCCACAGGACTCCACGGGGGACGCGGTCACAAGCCTTCTCCAAATCCACAAAACACAAATGGACAGGATGAGCGAACTCCCACAAACCCTCCAGCACCCGAAAGAGGGTGTAGAACCGGTCCACAGTTCCACGACCAAAACGTTTTCTGTTCTGGTTTCCATTTGGTTATGTTCTTCTAAAATTCAACAAACTGCAGATCCAGCCTGAAGCTCCTTGTCATCTTTTCATCTGTCCTTTCTCTGCTGGAATTTTTTTTTCTTTGCCGTTCTTCCACCAGAAATTCAGCTTTGACAAAAGAAAAGAAAAACATATTTTTGATGACATTTACAGTGATTTTAAGGTGTTTTTCATAAAAAAGTCAAACTTATTAGTTAATTTTAGTTCTGGGAAGGAAAAAAAGAATCCTCTCTTCTCATGAAATAATCTGAAGAGCATCAATAGTGACTGTTTCATCAATAAATGCTTTAACATGTTTGATGTTTTTCATTCACAAAATCAGGATTTTTTTTGTTTGTTTCCAGCAGGAAAAGATAAATGCAGAGAAAATCCATTTTGCAGATAAAAATGTGTTTAAACGCCTAGAAAACCAGCAGGCAAAAGCAGTTCAGGTGTTTTCCTGCCTAAACCTGCTCAACAATAGCGGGGCAGCTGCACTTCTCTGCTCAACTTGGGTCCTGAGTAGGAGTCCTGCAGGTCCAGAAGCACTCGATTTACGCAGGTTTGGAGCTCGCTAATCTCCCCCTTCCAGGCGGCGGTGGGGGGGGGCAGCAGGCAGAAGCACAAAAAGAGAATCGACTGAAAACATTTCAATCCCACAGCAAATCAGCTGTTTGCTTACCGATCTGGCTCTCCACGTCAGCAGCTTCCTCCGGCGTGGCTCTGGGGAGGATGCCCGGGTCGCTGAAACTGGTCTGGAGCAGCGTCATGAAGACGAAGACGAAGAGCACGGCCCCAATGGCAGGAACGCAGCTGCTCAGGTGTTTGACCAGGAAGGGACAGCTGTGCAGGGGTCACAGGAGGACAAGTTACTCGTGATGATCAACAAACTAATGAGAAACCTCATGTAACCAACTATGCTTCAGTCCCTGTGAGGTTTCTCCATCTGTTCATCACAGTTTAAGGCCCTGGAGAGCGAGCACACTCAGAAGGGAACGCCACCGTTTTACACACGACTCTGGAACTGTGCTATCAAGCTGTTATGTAACTCCGACAGCTGCAAGGAAAAATGGAAGTCTCAGCACAGAAAGACGCATCTTCATGCATGTGGGGGGGTCAGCGGCAGCTTAGAGTGATTTAATCTGCCCTGATGTTCATCTGAGCATTACTGAGATGGTTATGCTTCCATGAAATCTGCAGACTTTTTAGGAAGCCGGTGCTCATCTTCAGCAAAGTATCCGCCTCTTCCCTAAACCACTTGCCCACAAGCGGCAGGGAATCGGACCGCCGACTCACTGCAGCAACCAGAGAGTGGACGCACTCCAGAAGATGAAAATACCAAAACAATATCTCAGAGCTGGACTGAGTGAGTGTGACGTCATCCGCAAAGAATGACTTGCTTTGGGCTCCGATGGAATGAATTCAATTCAGTCGCCAGAGTTATGTGTTACAGACGCGGCCATGTTGGAACCAGAAATCGTCAGTAAGCAGGGATTGGTCTGAGCCAACGTTTTTATGATAACCATTCTCTCCAATCAGGAGTGAGCTTGTTAGAAGACCACACCCCCACTGAAAGTGGGCTTGAGAGAATCTGTCAATCAAACGCTTCAAACATAAGTTTGAAATAAGACCAAATGCTTTTACTGATGCATCTGATTGGTCCGTTTATAACTTGAATAACTTGCAATAAAGAAAAAATATCATGAAAACATAGGATTAGCAAGAAGATGTTAAGAAAGAAGTATCAGAGCAAGAATAGTTATTCTGACAAAGAAAATGACTGATGATAAGCTGAGTATTTCTCTATTGAAGTCTATGGAGTTTTGGCTTCCTGGGACCAGCACGTACTTCCTGTTTGGATCGCCAGGGAGGAGGGGTCACTCAGTCCAGTTCGCTTACAGTCAGTGACCAGAACTTCCCCCAAAAACCCTGTGTTGTTTTCTAGGAAATAGTTTCTGCAGAGCGGCAGTAGTTCCTGTGAGTTGTGGGCGGGACTGTTGGCGCAGAAGTAACCCTACGTTGATATCCCAGAATTCTTTTGTTTACATTTTCTCCTGCTAGCGTACAGCCCCTCACAATCCCAAGCAAACTTGTGGCCCACTCTTAGCAGTTGCTGCGTCATAAACCTGAGCTTTTTCAAACCGTACGCTTCTTTCGCTCCTGATCCAACGTGATATGAATAAAGAAATACTCAGAAACTGTTTTTAATCTTTTTTTTTTTTTTAAACTTGTTCTGTCCAACAGCTGAGCAAACAGATGAGCTGAGAGCCTTGTGTATTAGACAGATTTGACTCTTACAATCGGGGGTTATAAATCATAGGGAACACAAAATGTATGTTAGTATAAGCCCCTTTTGTAATTTAAACGAAACTTTATTTATATGAACAAATAGTGGCAAAATCTATAATGTTAACAAGTCTGCGGACATTATCGCTTGAGTGTCTACCTTTAATGAATCCAGTTTGATCATGAACATTTTCGAGTTGAAGTTTTTGTATTTGGAATTGTGTTTGTTTATTGATGATGTCATTTAACTGAAGCTTTAAATTTTTCAGATCTCCCAGAATGTGTTCTTGTGCAGAAGCAGCATAAGCAGCCTCTAGATCTTTGATTTTATTTTCTATTTCTAATAAATCTGCTTTCTCTTTGTGTTTTTTTATTGTTGAATAAGAAATATTTTTTTCCTCTCATCACTGCTTTTGCTGTTTCCTAAAGAACACATGGTGAAATATCAGGAGTATCATTAAATTCTAAGAAGGTTGCCCACTCTTTTTTAAAGAACTGAATGAACTCTTGATCTTTTAACAGAGAAGTGTTAAACCTCCAGGTTAAGCCTGAAGGTGTGGGTATTCTCTAGAAATATTTACAGAAACTGGTGCATGATCACTAATGATAATTGGATGAATGTTGGAATCCTTGATATCTTTTAAAAGAGAATTACTGACTAATACGTAGTCTAAGTGAGACTGTGAGTAGTGAACTGGAGAAAAGAAAGTGACCCGTTTTAGCGTTCGGATGACATGAGGGCCAAGCGTCGCAGAGACCTAACTCATCCATGTACTGCTTCAAAATACTTGCAGATCGCCATGTGCGCTGGTGTCCTGCTGTGCTGAGTCTGTCAAGTTCAGGATCAAGGACCAAGTTGAGGTCTCAGGTAAAACCTAAAGTTACACACAAATCAAGAATTATGCACGCACAAACCTAAAGTTATACACAAATCAAGAATTATGCACGCACAAACCTAAAGTTATGCACAAATCAAGAATTATGCACGCACAAACCTAAAGTTATACACAAATCAAGAATTATGCACGCACAAACCTAAGTTAGCAACAAATCAAGAATTAATGCACGCACAAACCTAAAGGTTATACACAAAATCAGATTATGCACGCACAAACCTAAAGTTATGCACAAAATAAAGAATTATGCACGCACAAACCTAAAGTTATGCACAAATCAAGAATTATGCACGCACAAACCTAAAGTTATGCACAAATCAAGAATTATGCACGCACAAACCTAAAGTTATGCACAAATCAAGAATTATGCACGCACAAACCTAAAGTTATGCACAAATCAAGAATTATGCACGCACAAACCTAAAGTTATGCACAAATCAAGAATTATGCACGCACAAACCTAAAGTTACACAAATCAAGAATTATGCACGCACAAACCTAAAGTTATGCACAAATCAAGAATTATGCACGCACAAACCTAAAGTTACACAAATCAAGAATTATGCACGCACAAACCTAAAGTTATGCACAAATCAAGAATTATGCACGCACAAACCTAAAGTTATGCACAAATCAAGAATTATGCACGCACAAACCTAAAGTTCACAAATCAAGAATTATGCACGCACAAACCTAAAGTTATGCACAAATCAAGAATTATGCACGCACAAACCTAAAGTTATACACAAATCAAGAATTATGCACGCACAAACCTAAAGTTATGCACAAATCAAGAATTATGCACGCACAAACCTAAAGTTATGCACAAATCAAGAATTATGCACAAACCTAAAGTTATGCACAAATCAAGAATTATGCACGCACAACCTAATTTATCACAAATCAAGAATTATGCACGCACAAACTAAAGTTATGCACAAATCAAGAATTATGCACGCACAAACCTAAAGTTATGCACAAATCAAGAATTATGCACGCACAAACCTAAAGTTATACACAAATCAAGAATTATGCACGCACAAACCTAAAGTTATACACAAATCAAGAATTATGCACGCACAAAAAGTTAAAAATCAAGATTATGCACGCACAACCTAAAGTTATGCACAAATGATTATGCACGCAAAACCTAAAGTTATGCACAAATCAAGAATTATGCACGCACAAAAGTTTCACAAATCAAGTTCAAGCACAAACCTAAAGTTATCACATTCTTTGCAACAAATAAATTTCTCACTTTACGAAACTTGTTATTCAAAATTATCAAAAACCTAAAATTTTGCAAAATCAGAATTTTAGCACAAATAAAGTTTTATGCACAAAAGATTCATCAAAACTAAAAGTTATGGTGTTTGTTTGGAAATCAAAATTTGAAAAATAAATACACAAATTTAAGAGTGAAAAACTTGATTTTCATCAGAATTTCAGCAAAAGTGAAAGTTTTCAGCCAAAATCAAGAAAAAGCTAAAATAAAGTTATTCTTACTGTTTGGATGTCAAAACTTGATTTTTCATGAGATACACTGAATGTTCATGAAAAGTGAAAAAGTTTGCTTTTCAGTCAGATTCTTAGCAAAAATAAGGTTTTCAGCCTAAAAAGTCAAAAAAGCTAAATGACATTTTATTTTACATTCTTACTGTTTGGATGTCAAAACTTGATTTAGATACACTGAATGTTCATGAAAAGTGAAAACGTTTGCTTTTCAGTCAAGTTGTTAGCAGAAATTAGGTTTTCATTCTAAAAAGTCCAAAAAAGCTAAATGACATTTTAATTTCATTCTTACTGTTTGGATGTCAAAACTTGATTTTTCATGAGATACACTGAATGTTCATGAAAAGTGAAAAAGTTTGCTTTTCAGTCAGTTGTTAGCAAAATCAGGTTTTCAGCCTAAAAAGTCCGAAAAAGCTAAATGACATTTTATTTTTCATTCTTACTGTTTGGATGTCAAAACTTGATTTTTCATGAGATACACTGAAATGTTCATGAAAAGTGAAAAAGTTTGCTTTTCAGTCAGATTTCTTAGCAAAAATCAGGTTTTCAGCCTAAAAAGTCCGAAAAAGCTAAATGACATTTTATTTTTCATTCTTACTGTTTGGATGTCAAAACTTGATTTTTCATGAGATACACTGAAATGTTCATTAAAAGTGAAAACGTTTGCTTTTCAGTCAGATTTCTTAGCAAAATCAGGTTTTCAGCCTAAAAAGTCCAAAAAAGCTAAATGACATTTTATTTTTCATTCTTACTGTTTGGATGTCAAAACTTGATTTTTCATGAGATACACTGAATGTTCATGAAAAGTGAAAAGTTTGCTTTTCAGTCAGAGTTCTTAGCAAAATGAGGTTTTCAGCCTAAAAAGTCCCAAAAGAGCTAAATGTTATCTTAAGTCGTCATTCTTACTGTTTGGATGTCAAAACTTGATTTTTCATGAGATACACTGAAATGTACATGAAAAAGTGAAAAAGTTTGCTTTTCTTCAGATTTCTTAGCAAAAATCAGGTTTTCAGCCTAAAATGTCCGAAAAAGCTAAATGACATTTTATTTTTCATTCTTATTGTTTGGATGTCAAACTTGATTTATCATGACTGGAATGTTCATTAAAAGTTAAAACGTTTGCTTTTCAGTCAATGTTGTAAGCAGAAATTAAGGTTCTTATTCTAAAAAGTTCAAAAAAAGCTAATGACATTTTAATTTACATTCTTACTGTTTGGATGTTAAAACTTGATTTTTTATGAGATACACTGAATGTTCATGAAAAGTGAAAGAGTTTGCTTTTCAGTCAGAGTTGTTAGCACAAATAGGGTTTTCAGCCTATAAAAGTCCGAAAAAAGCTGAATGTTGTCATTTATTTTCATTCTTACTGTTTGGATGTCAAAACTTGATTTTCATGAGATACACTGAAATGTACATGAAAAGTGAAAAAGTTTGCTTTTCTTCAGATTTCTTAGCAAAAATCAGGTTTTCAGCCTAAAATGTCCGAAAAAGCTAAATGACATTTTATTTTTCATTCTTATTGTTTGGATGTCAAAACTTGATTTATCATGACTGGAATGTTCATTAAAAGTTAAAACGTTTGCTTTTCAGTCAATGTTGTAAGCAGAAATTAAGGTTCTTATTCTAAAAAGTTCAAAAAAAGCTAAATGACATTTTAATTTACATTCTTACTGTTTGGATGTTAAAACTTGATTTTTATGAGATACACTGAATGTTCATGAAAAGTGAAAAGAGTTTGCTTTTCAGTCAGAGTTCTTAGCAAAAATCAGGTTTTCAGCCTAAAAAGTCCGAAAAGAGCTAAATGTTCATTTAGTTCGTCATTCTTACTGTTTGGATGTCAAAACTTGATTTTTCATGAGATACACTGGAATGTTCATAAAAGTGAAAAAGTTTGCTTTTCAGTCAGATGTTCTTAGCAGAAATCAGGTTTTCAGCCTAAAAAGTCCAAAAAAGCTAAATGACATTTTATTTTCATTCTTACTGTTTGGATGTCAAAACTTGATTTTTCATGAGATACACTGAATGTTCATGAAAAGTGAAAAAGTTTGCTTTTCAGAGTTCTTAGCAAAATCAGGTTTTCAGCCTAAAAAGTCCAAAAAGCTAAATGACATTTTATTTCATTCTTACTGTTTGGATGTCAAAACTTGATTTTTCATGAGATACACTGAAATGTTCATGAAAAGTGAAAAAGTTTGCTTTTCAGTCAGAGTTCTTAGCAAAAATCAGGTTTTCAGCCTAAAAAGTCCAAAAAGCTAAATGACATTTTATTTTTCATTCTTACTGTTTGGATGTCAAAACTTGATTTTTCATGAGATACACTGAATGTTCATGAAAAGTGAAAAAGTTTGCTTTTCAGTCAGAGTTCTTAGCAAAATCAGGTTTTCAGCCTAAAAAGTCCCAAAAAGCTAAATGACATTTTATTTTCATTCTTACTGTTTGGATGTCAAAACTTGATTTTTCATGAGATACACTGAATGTTCATGAAAAGTGAAAAAGTTTGCTTTTCTTCAGATTTCTTAGCAAAAATCAGGTTTTCAGCCTAAAAAGTCCGAAAAAGCTAAATGACATTTTATTTTTCATTCTTACTGTTTGGATGTCAAAACTTGATTTTTCATGACACTGGAATGTTCATGAAAAGTTAAAAGTTTGCTTTTCAGTCAGATTTAAGCAAAAATCAGGTTTTCAGCCTAAAAAGTCCAAAAAAAGCTAAATGACATTTTAATTTTCATTCTTACTGTTTGGATGTCAAAACTTGATTTTTCATGAGATACACTGAATGTTCATGAAAAGTGAAAAAGTTTGCTTTTCAGTCAGAGTTGTTAGCAGAAATCAGGTTTTCAGCCTAAAAAGTCCAAAAAAGCTAAATGACATTTTATTTTCATTCTTACTGTTTGGATGTCAAAACTTGATTTTCATGAGATACACTGAAATTCATGAAAAGTGAAAAAGTTTGCTTTTCTTCAGATTTCTTAGCAAAATCAGGTTTTCAGCCTAAAAAGTCCGAAAAAGCTAAATGACATTTTATTTTTCATTCTTACTGTTTGGATGTCAAAACTTGATTTTTCATGAGATACACTGGAATGTTCATGAAAAGTGAAAAAGTTTGCTTTTCAGTCAGAGTTCTTAGCAAAAATCAGGTTTTCAGCCTAAAAAGTCCGAAAAAGCTAAATGACATTTTATTTTTCATTCTTACTGTTTGGATGTCAAAACTTGATTTTTCATGAGATACACTGGAATGTTCATGAAAAGTTAAAAAGTTTGCTTTTCAGTCAGATTTGTTAGCAAAATCAGGTTTTCAGCCTAAAAAGTTCAAAAAAGCTAAATGACATTTTATTTTCATTCTTACTGTTTGGATGTCAAAACTTGATTTTTCATGAGATACACTGAATGTATCATGAAAAAGTGAAAAAAGTTTGCTTTTCATTCAGAGTTCTTAGCACAAATCAGGTTTTCAGCCTAAAAAGTCCCAAAAAGAGCTAAATGTTATCTTAGTCGTCATTCTTACTGTTTGGATGTCAAAACTTGATTTTTCATGAGATACACTGAAATGTACATGAAAAGTGAAAAAGTTTGCTTTTCTTCAGATTTCTTAGCAAAAATCAGGTTTTCAGCCTAAAATGTCCGAAAAAGCTAAATGACATTTTATTTTTCATTCTTATTGTTTGGATGTCAAAACTTGATTTATCATGACTGGAATGTTCATTAAAAGTTAAAAACGTTTGCTTTTCAGTCAATGTTGTAAGCAGAAATTAAGGTTCTTATTCTAAAAAGTTCAAAAAAAGCTAAATGACATTTTAATTTACATTCTTACTGTTTGGATGTTAAAACTTGATTTTTTATGAGATACACTGAATGTTAATGAAAAGTGAAAAAGTTTGCTTTTCAGTCAGAGTTCTTAGCAACAAATCAGGTTTTCAGCCTAAAAAGTCCCAAAAGAGCTAAATGTTATCTTAGTCGTCATTCTTACTGTTTGGATGTCAAAACTTGATTTTTCATGAGATACACTGAAATGTACATGAAAAGTGAAAAAGTTTGCTTTTCTTCAGATTTCTTAGCAAAAATCAGGTTTTCAGCCTAAAATGTCCGAAAAAGCTAAATGACATTTTATTTTTCATTCTTATTGTTTGGATGTCAAAACTTGATTATCATGACTGGAATGTTCATTAAAAGTTAAAACGTTTGCTTTTCAGTCAATGTTGTAAGCAGAAATTAAGGTTCTTATTCTAAAAAGTTCAAAAAAAGCTAAATGACATTTTAATTTACATTCTTACTGTTTGGATGTTAAAAACTTGATTTTTTATGAGATACACTGAATGTTCATGAAAAGTGAAAGAGTTTGCTTTTCAGTCAAAGTTGTTAGCAAAAATCAGGTTTTCAGCCTAAAAAGTCCAAAAAAAGCTAAATGTTATTTTCATCGTCATTCTTACTGTTTGGATGTCAAAACTTGATTTTTCATGAGATACACTGAAATGTACATGAAAAGTGAAAAAGTTTGCTTTTCTTCAGATTTCTTAGCAAAAATCAGGTTTTCAGCCTAAAATGTCCGAAAAAGCTAAATGACATTTTATTTTTCATTCTTATTGTTTGGATGTCAAAACTTGATTTATCATGACTGGAATGTTCATTAAAAGTTAAAACGTTTGCTTTTCAGTCAATGTTGTAAGCAGAAATTAAGGTTCTTATTCTAAAAAGTTCAAAAAAAGCTAAATGACATTTTAATTTACATTCTTACTGGTTGGATGTTCAAAACTTGATTTTTATGAGATACACTGAATGTTCATGAAAAAAGGAAAAAGTTTGCTTTTCAGTCAGAGTTTTAGCACAAATCAGGTTTCAGCCTAAAAAGTCCGAAAAGAGCTAAATGTTATTTTAGTTTTCATTCTTACTGTTTGGATGTCAAAACTTGATTTTTCATGAGATACACTGAAATGTTCATGAAAAGTGAAAAAGTTTGCTTTTCTTCAGATTTCTTAGCAAAAATCAGGTTTTCAGCCTAAAAAGTCCGAAAAAGCTAAATGACATTTTATTTTCATTCTTACTGTTTGGATGTCAAAACTTGATTTTTCATGAGATACACTGAATGTTCATGAAAAGTGAAAAAGTTTGCTTTTCTTCAGATGTTCTTAGCAAAATCAGGTTTTCAGCCTAAAAAGTCCGAAAAAAGCTAAATGACATTTTATTTTTCATTCTTACTGTTTGGATGTCAAAACTTGATTTTTCATGAGATACACTGAATGTTCATGAAAAGTTAAAAAGTTTGCTTTTCAGTCAGATGTTCTTAGCAAAATCAGGTTTTCAGCCTAAAAAGTCAAAAAAAGCTAAATGACATTTTATTTCATTCTTACTGTTTGGATGTCAAAACTTGATTTTCATGAGATACACTGAAATGTACATGAAAAGTGAAAAAGTTTGCTTTTCTTCAGATTCTTAGCAAAAATCAGGTTTTCAGCCTAAAATGTCCGAAAAAGCTAAATGACATTTTATTTTTCATTCTTATTGTTTGGATGTCAAAACTTGATTTATCATGACTGGAATGTTCATTAAAAGTTAAAACGTTTGCTTTTCAGTCAATGTTGTAAGCAGAAATTAAGGTTCTTATTCTAAAAAGTTCAAAAAAAGCTAAATGACATTTTAATTTACATTCTTACTGTTTGGATGTCAAAACTTGATTTTTTTATGAGATACACTGAATGTTCATGAAAAAGAGAAAAGTTTGCTTTTCAGTCAGAGTTGTTAGCACAAATCAGGTTTCAGCCTAAAAAAGTCCCGAAAGAGCTAATGTTATCATTAGTCGTCATTCTTACTGTTTGGATGTCAAAACTTGATTTTTCATGAGATACACTGAAATGTACATGAAAAGTGAAAAAGTTTGCTTTTCTTCAGATTTCTTAGCAAAAATCAGGTTTTCAGCCTAAAAAGTCCGAAAAAGCTAAATGACATTTTATTTTTCATTCTTACTGTTTGGATGTCAAAACTTGATTTTTCATGACACTGAAATGTTCATGAAAAGTGAAAAGTTTGCTTTTCAGTCAGAGTTTTAGCAAAAATCAGGTTTTCAGCCTAAAAAGTCCAAAAAAGCTAAATGACATTTTATTTCATTCTTACTGTTTGGATGTCAAAACTTGATTTTTCATGAGATACACTGAATGTTCATGAAAAGTGAAAAAGTTTGCTTTTCAGTCAGAGTTGTTAGCAAAAATCAGGTTTTCAGCCTAAAAAGTCCAAAAAAGCTAAATGACATTTTATTTTCATTCTTACTGTTTGGATGTCAAAACTTGATTTTTCATGAGATACACTGAATGTTCATGAAAAGTGAAAAGTTTGCTTTTCAGTCAGATTTCTTAGCAAAAATCAGGTTTTCAGCCTAAAAAGTCCGAAAAAAGCTAAATGACATTTTATTTTCATTCTTACTGTTTGGATGTCAAAACTTGATTTTTCATGAGATACACTGAATGTTCATGAAAAGTGAAAAAGTTTGCTTTTCAGTCAGAGTTCTTAGCACAAATCAGGTTTTCAGCCTAAAAAGTCCAAAAAAGCTAAATGACATTTTAGTCGTCATTCTTACTGTTTGGATGTCAAAACTTGATTTTTCATGAGATACACTGAATGTTCATGAAAAGTGAAAAAGTTTGCTTTTCTTCAGATTTCTTAGCAAAAATCAGGTTTTCAGCCTAAAAAGTCCGAAAAAGCTAAATGACATTTTATTTTCATTCTTACTGTTTGGATGTCAAAACTTGATTTTTCATGAGATACACTGAATGTTCATGAAAAGTGAAAAAGTTTGCTTTTCAGTCAGAGTTGTAGCAAAATCAGGTTTTCAGCCTAAAAAGTCCAAAAAAGCTAAATGACATTTTATTTTCATTCTTACTGTTTGGATGTCAAAACTTGATTTTTCATGAGATACACTGAATGTTCATGAAAAGTGAAAAAGTTTGCTTTTCAGTCAGAGTTCTTAGCAAAAATCAGGTTTTCAGCCTAAAAAGTCCAAAAAAGCTAAATGACATTTTATTTTTCATTCTTACTGTTTGGATGTCAAAACTTGATTTTTCATGACTGAATGTTCATGAAAAGTGAAAAAGTTTGCTTTTCAGTCAGAGTTGTAAGCAAAATTAAGGTTTTCAGCCTAAAAAGTCCAAAAAAGCTAAATGACATTTTATTTCATTCTTACTGTTTGGATGTCAAAACTTGATTTTTCATGAGATACACTGAAATGTTCATGAAAAGTGAAAAAGTTTGCTTTTCTTCAGATTTCTTAGCAAAAATCAGGTTTTCAGCCTAAAAAGTCCGAAAAAGCTAAATGTTATTTTATTTTTCATTCTTACTGTTTGGATGTCAAAACTTGATTTTTCATGAGATACACTGGAATGTTCATGAAAAGTGAAAAACTTGCTTTTTTTCAGAGTTCTTACACAAATCAGGTTTTCAGCCTAAAAAAGTCCCAAAAGAGCTAAATGTTATCTTAGGTCGTCATTTTACTGTTTGGATGTCAAAACTTGATTTTTCATGAGATACACTGAATGGTACATGAAAAGTGAAAAAAGTTTGCTTTTCTTCAGATTTCTTAGCAAAAAATCAGGTTTTCAGCCTAAAATGGTCCGAAAAAAGCTAAATGACATTTTATTTTTCATTCTTATTGTTTGGATGTCAAAACTTGATTTATCATGACTGGAATGTTTCATTAAAAAGTTAAAACATTTGCTTTTCAGTCAAATGTTTGTAAGCAGAAATTAAGGTTTTCTGTTCTAAAAAGTTCAAAAAAAAAGCTAAATGACATTTTAATTTTACATTCTTACTGGTTGGATGTCAAAATTGATTTGTTCATGAGATACATTGAATGTTAATGAAAAAAGAAAAAGTTTGCTTCTTCTTCAGATTTCTTAGCCACAAATCAGGTTTTCAGCCTAAAATGTCCGAAAAAGCTAAATGACATTTTATTTTTCATTCTTATTGTTTGGATGTCAAAACTTGATTTATCATGACTGGAATGTTCATTAAAAGTTAAAAACGTTTGCTTTTCAGTCATGTTGTAAGCAGAAATTAAGGTTCTTATTCTAAAAAGTTCAAAAAAAGCTAAATGACATTTTAATTTACATTCTTACTGTTGGATGTAAAACTTGATTTTTCATGAGATACACTGAATGTTCATGAAAAAGGAAAAAGTTTGCTTTTCATTCAGAGTTCTTAGCACAAATCAGGTTTTCAGCCTAAAAAGTCCCAAAAGAGCTAAATGTTATCTTAGTCGTCATTCTTACTGTTTGGATGTCAAAACTTGATTTTCATGATGATACACTGAAATGTACATGAAAAAGTGAAAACGTTTGCTTTTCGTCAGATTTCTTAGCAAAAATCAGGTTTTCAGCTAAAAAGTCCAAAAAGAGCTAAATGTATCTTAGTCGTCATTCTTACTGTTTGGATGTCAAAACTTGATTTTTCATGAGATACACTGAAATGTACATGAAAAAGTGAAAAAGTTTGCTTTTCTTCAGATTTCTTAGCAAAAAATCAGGTTTTCAGCCTAAAATGTCCGAAAAAGCTAAATGACATTTTATTTTTCATTCTTATTGTTTGGATGTCAAAACTTGATTTATCATGACTGGAATGTTCATTAAAAGTTAAAACGTTGCTTTTCAGTCAATGTTGTAAGCAGAAATTAAGGTTCTTATTCTAAAAAGTTCAAAAAAAAGCTAAATGACATTTTAATTTACATTCTTACTGTTTGGATGTTAAACTTGATTTTTATGAGATACACTGAATGTTACATGAAAAAGTGAAAGAGTTTGCTTTTCAGTCAGAGTTCTTAGCACAAATGAGGTTTTCAGCCTAAAAAGTCCCAAAAGAGCTAAATGTTATCTTAGTCGTCATTCTTACTGTTTGGATGTCAAAACTTGATTTTTCATGAGATACACTGAAATGTACATGAAAAGTGAAAAAGTTTGCTTTTCTTCAGATTTCTTAGCAAAAATCAGGTTTTCAGCCTAAATGTCCGAAAAAGCTAAATGACATTTTATTTTCATTCTTATTGTTTGGATGTCAAACTTGATTTATCATGACTGGAATGTTCATTAAAGTTAAACGTTTGCTTTTCAGTCAATTTGTAAGCAGAAATTAAGGTTCTTATTCTAAAAAGTTCAAAAAAAGCTAAATGACATTTTAATTTACATTCTTACTGTTTGGATGTGCAAAACGTGATTTTTCATGAGATACACTGAATGTACATGAAAAAGTGAAAAAGTTTGCTTTTCTTCAGATTTCTTAGCAAAATCAGGTTTTTATTGCATAAAATGTCCGAAAAAGCTAAATGACATTTTATTTTTCATTCTTATTGTTTGGATGTTCAAAACTTGATTTATAATGACTGGAATGTTCATTAAAAGTTAAAACGTTTGCTTTTTCAGTCAATGTTGTAAGCAGAAATTAAGGTTCTTATTCTAAAAAGTTCAAAAAAAGCTAAATGACATTTTAATTTACATTCTTACTGGTTGGATGTCAAAACTTGATTTTTCATGAGATACATTGAATGTTAATGAAAAAAGAAAAAGTTTGCTTTTCATTCAGAGTTCTTAGCACAAATCAGGTTCTGAGCCTAAAAAGTCCCAAAAGAGCTAAATGTTATCTTAGTCGTCATTCTTACTGTTTGGATGTCAAAACTTGATTTTTCATGAGATACACTGAAATGTACATGAAAAGTGAAAAAGTTTGCTTTTCTTCAGATTTCTTAGCAAAAATCAGGTTTTCAGCCTAAAATGTCCGAAAAAGCTAAATGACATTTTATTTTTCATTCTTATTGTTTGGATGTCAAAACTTGATTTATCATGACTGGAATGTTCATTAAAAGTTAAAACGTTTGCTTTTCAGTCAAATGTTGTAAGCAGAAATTAAGGTTCTTATTCTAAAAAGTTCAAAAAAAGCTAAATGACATTTTAATTACATTCTTATGTTGGATGTCAAAACTTGATTTTTCATGAGATACCTGAAGGTCATGAAAAAGTGAAAAAGTTTACTTTTATTCAGATTTCTTAGCACAAATCAGGTTTTCTAGCCAAAAAGTCCCAAAAGAGCAAATGTTATCTTTAGTCGTCATTTTTACTGTTTGGATGTCAAAACTTGATTTTCATGAGATACACTGAATGTACATGAAAAGTGAAAAGTTTGCTTTTCTTCAGAGTTCTTAGCACAAATCAGGTTTTTCAGCCTAAAAAGTCCTAAAAAGCTAAATGTTATCTTTATAGGTCATTCTTACTGTTGGATGTCAAACTTGATTTTTCATGAGATACACTGAATGTACATGAAAAAGTGAAAAAGTTTGCTTTTCTCAGATTTCTTAGCACAAATCAGGTTTTCAGCCTAAAAAGTCCTAAAAAAAGCTAATGTCTATTTTATTTCGTCATTCTTACTGTTTGGATGTCAAAACTTGATTTTCATGAGATGGAAATGTTCATGAAAAGTGAAAAAGTTTGCTTTTCAGTCAGTTTCTTAGCAAAAATCAGGTTTTCAGCCTAAAAAGTCCAAAAAAGCTAAATGACATTTTATTTTTCATTCTTACTGTTTGGATGTCAAAACTTGATTTTTCATGAGATACACTGAATGTTCATGAAAAGTGAAAAAGTTTGCTTTTCAGTCAGATTTCTTAGCACAAATCAGGTTTTCAGCCTAAAAAGTCCAAAAAAGCTAAATGACATTTTATTTTCATTCTTACTGTTTGGATGTCAAAACTTGATTTTTCATGACACTGAATGTTCATTAAAAGTGAAAAAGTTTGCTTTTCAGTCAGATGTTAGCAAAAATTAGGTTTTCAGCCTAAAAAGTCCAAAAAAGCTAAATGACATTTTATTTTCACATTCTTACTGTTTGGATGTCAAAACTTGATTTTTCATGAGATACACTGAATGTACATGAAAAGTGAAAAAGTTTGCTTTTCTTCAGATTTCTTAGCAAAAATCAGGTTTTCAGCCTAAAAAGTCCGAAAAAGCTAAATGACATTTTATTTTTCATTCTTACTGTTTGGATGTCAAAACTTGATTTTTCATGACACTGAAATGTTCATTAAAAGTGAAAACGTTTGCTTTTCAGTCATGTTCTTAGCAAAATTAGGTTTTCAGCTAAAAAGTCCAAAAAAGCTAAATGACATTTTAATTTCATTCTTACTGTTTGGATGTCAAAACTTGATTTTTCATGAGATACACTGAATGTTCATGAAAAGTGAAAAAGTTTGCTTTTCTTCAGAGTTCTTAGCAAAATCAGGTTTTCAGCCTAAAAAGTCCGAAAAAGCTAAATGACATTTTATTTTTCATTCTTACTGTTTGGATGTCAAAACTTGATTTTTCATGAGATACACTGAATGTTCATTAAAAGTGAAAAAGTTTGCTTTTCAGTCAGAGTTCTTAGCAGAAATGAGGTTTTCAGCCTAAAAAGTCAAAAAAAGCTAAATGACATTTTAGTTTCATTCTTACTGTTTGGATGTCAAAACTTGATTTTTCATGAGATACACTGAATGTTCATGAAAAGTGAAAAAGTTTGCTTTTCAGTCAGAGTTCTTAGCAAAAATCAGGTTTTCAGCCTAAAAAGTCCCAAAAAGCTAAATGACATTTTATTTTCATTCTTACTGTTTGGATGTCAAAACTTGATTTTTCATGAGATACACTGAATGTTCATGAAAAGTGAAAAAGTTTGCTTTTCAGTCAGATTTCTTAGCAAAATCAGGTTTTCAGCCTAAAAAGTCCAAAAAAGCTAAATGACATTTTATTTTTCATTCTTACTGTTTGGATGTCAAAACTTGATTTTTCATGACTGAATGTTCATGAAAAGTGAAAAGTTTGCTTTTCAGTCAGAGTTGTAAGCAGAAATTAGGTTTTCAGCCTAAAAAGTCCAAAAAAAGCTAAATGACATTTTATTTTTCATTCTTACTGTTTGGATGTCAAACTTGATTTTTCATGAGATACACTGAAATGTACATGAAAAGTGAAAAAGTTTGCTTTTCTTCAGATTTCTTAGCAAAAAATCAGGTTTTCAGCCTAAAATGTCCGAAAAAGCTAAATGACATGTTTATTTTTCATTCTTATTGTTTGGATGTCAAAACTTGATTTATCATGACTGGAATGTTCATTAAAAGTTAAACGTTTGCTTTTCAGTCAATGTTGTAAGGCAGAAATTAAGGTTCTTATTCTAAAAAGTTCAAAAAAAAGCTAATGACATTTACACTTACATTCTTACTGGTTTGGATGTCAAAACTTGATTTTTCATGAGATACACTGAATTTTCATGAAAAAGAAAAAGTTTACTTTTCATTCAGAGTTGCTTAGCACAAATCAGGTTTGAGCCTATAAAAAGATCCGAAAAGAGCTGAATGTATTTATTCTTCATTCTTAATGTTTGGATGTTAAAACTTGATTTTTCATGAGATACACTGAAATGTTCATGAAAAGTGAAAAAGTTTGCTTTTCAGTCAGATTTCTTAGCAAAATCAGGTTTTCAGCCTAAAAAGTCCCAAAAAGCTAAATGTTATTTTATTCGTCATTCTTACTGTTTGGATGTCAAAACTTGATTTTTCATGAGATACACTGAAATGTACATGAAAAGTGAAAAAGTTTGCTTTTCTTCAGATTTCTTAGCAAAAATCAGGTTTTCAGCCTAAAATGTCCGAAAAAGCTAAATGACATTTTATTTTTCATTCTTACTGTTTGGATGTCAAAACTTGATTTTTATGAGATACACTGAATGTTCATGAAAAGTGAAAACGTTTGCTTTTCAGTCAGAGTTGTTAGCAGAAATTAGGTTTTAGCCTAAAAAGTCCAAAAAAAGCTAAATGTTATTTTAATTTCATTCTTACTGTTTGGATGTCAAAACTTGATTTTTCATGAGATACACTGAATGTTCATGAAAAAGAAAAAGTTTGCTTTTCTTCAGAGTTCTTAGCAAAAATCCAGGTTTTCAGCCTAAAATGTCCGAAAAAGCTAAATGACATTTTATTTTTCATTCTTATTGTTGGATGTCAAAACTTGATTTATCATGACTGGAATGTTCATTAAAAGTTAAAACGTTTGCTTTTCAGTCAATGTTGTAAGCAGAAAATTAAGGTTCTTATTCTAAAAAGTTCAAAAAAAGCTAAATGACATTTTAATTTACATTCTTACTGGTTGGAATGTCAAAACTTGATTTTTTCATGAGATACACTGAATGTTCATGAAAGAAAGAAAAAGTTTGCTTTTCATCAGAGTTCTTAGCACAAAATCAGGTTTTCAGCCTAAAAAGTCCCAAAAGAGCTAAATGTTATTCTTAGTCGTCATTTTTACTGTTTGGATGTCAAAACTTGAGTTTTCATGAGATACACTGAAATGTACATGAAAAGTGAAAAAGTTTGCTTTTCAGTCAGAGTTCTTAGCAAAAATCAGGTTTTCAGCCTAAAAAGTCCGAAAAGAGCTAAATGACATTTTATTTTCATTATTATTGTTTGGATGTCAAAACTTGATTTATCATGACTGGAATGTTCATTAAAAGTTAAAAACGTTTGCTTTTCAGTCAAAGTGTTAGGGAGAAATTAAGGTTCTTATTCTAAAAAAGTTCAAAAAAAAGCTAAATGACATTTAACTTACATTCTTACTGGTTGGATGTCAAAACTTGATTTTCATGAGATACACTTGAATGTTCATGAAAAAAGAAAAAGTTTGCTTTTCATTCAGAGTTCGTAGCACAAAATCAGGTTCTGAGCCTAAAAAGTCCCAAAAGAGCTAAATGTTATCTTAGTCGTCATTCTTAATGTTTGGATGTTAAAACTTGATTTTTCATGAGATACACTGAAATGGTACATGAAAAGTGAAAAAGTTTGCTTTTCTTCAGATTTCTTAGCAAAAATCAGGTTTTCAGCCTAAAAGGTCCAAAAGCTAAATGACAGTTTTATTTTTCATTCGTATTTGTTTTGGATGTCAAAACTTGATTTTTCATGAGATACACTGAATGTTCATGAAAAGTGAAAAAGTTTGCTTTTCAGTCAGTTGTTAGCACAAATCAGGTTTTCAGCCTAAAAAGTCCGAAAAAGCTAAATGACATTTTATTTCATTCTTACTGTTTGGATGTCAAAACTTGATTTTTCATGAGATACACTGAAATGTACATGAAAAGTGAAAAAGTTTGCTTTTCTTCAGATTTCTTAGCAAAAATCAGGTTTTCAGCCTAAAATGTCCGAAAAAGCTAAATGACATTTTATTTTTCATTCTTATTGTTTGGATGTCAAAACTTGATTTATCATGACTGGAATGTTCATTAAAAGTTAAAACGTTTGCTTTTCAGTCAAAGTTGTAAGCAGAAATTAAGGTTCTTATTCTAAAAAGTTCAAAAAAGCTAAATGACATTTTAATTTACATTCTTACTGTTTGGATGTCAAAACTTGATTTTTCATGAGATACACTGAATGTTCATGAAAAGTGAAAAAGTTTGCTTTTCAGTCAGAGTTCTTAGCACAAATGAGGTTTTCAGCCTAAAAAGTCCCAAAAGAGCTAAATGTTTATCTTAGTCGTCATTCTTATGTTTGGATGTCAAAACTTGATTTTTCATGAGATACACTGAAATGTACATGAAAAGTGAAAAAGTTTGCTTTTCTTTCAGAGTTCTTAGCACAAATCAGGTTTTCAGCCTAAAAAGTCCCAAAAGAGCTAATGTTATCTTAGTCGTCATTCTTACTGTTTGGATGTCAAAACTTGATTTTTCATGAGATACACTGAAATGTACATGAAAAGTGAAAAAGTTTGCTTTCTTCAGATTTCTTAGCAAAAAATCAGGTTTTCAGCCTAAAATGTCCGAAAAAGCTAAATGACATATTTATTTTTCATTCTTATTGTTTGGATGTCAAAACTTGATTTATCATGACTGGAATGGTTCATTAAAAGTTAAAACGTTTGCTTTTCAGTCAATGTTGTAAGCAGAAATTAAGGTTTCTAGTCTAAAAAGTTCAAAAAAAGCTAAATGACATTTAATTTACATTCTTACTGTTTGGATGTCAAAACTTGATTTTTCATGAGATACACTGAATGTTCATGAAAAGTGAAAAAGTTTGCTTTTCATTCAGAGTTGTTAGCACAAATCAGGTTTTCAGCCTAAAAAGTCCAAAAAGCTAAATGTTATTTTATTTTCATTCTTACTGTTTGGATGTCAAAACTTGATTTTTCATGAGATACACTGAAATGTTCATGAAAAGTGAAAAGTTTGCTTTTCAGTCAGATTCTTAGCAAAAATCAGGTTTTCAGCCTAAAAAGTCCCAAAAAAGCTAAATGACATTTTATTTCATTCTTACTGTTTGGATGTCAAAACTTGATTTTCATGAGATACTGAATGTTCATGAAAAGTGAAAAAGTTTGCTTTTCAGTCAGAGTTCTTAGCAGAAATCAGGTTTTCAGCCTAAAAAGTCCAAAAAAAGCTAAATGACATTTTATTTTCATTCTTACTGTTTGGATGTTAAAACTTGATTTTCATGATGATACACTGAAATGTACATGAAAAAGTGAAAACGTTTGCTTTTCATTCAGAGTTTCTTAGCAAAATCAGGTTTTTCAGTCCTGAAAAAGTCCCAAAAAGCTAAATGTTATTCTAGTCGTCATTTTTACTGTTTGGATGTCAAAACTTGAGTTTTCATGAGATTACACTGGAAATGTACATGAAAAGTGAAAAAGTTTGCTTTTCTTCAGATTTCTTAGCAAAAATCAGGTTTACAGCCTAAAATGTCCGAAAAAAGCTAAATGACATTTATTTTTCATTCTTATTGTTTGGATGTCAAAACTTGATTATCATGACTGGAATGTTCATTAAAAGTTAAAACGTTTGGCTTTTCAGTCAATGTTGTAATGCAGAAATTAAGGTTCTTATTCTAAAAAGTTCAAAAAAAGCTAAATGACATTTTAAACTTACATTCTTACTGGTTTGGATGTCAAAACTTGATTTTTCATGAGATACACTGAATGTTTCATGAAAAAGTGAAAAGTTTGCTTTTCATTCAGAGTTCTTAGCACAAATCAGGTTCTGAGCCTAAAAAGTCCCAAAAGAGCTAAATGTTATCTTAGTCGTCATTCTTACTGTTTGGATGTTAAAACTTGATTTTTCATGAGATACACTGAAATGTACATGAAAAGTGAAAAAGTTTGCTTTTCTTCAGATTTCTTAGCAAAAATCAGGTTTTCAGCCTAAAATGTCCGAAAAAGCTAAATGACATTTATTTTTCATTCTTAATGTTTGGATGTCAAAACTTGAATTTATCATGACTGGAATGTTCATTAAAAAGTTAAAACGTTTGCTTTTCAGTCAATGTTGTAAGCAGAAATTAAGGTTCTTATTCTAAAAAGTTCAAAAAAAGACTAAATGACATTTTAATTTACATTCTTACTGTTTGGATGTCAAAACTTGATTTTTCATGAGATACACTGAAATGTACATGAAAAGATGAAAAAGTTTGCTTTTCAGTCAGAGTTCTTAGCAAAAATCAGGTTTTCAGCCTAAAAAGTCCAAAAAGCTAAATGTTATTTTATTTTTCATTCTTACTGTTTGGATGTCAAAACTTGATTTTTCATGACTGGAATGTTCATTAAAAGTGAAAAAGTTTGCTTTTCAGTCAGAGTTCTTAGCAGAAATCAGGTTTTCAGCCTAAAAAGTCCAAAAAAGCTAAATGACATTTAATTTCATTCTTACTGTTTGGATGTCAAAACTTGATTTTTCATGAGATACACTGAATGTTCATGAAAAGTGAAAAAGTTTGCTTTTCAGTCAGAGTTGTTAGCAGAAATTCAGGTTCTTAGCCTAAAAAGTCCAAAAAAGCTAAATGACATTTTATTTCATTCTTACTGTTTGGATGTCAAAACTTGATTTTTCATGAGATACACTGAAATGTTCATGAAAAGTGAAAAAGTTTGCTTTTCAGTCAGAGTTCTTAGCAAAAATCAGGTTTTCAGCCTAAAAAGTCCAAAAAAGCTAAATGTTATTTTAATCGTCATTCTTACTGTTGGATGTCAAAAACGTGATTTTTCAATGAGATACACTGAAATGTACATGAAAAGTGAAAAAGTTTAGCTTTTCTTCAGATTTCTTAGCAAAAATCAGGTTTTCAGCCTAAAAATGTCCGGAAAAAGCTAAATGACATTTAATTTTTCAATTCTTATTGTTTGGGATGTCAAAACTTGATTTATCATGACTGGAATGTTCATTAAAAGTTAAAACAGAAAACGTTTGGCTTGTCAGTCAATGTTTGTAAGAAAAAGAAATTAAGGTGTCTTATTCTAAAAAGTTCAAAAAAAAAGCTAAAATGACATTTTATTACATTCTTACTGGTTGGATGTTAAACACTTGATTTTTCATGAGATAACACTTGATGTTAATGAAAAAAGAAAAAGTTTGCTTTCGAGTCAGATTGTCTTAGCACAAATCAGGGATTTTCAGCCGATAAAAATGTCCGAAAAGAGCTTAAATGACATTTATTTTCATTCATTACTCTGTTTGGATGTCAAAACTGGATTAGTCAATGAGATACACTGGAATGTTCATTAAAAAGTTAAAACGTTTGCTTTTCAGTCAATGTTGTAAGCAGAAAATTAAGGTTCTTATTCCTAAAAAGTTCAAAAACAGCTAAATGACATTATTAATTTACATTCTTACTGGTTGGATGTCAAAACTTGATTTTTCATGAGATACACTGAATGTTCATGAAAAAGGAAAAAGTTTGCCTTTTCAGTCAGAGTTCTTAGCAACAAATAGGTTTTCAGCCTAAAAAGTCCCCAAAAGAAGCTAAATGTTATCTTAGTCGTCAATTTTTACTGTTTGGATGTCAAAACTTGAGTTTTCATGAGATACACTGAAATGTACATGAAAAGTGAAAAAGTTTGCTTTTCTTCAGATTTCTTAGCAAAAATCAGGTTTTCAGCCTAAAAATGTCCGAAAAGCTAAATGACATTTTATTTTTCATTCTTATTGTTTGGATGTCAAAACTTGATTTATCATGACTGGAATGTTCATTAAAAGTTAAAACGTTTGCTTTTCAGTCAAATGTTGTAATGCAGAAATTAAGGTTCTTATTCTAAAAAGTTCAAAAAAAAGCTAAATGACATTTAAATTACATTCTTACTGTTGGATGTCAAAACTTGATTTTTCATGAGATACACTGAATGTTCATGAAAAAAGGAAAAAGTTTGCTTTTCATTCAGAGTTCTTAGCACAAATCAGGTTCTAGCCTAAAAAGGTCCCAAAAGAGCTAAATGTTATCTTAGTCGTCATTCTTAATGTTTGGATGTCAAAACTTGATTTTTCATGAGATACACTGAAATGTACATGAAAAGTGAAAAAGTTTGCTTTTCTTCAGATTTCTTAGCAAAAATCAGGTTTTCAGCCTAAATGGTCCGAAAAAGCTAAATGACATTTTATTTTTCATTCTTATTGTTTGGATGTCAAAACTTGATTTATCATGACTGGAATGTTCATTAAAAGTTAAAAACGTTTGCTTTTCAGTCAATGTTGTAAGCAGAAATTAAGGTTCTTATTCTAAAAAGTTCAAAAAAAGCTAAATGACATTTTAATTTACATTCTACTGTTTGGATGTCAAAACTTGATTTTTCATGAGAATACACTGAATGTACATGAAAAGTGAAAAAGTTTGCTTTTTTCAGATTCTTACTAGCAAAAAGATCAGGTTTTTTAGCCTAAAATGTCCGAAAAAGCTAAATGACATTTATTTTTCATTCTTATTGTTTGGATGTCAAAACTTGATTTAGCATGACTGGGAATGTTCATTAAAAGTTAAAACGTTTGCTTTTCAGTCAAAGTTGTAAGGAGAAATTAAGGTGCTTATTCTAAAAAAGTTCAAAAAAGCTAAATGACATTTAAACTTACATTCTTACTGGTTGGATGTCAAAACTTGATTTTTCATGAGATACACTGAATGTTCATGAAAAAAGAAAAAGTTTGCTTTTCATTCAGAGTTCTTAGCACAAATCAGGTTCTGAGCTAAAAAGTCCCAAAAGAGCTAAATGTTATCTTAGTCGTCATTCTTAATGTTTGGATGTTAAAACTTGATTTTTCATGAGATACACTGAAATGTACATGAAAAGTGAAAACGTTTGCTTTTCAGTCAGATTTCTTAGCAAAAATCAGGTTTTCAGCCTAAAAAGTCCGAAAAAGCTAAATGTTATTTTAATTTCATTCTTACTGTTTGGATGTCAAAACTTGATTTTTCATGAGATACACTGAAATGTATGAAAAGTGAAAAAGTTTGCTTTTTTTCAGAGTTCTTAGCACAAATCAGGTTTTCAGCCTAAAAAGTCCCAAAAAGCTAAATGTTTTTAGTCGTCATTCTTACTGTTTGGATGTCAAAACTTGATTTTTCATGAGATACACTGAAATGTACATGAAAAGTGAAAAGTTTGCTTTTCTTCAGATTTCTTAGCAAAAATCAGGTTTTCAGCCTAAAATGTCCGAAAAAGCTAAATGACATTTTATTTTCATTCTTATTGTTTGGATGTCAAAACTTGATTTATCATGACTGGAATGTTCATTAAAAGTTAAAACGTTTGCTTTTCAGTCAATGTTGTAAGCAGAAATTAAGGTTTTATTCTAAAAAGTTCAAAAAAGCTAAATGACATTTTAATTTACATTCTTACTGTTTGGATGTCAAAACTTGATTTTTCATGAGATACACTGAATGTTCATGAAAAAAGAAAAAGTTTGCTTTTCTTCAGATTTCTTAGCACAAATCAGGTTTTCAGCCTAAAAAGTCCCAAAAGCTAAATGACATTTTATTTTTCATTCTTACTGTTTGGATGTCAAAACTTGATTTTCATGACTGGAATGTTCATTAAAAGTTAAAACGTTTGCTTTTCAGTCATGTTGTAAGCAAAATTAAGGTTTTATTCTAAAAAGTTCAAAAAAGCTAAATGACATTTTAATTTACATTCTTACTGTTTGGATGTCAAAACTTGATTTTTCATGAGATACACTGAATGTTCATGAAAAGAAAAGTTTGCTTTTCAGTCAGAGTTCTTAGCACAAATCAGGTTTTCAGCCTAAAAAGTCCAAAAAAGCTAAATGTTATCTTAGTCATCATTCTTACTGTTTGGATGTCAAAACTTGATTTTTCATGAGATACACTGAATGTACATGAAAAGAAAAAGTTTGCTTTTCAGTCAGATTTCTTAGCAAAAATCAGGTTTTCAGCCTAAAAAGTCCAAAAAAGCTAAATGTTATTTATTCGTCATTCTTACTGTTTGGATGTCAAAACTTGATTTTTCATGAGATACACTGAAATGTACATGAAAAGTGAAAAAGTTTGCTTTTCTTCAGATTTCTTAGCAAAAATCAGGTTTTCAGCCTAAAATGTCCGAAAAAAGCTAAATGACATTTTATTTTTCATTCTTACTGTTTGGATGTCAAAACTTGATTTATCATGACTGGAATGTTCATTAAAAGTTAAAACGTTTGCTTTTCAGTCAAGTTGTAAGCAGAAATAAGGTTCTTATTCTAAAAAGTTCAAAAAAAGCTAATGACATTTAATTTACATTCTTACTGTTTGGATGTCAAAACTTGATTTTTCATGAGATACACTGAATGTTCATGAAAAGTGAAAAAGTTTGCTTTTCATTCAGAGTTTCTTAGCAACAAATCAGGTTTTCAGCCTAAAAAGTCCCAAAAGAGCTAAATGTTATTTTAGTCGTCATTCTTACTGTTTGGATGTCAAAACTTGATTTTTCATGAGATACACTGAAATGTACATGAAAAGTGAAAAAGTTTGCTTTTCTTCAGATTTCTTAGCAAAAATCAGGTTTTCAGCCTAAAAGTCCAAAAAAGCTAAATGACATTTTATTTTCATTCTTACTGTTTGGATGTCAAAACTTGATTTATCATACACTGAATGTTCATTAAAAGTTAAAAGTTTGCTTTTCAGTCAATGTTGTAAGCAAAAATCAGGTTTTCATTCTAAAAAGTTCAAAAAAGCTAAATGACATTTTAGTTTTCATTCTTACTGTTTGGATGTCAAAACTTGATTTTTCATGAGATACACTGAAATGTACATGAAAAGTGAAAAGTTTGCTTTTCTTCAGAATTTCCTTAGCAAAAATCAGGTTTTCAGCTAAAATGTCCGAAAAAGCTAAATGACATTTTATTTTTCATTCTATTGTTTGGATGTCAAAACTTGATTATCATGACTGGAATGTTCATTTAAAAGTTAAAACGTTTGCTTTTCAGTCAAATGTTGTAATGAGAAATTAAGGTTCTTATTCTAAAAGTTCAAAAAAAGCTAAATGACATTTTAACTTTACATTCTTACTGGTTGGATGTCAAAACTTGATTTTTCATGAGATACACTGAATGTTCATGAAAAAGAAAAAGTTGCTTTCATCAGAGTTCTTAGCACAAATCAGGTTTCTGAGCCTAAAAAAGTCCCAAAAGAGCTAAATGTTATCTTAGTCGTCATTCTTACTGTTTGGATGTTCAAAACTTTGATTTTCATGAGATACACGGAAATGTACATGAAAAGTGAAAAAAGTTTGCTTTCTTTCAGATTTCTTAGCACAAATCAGGTTTCAGCCTAAAAGGTCCGAAAAAGCTAAATGACATTTTATTTTTCATTCTTATTGTTTGGATGTCAAAACTTGATTTATCATGACTGGAATGTTCATTAAAAGTTAAAACGTTTGCTTTTCAGTCATGTTGTAAGCAGAAATTAAGGTTCTTATTCTAAAAAGGTTCAAAAAAAAGCTAAATGACATTTTAATTTACATTCTTACTGTTTTGGATGTCAAAACTTGATTTTATTGAGATACACTGAATGTCATGAAAAAGTGAAAAAAGTTTGCTTTCTTTCTTCAGGTTTTAGCAAAAATCAGGTTTTCAGCCTAAAAATGTCCGAAAAAGCTAAATTGACATTTTATTTTTTCATTCTTACTTGTTTGATGTCAAACTTGATTTATCATAGAACTGGAATGTTCATTAAAAGGTTAAAAACGTTTGCTTTCAGGCAATGTTGTAAGCACAGAATTAGGTTCTTTCTGCTAAAAGTTCAAAAAAAGCTAAATGTACATTTAATTTTCATTCTTACTGTTTGGATGTCAAAACTTGATTTTTCATGAGATACACTGAAATGTACATGAAAAGTGAAAAAGTTTGCTTTTCTTCAGATTTCTTAGCAAAAATCAGGTTTTCAGCCTAAAATGTCCGAAAAAGCTAAATGACATTTTATTTTTCATTCTTATTGTTTGGATGTCAAAACTTGATTTATCATGACTGGAATGTTCATTAAAAGTTAAAACGTTTGCTTTTCAGTCAATGTTGTAAGCAGAAATTAAGGTTCTTATTCTAAAAAGTTCAAAAAAGCTAAATGACATTTTAATTTACATTCTTACTGTTTGGATGTCAAAACTTGATTTTTCATGAGATACACTGAATGTTCATGAAAAAGAAAAAGTTTGCTTTTCAGTCAGAGTTCTTAGCAAAAATCAGGTTTTCAGCCTAAAAAGTCGAAAAGAGCTAAATGACATTTTAGTTTTCATTCTTACTGTTTGGATGTCAAAACTTGATTTTTCATGAGATACACTGAAATGTTCATGAAAAGTGAAAAAGTTTGCTTTTCAGTCAGTTTCTTAGCAAAAATCAGGTTTTCAGCCTAAAATGTCCGAAAAAGCTAAATGACATTTTATTTTTCATTCTTATTGTTTGGATGTCAAAACTTGATTTATCATGACGGAATGTTCATTAAAGTAAAACGTTTGCTTTTCATCAATGTTGTAAGCACAAATTAGGTCTTAGCCTAAAAAGTTCAAAAAGAGCTAAATGACTTTTAATTTCATTCTTACTGTTTGGATGTCAAAACTTGATTTTTCATGAGATACACTGAAATGTACATGAAAAGTGAAAAAGTTTGCTTTTTTTCAGATTTCTTAGCAAAAATCAGGTTTTCAGCCTAAAATGTCCGAAAAAGCTAAATGACATTTTATTTTTCATTCTTATTGTTTGGATGTCAAAACTTGATTTATCATGACTGGAATGTTCATTAAAAGTTAAAACGTTTGCTTTTCAGTCAATGTTGTAAGCAGAAATTAAGGTTCTTATTCTAAAAAGTTCAAAAAAGCTAAATGACATTTTAATTTACATTCTTACTGTTTGGATGTCAAAACTTGATTTTTCATGAGATACACTGAATGTTCATGAAAATGAAAAGTTTGCTTTTCAGTCAGAGTTCTTAGCACAAATCAGGTTTTCAGCCTAAAAGTCCCAAAAGAGCTAAATGTTATTTTAGTCGTCATTCTTACTGTTTGGATGTCAAAACTTGATTTTTCATGAGATACACTGAAATGTACATGAAAAGTGAAAAAGTTTGCTTTTTCAGATTTCTTAGCAAAAATCAGGTTTTCAGCCTAAAATGTCCGAAAAGCTAAATGACATCTTATTTTCATTCTTACTGTTTGGATGTCAAAACTTGATTTTTCATGATACACTGAATGTTCATGAAAAGTTAAAACGTTTGCTTTTCAGTCAGATTTCTTAGCAAAATCAGGTTTTCATTCTAAAAAGTCCAAAAAAAGCTAAATGACATTTTAATTTCATTCTTATGTTTGGATGTCAAAACTTGAGTTTTATGAGATACACTGAAATGTTCATGAAAAGTGAAAAGTTTGCTTTTCAGTCAGATTTGTTAGCAAAAATCAGGTTTTCAGCCTAAAAAGTCCAAAAAAGCTAAATGACATTTTATTTTTCATTCTTACTGTTTGGATGTCAAAACTTGATTTTTCATGACTGGAATGTTCATGAAAAGTGAAAAAGTTTGCTTTTCAGTCAGAGTTGTAGCAAAATTAAGGTTTTATTCTAAAAAGTCCAAAAAAAGCTAAATGACATTTTAGTTTACATTCTTACTGTTTGGATGTCAAAACTTGATTTTTCATGAGATACACTGAAATGTTCATGAAAAGTGAAAAAGTTTGCTTTTCAGTCAGAGTTCTTAGCACAAATCAGGTTTTCAGCCTAAAAGTCCCAAAAAGCTAAATGTTATCTTAGTCGTCATTCTTACTGTTTGGATGTCAAAACTTGATTTTTCATGAGATACACTGAATGTACATGAAAAGTGAAAAAGTTTGCTTTTCTTCAGATTTCTTAGCAAAAATCAGGTTTTCAGCCAAAATGTCCGAAAAAGCTAAATGACATTTTATTTTTCATTCTTATTGTTTGGATGTCAAAACTTGATTTATCAGGACTGGAATGTTCATTAAAGTTAAAACGTTGGCTTTTTCAGTCAATGTTGTAAGCAAAATTAAGGTTCTTATTCTAAAAAGTTCAAACAAAGCTAAATGACATTTTTAATTTACATTCTTACTGTTTGGATGTCAAACTTGATTTTTCATGAGATACACTGAATGTACATGAAAAGTGAAAAAGTTTGCTTTTTTTCAGATTTCTTAGCAAAAATCAGGTTTTCAGCCTAAAAAATGGTCCGAAAAAGCTAAATGACATTTTTATTTTTCATTCTTATTGTTTGGATGTCAAAACTTGATTATCATGACTGGAATGTTCATTAAAAGTTAAACGTTTGCTTTTCAGTCAATGTTGTAGCACAAATGAGGTTTTCAGCCTAAAAAGTTCCAAAAAGAGCTAAATGTTATTTTAGTCGTCATTCTTACTGTTTGGATTCAAAACTTGATTTTTCATGAGATACACTGAAATGTACATGAAAAGTGAAAAAGTTTGCTTTTCTTCAGATTTCTTAGCAAAATCAGGTTTTCAGCCTAAAATGTCCGAAAAAGCTAAATGACATTTTATTTTTCATTCTTATTGTTTGGATGTCAAATTGACTTGATTTTCATGACTGGAATGTTCATTAAAAGTTAAAACGTTTGCTTTTCAGTCAATGTTGTAAGCAGAAATTAAGGTTCTTATTCTAAAAAGTTCAAAAAAGCTAAATGACATTTTAATTTACATTCTTACTGTTTGGATGTTAAAACTTGATTTTTTATGAGATACACTGAATGTTCATGAAAGTGAAAAAGTTTGCTTTTCAGTCAGAGTTGTTAGCAAAAATCAGGTTTTCAGCCTAAAAAGTCCAAAAAAGCTAAATGTTATTTTAGTCGTCATTCTTACTGTTTGGATGTCAAAACTTGATTTTTCATGAGATACACTGAATGTACATGAAAAGTGAAAAAGTTTGCTTTTCATTCAGAGTTTAGCACAAATCAGGTTTTCAGCCTAAAAGTCCAAAAAAGCTAAATGTTATTTTAGTTTTCATTCTTACTGTTTGGATGTCAAAACTTGATTTTCATGAGATACACTGAAATGTACATGAAAAGTGAAAAAGTTTGCTTTTCTTTCAGATTTTTAGCAAAATCAGGTTTTCAGCCTAAAAATGTCGAAAAAGCTAAATGACATTTTAATTTTCATTCTTATTGTTTGGATGTCAAAACTTGATTTTATGAGATGACTGGAATGTTCATAAAAAGTTAAAACGTTTGCTTTTCAGTCAATTTGTAAGCAAAATTAGGTTCTTATTCTAAAAAGTTCAAAAAAAGCTAAATGACATTTTATTTACATTCTTACTGTTTGGATGTTAAAACTTGATTTTTTATGAGATACACTGAATTTAATGAAAGAAAAAAGTTTGCTTTTCAGTTCAGAGTTGTTAGCAAAAATCAGGTTTTCAGCCTATAAAAAGTCGAAAAGCTAAATGTCATTTTATTTTTCATTCTTACTGTTTGGATGTCAAAACTTGATTTTTCATGAGATACACTGGAATGTTCATTAAAAGTGAAAAGTTTTGCTTTTCAGTCAGAGTTCTTAGCACAAATGAGGTTTTCAGCCTAAAAAGTCCCAAAAGAGCTAAATGTTATCTTAGTCGTCATTCTTACTGTTTGGATGTCAAAACTTGATTTTTCATGAGATACACTGAAATGTACATGAAAAGTGAAAAAGTTTGCTTTTCTTCAGATTTCTTAGCAAAAATCAGGTTTTCAGCCAAAATGTCCGAAAAAGCTAAATGACATTTTATTTTCATTCTTATTGTTTGGATGTCAAAACTTGATTTATCATGACTGGAATGTTCATTAAAAGTTAAACGTTTGCTTTTCAGTCAATGTTGTAAGCAGAAATTAGGTTCTTATTCTAAAAAGTCAAAAAAAGCTAAATGACATTTTATTTACATTCTTACTGTTTGGATGTTAAAACTTGATTTTTCATGAGATACACTGAATGTTCATGAAAAGTGAAAAGTTTGCTTTTCAGTCAGAGTTCTTAGCACAAATGAGGTTTTCAGCCTAAAAAGTCCCAAAAGAGCTAAATGTTATCTTATCGTCATTCTTACTGTTTGGATGTCAAAACTTGATTTTTCATGAGATACACTGAAATGTACATGAAAAGTGAAAAAGTTTGCTTTTCTTCAGATTTCTTAGCAAAAATCAGGTTTTCAGCCTAAAATGTCCGAAAAGCTAAATGACATTTATTTTTCATTCTTACTGTTTGGATGTCAAAACTTGATTTATCATGACTGGAATGTTCATTAAAAAATAAAACGTTTGCTTTTCAGTCAATGTTGTAAGCAGAAATTAAGGTTCTTATTCTAAAAAGTTCAAAAAAAGCTAAATGACATTTTAATTTACATTATTATTGTTTGGATGTCAAAACTTGATTTTTTATGAGATACACTGAATGTTAATGAAAAGTGAAAAAGTTTGCTTTTCAGTTCAGAGTTGTTAGCAAAAATCAGGTTTTCAGCCTAAAAAGTCGAAAAAGCTAAATGTTATTTTATTTTTCATTCTTACTGTTTGGATGTCAAAACTTGATTTTCATGAGATACACTGAATGTTCATGAAAAGTGAAAAAGTTTGCTTTTCAGTCAGAGTTCTTAGCACAAATTAGGTTTTCAGCCTAAAAAGTCCAAAAAGCTAAATGTTATCTTAGTCGTCATTCTTACTGTTTGGATGTCAAAACTTGATTTTTCATGAGATACACTGAAATGTACATGAAAAGTGAAAAAGTTTGCTTTTTTCAGATTTCTTAGCAAAAATCAGGTTTTCAGCCAAAAATGTCCGAAAACTAAATGACATTTTAATTTACATTCTTACTGTTTGGATGTCAAAACTTGATTTTTCATGAGATACACTGAATGT
>BOLG01000402.1:0-57089 GCA_016861445.1 Oryzias woworae
TTAACCTGAGAAAAGCCCCAGTTTTCGTGAGCCGCAGAATGTTCAATTAACATTTTGAAGTTTAGGTAAAATGGTATTACACTACTCACCTGTAACTACAGAGCCTTTGAATAAACACCTGCACTTGCTGATGCTGCAAGACAGTCAACAGTCTGGAATACAAAGAGTCACTATTCAGCGAGTCAGAATTACATGCAAACTTCAGAAAAATGTCATTCTTACCCTTGACTCACCAATAGTTACTGGGTTAAACAAATCGTAATATTCTTAATGTTATGCTAACAGAATAGTGGGATAAACTGATTGCCCTTTGTCCCACAAAAAAAATACATTTGTCCATCAACTTTATTTTTTAAATTATTTACACTGTTAAGAATATGACCTTTAAATGTCTCCTCTCTGCATAAAAGCTGTGTGTCTAACCGTGCTCCTCGCTGCGGAAGTACGGTTAACGGCAGCTCTTCTGTCACTTTTTTTCTGATAAACCCTGTATGAATATAATATGAATAAATGTAATGGCTTCAGGCGTTTCCTTGATAAGCAGCCTCTGAGAAAGAAAAAAAACAACACAACATAAACGACCAAAATTGGACATTCATCTCTTGCAACCTCTTAAATCTAATGACGTCTCTCCCAATCCTTTCAAATAAAGACCAGAGTTAATTGTGACACACTAAGGTGAGCTCAGCACTTTGCTTTCACAAGGGGAAAGAGGTGGGGAGCGTTAAGATGCTTTCACCTTACATTCAAATTGAGCAGCTATGCTAGTTCCGATGCATGGCATAATAAATGGCAAATGCACAGCAAGGGGGACCCACTGGACTGAGTGAAGACCGGAGCATGGACTCCAGAGTCAGGGAGGAAAAGTTTGGTAGTGTGGAATGAGATCTGTCAGCAGGACAGAGATTTCTGAGTTTTGTGCAAATTTTTTTTTATAAATATAAAAAGTGACATGTTTCATGGTATTAACTAAACAGATTGCATTGGTTTAAAATCAATGGCTGTAATTAAAAAAAAAAAAAAACTGCATTCAGAAGACATGAGACCAGCAACTACATTTCACCCCACAACACTCCAAAACTCTGAGTTTACTGAGAACCCTGCGAAATTTGAAATGGAAACTGCAAGCTAAGCTAGCATCAAGTATCAAAAGTACACCTATACCCCTACAACGTATACAACGTTCCTTCATTTTTCGCAGTAGGGGTATTCATCAAGATAAGTCCAGACGAAATAGGACAGTGTCTAGAGTCGGACAGACGTATTAATCCAGTGACATTTTTTACTACAGATATACACTTTTGAAAAGACTGACATGAATATTTTCTCTTGTTAAGTGTTGAATGCTTTTGTGTGAATTTGCGCTCTTGCTCTTCCCATGATTCGTTGCTCTGTCTGTGTTCGTCGATGTTTGATGACATCACAAGCGTATGAGGTTTTTTTTTTCTGCCGGGATGGAGACGTATCTGATCGATGTACAATAAATATGCCGAGAGGAGGCTGAAGTTATCCTGCTCCGAATCTCTTTTTCATCTATCCACCACGCAGGGACAAAGATCACAGCTGCGCAACAAACACTTACCTTAACATCGCTCCCAAAGCTAAAATCTCCATAGAAAAATAAGGTTTAGTAACAGAATGGGGGGGGGGGGACCATCTCTTGCAAACGAAGATAATGTAAATTTAGCAAACCAAAGGCATTCTGTGCAGGAGAGATTGATTGACAAGGTCTGCCTCTGACTGGGACAGAGGCAGTGCGCTGTGTGTGCTGGTTCTGATCAAATAATGCCGTCCTCGTAACCTAGCTCATAGGTGGAACGGTCTGGAAAGCTAAATAATGCCAATAATAGTCAAAATAACAACAATTGTCCTTCAAATTGGGTCTCCACAACGAATCTAGCAAAAATAAAGCCACTACAACCCCCTGACGAAGTTAGTCTGCGGGAGAAAATAAAAACACCGCCGCGCCCAGTTTCCCATCATCAAGGCCGAACTCCAATAGCATAACTACTCACGCTCTTCCCCGCACATATTTGGAACTCGCTGCGTTTACCGCCGAATCTGCCTGCACAGTGAACGTATGTTTTACCGCTAACACCTCCCCCTCCCTGCCGCCGAGGGCTGCGGTCGGCACAGGGCAAAAATGGCGCGCATAGCCTTAACTTTGATAACAATGATAAAAGTGGATTACAAAGTTCTTCCCCGTAAAAACAAACAAATAATAATACATTTGATGTCTCCCACTTTGTTTAAGTAACTTGTTAGAGTAAATTAAGCTTACCTTTTGAAGTGACTGGACGAGCAGGTGCTCTGTAAAATGGTTCACTCCCCTCCTGAAATGCTTCTGGGCAGATGGGGTTTCCCAATTCCAAATGAAGGGGCAAAGAGTGAAACATAACTATTTCATTTTATCTCGAGATTATTTAAATATATGTATGTAACACTGCAAGAAATTGAGTGTGATCTTCAAGATTGGAATATGTTTTAAACACAAACATAATTTGTTCATGTTTAACACACGTGCTTAGTATTTGTAAATGTGTAAAACAACCCCACCTTTCCCATTTTTTCAGTGCAGGATGATGCCAGTTCCACTCTCAGAGTCGGCTTTTTTTTCTTTTGAAATATTAAAACTATTTAAGTTCATCAGGAACACAGAATGCAAAATACCACTCCACAAAGTCATCTCCACTGACACCAAACCACTTTTAAAACTAAAAAAAGCAAAGAAAAACTTCTACAAACAGGTTTTTAATGCTTTTTCTTCAGAAGGAGCGACCATAAAACAAGGGAGCGACGCACAGACCTTATTTATAACTAAAAGAAAGTCAATAATAATCATTTTTATCATCCACTCCACACGCCCCACACAGTTTCAAAACAAATCAATTTGTCTTGCCCATCGCAGGGCCACAATCACACACACTCACACCTACAGACACCTACATTCATCAGTTCACCTATGGAACACGATTTTGGGCTGTGGGAGGAATCCGAAGTCCCCAGAGAAGCACCACACATGCATGGGGTGTAGATGTAGAAACACACAGAAAGGTCCCACAGTGCATCTGGAGGACTTCTGGTACAACTGCAGCTGGGCAGAAGTTCTTTTGGAGGACATGCATGAGCGCCTGCACCACCGTAAAAATGCAGATATTGCCATCAAAACAAGTTTGCATATTTCAGACATGAATTCAATTTCTACCTTAGAAAGAGGCAGAGCGTCCTTCCTTCAAAAAAAAAAAAAAAGGGGGGGGGGGGGGTTAGAATACAAGTGAGAAAAGTAACACACACACACAGGCATAAAGACGTTTGTGCTGCATTCATTTCAAAAGCACTGAACTCAGCAGTTCAGCTGTTCTTAAAGGGACAGGACACACAATTCTGCAGATCCATCCCTTTAGATGATAAACAATCACATAAAAAAGCTAAATAACAGCTGGCATCATGTCATAATTATTCCTGAATACCGTCTTCCAATAATGGTCGGTCTCTAACAGATGCTGGTCTCCAATAAACTGCAGGTCTAACAGGTGTATTACAGACGCCGTCTTTAATAGTGGCCAGGCTCCTATAAGACCCAACGCCCCCACGTACACATACTTAGTACTGATGCAGGCAGAGGGTGGGGGCTGGGTGTCTGTAGCATTCAGCCACTGTAGCATGGATCACAACATTCAGATCATTCAATTTTGTTTAAACTTTTGGAATAGTCAAAGAGCATTCTGGTGAGGAATGTAAACCACATTTTGAGATGAATCCTAAACATATCAGAGAATGTTCCAAGCAGATGGATGAGGAGTGAAGACGGCTGCAGAAAGAAAAGGATAAAGTCTGGGTTTCCTGGTGAAGCAGAGAAGAAGCAGCAACAAATTAGAAGAACTGGTTTGAACATGGATTACTGAGCAAAGGAAAAGGTGCTCGTGTCTCCAGGAAAATGATCGGCATGAAAGCAAAGGGGATTTTTTAATCAGAGATTGACGTTCACATCCAGAATAAAATGTTCTCATTTCAATAAATCCCTGCAATGTTCTTCTGTTATTTTCTGTATTTTGTGACCGAAATTTCACCACAAAATGAATTCATTAACCATCATCATTCTGTCTGTGTTCTAATAAACGCCGGTCTCCAATAGACACCGGTCTCTATTAAACGTAGGGTCGGCTGACATTTTTTCCAAATAAATACCCCGGCTACTATTGGAAGATTTACGGCAACTGAAACTTCCTGAAGATGGAAATACATGGAGGATTTGAGGCTCCAGATGAAGGAAATTGTCTTTGTGAAGGTTTACAGAATCATCCATGAATGTCCTTAAATTATTTATGAAGTTCCTTCAATTTTACTCCAAAAATTGTGTTTCTGACCAGCATTACACCCCTGTGTAGGTATCAGTTTGTCCTTTCATTTCATGGCTGTTGAATCCAAACTTTTCCTATAACCTGAATGTCTTTCAGGCAGATTGTTTGTCTTCCGTCTTTGGTTGGTTCTCAAAAGTGCAGTGTGAAAGCAGACCAAACCAAAAGGTGTGAAACATTTCTACGCCTGATCAAACCAAGTCTGACTGTCCCAAGTGTGAACAGACTTCTCCCTTTTGGACCTGCAGACTGCTCACTTCTGTTGCTAAGCTACCATCTGCTATGGAATTCTATTTTTGGCCCATTTTGGCCCTTTCATTGTATAGACCACTGGAAACATCACATCCGAGGTGTGGAAACATTTCAGTTTTGACTCAAGTGAAGAGAAAACCTTTCTTAAAACATTTAAACCAGAGAAGCAGAAAGTTGTGTTTTGAAAGTTTGCATAGCGAGAATGAATGACACAACTCCCTTTTATCATGACAGGGCATAGCAGAACTTTGATCTACAGAAAATTAAGGAGGGGTGTGGCTAGACATCTATACGATTCAATCAGATGATGAATCATTCATGATGAGTTCCCCAATGCCTCCTTTTACCCATTATCCCCACAGATCTGACCAAGCTGCTGTTTTATTGTCATACACTGTGTATCACCCCCACACACACACACTCGTCAGTTCAGAGCTGAGTAAAGCTAGCCCCTCTGGGGCCCCCGTCTTTGGAGCTGGGGTCAGAATCGGACAGGTGGGGAAATGGAGCCATGGGAGTTGGAGTTGTAAATATTCAAAGCAGCTTGTTTGTGTTTCTTTGAGCAACTTTTGTGATGGGTGTGACGTGTAGAGGAGGCGTCCCCCTGGCAGACGGCGCTGTGGTTGGGCTCTGCAGCCTTTGGAGAGCTGTAGTGAGGGACTCAGAGTCCGGGCCCGGTGGGGGCGGTCTGAGACTTCCCCTGAGGACAGGAGGTGGACAGGAGTGGAGATGGAGCTGCAGACTCCAGTAGGACCCTGTCGTTCCCTGCGAGCACTGAAGAGTGGAACACAGAAAGGAAGAAGCCACAGGCGTTATACAGCAAACGGCATGTGCTAAACGTTTCAGTGGTCAGGAGAGAGCAAACAAGCGGCCGGCCGGAGCTACTGTTTTCCACCGCAGATTTAGAGAAATGTTCAGGAACATCCTCATGTGAGGAAGAATTCCTTTAACCCAGAGTGACATGCAGAGAACATGAAAATTCCACACAAAAAGATCCCAACCAAGATTCAAACCACTGCCTTCCTCCTGTGAAGTGAGAGTTAAACCTTCATTGGGATCAAGACTTAGTAGTTTCAAGTTCCTCTACTATAAGGCTTCTTCATGTCAGGAGTGTTTTAAAACACATTTATTTTACTATTCTAAGATCATCTCATAAGAAAAATGTAATTACATTTGGTAACAAAATGTAACTAAGAACCTATTATTGATCCGGAATAAGAAACAAATCAGCTTCTGTGAAGCTCCAAGCAAAAGCTTCTGGTGAAACACTTGAACAAAAGAACAATTTTACAATCAGAACAAGTCAAACTTTATAAACTGCAGAGCGCCTGAGCGTCCCGCCACCGCTCCTTACTGCAACCTCTGATTCTTCTCCTCTTTCCTTCTTTCATGGAGGTGCTTTTAAATCTGGTGTTCAACTCCAGTGATATTTGCATCTGAAGTTAGAAGGATGAGCTGGTTTGAGCATTTATGTGAACGTAAAGCTCAGGGAGGAAAAAACAACTTTCCTGTGGTGCTCTATGTTTAAAAAAAAAACAGAGAGAGAGAGCGATGTGTTGATTATACCAAATTAGCATTGATTATTTTTTATAGTCGATGAATCGATTAGTCGACTAACCATTGACAGCCCTAATGCACTGCTTCTAAGGCTACCTGCTGCACACTCTGTAGAAGATCCAAAGTGCAGATGCAGCCCTCGTTTTAACCTTCATTCCTCTCCTAAAGTCTTTCCATGGGCTTCCCGGAGCTGCTTGCATCAGGTTCGAAGCTCTGACACTCTGCTACAGAGCAGAAAACTCCACAATCTTCTGTACCTGAATGTGCTCGTCCATGTCTGTTTCCGTGCATGTACATTAACCTCTGCAAATAAGTGACCTCTGGTAATTGCTGCACAACACTGCCAAAGATCAGAGGCTAAACTTATCAGCTCTGTGATCCCACAGAGGTGGGATGACCTGTTCATCTCAGCACAGCAGCCTTGATTACAGACTTCAAGAAAAGAAAGAAGCCTGAATTATTATAAACTTCCTGAGCACACAAGGAATCTCTTTCAGTCTGGACTGGATATTTTCCTACAGTACTTGACATGGTTTTTCTTCATTTTATTTCTCATTTGTTAGTCATTTCAGAGAAAGGCCTCTACTAAATGATTAAATATAACTACAAGTTGTGTTTTCACAGGCGATCATTCAGTCCAGTTTTCCATCTGCTTATGAGTTTAAATGCAGTGCAGTAAAGACAATCTGAGGCAGGAAATCTGTCATTTTCTTTGACCAAACGCGTGATCATAAAATGATTTGCTCTCCTCCCACTGATGCTGGTGGGATGCCGTCACCATATTCACAACAGTGGGTCAGAACTGAAGAGACACGCCAACAAAGACTTCAACAGTCAGACACACACACTCACATCTCAACCCTTTGTTCAGAAACCTCTTCAGCTCTTCTGAAGGTCTTTCTCTGACCCACAGCAGCTTAGATTGCTTCAGGTTCTTGAATTATTTCATAGTAAAAACTTTGAACTGACAGATGTTCACTGAAGAGTTTTTATCTAAAGATCTCTTACAACAGAATTCTGGTGCTATTTCACAAATGTATCTTGTGACAGGTGTATCAACATCTTCAGTTTTCCTCGCAAACAAAATCCCTTTCAGAAAGGCTGCAGCCAGAGCTTCTGCACAGGGTTCACAGAGAAAATGAAAGAAGAAGAGCACAAAAAGGAGCAGACAAAGTTGATGAGCATGAACAATTTAATCTGTAAAATGTCAGATTGTAACAATGTAAAACTATATCTGAAAAATGATGAGAAAACAAACAAATGAGGGACAGAAAGGAAAAAGGAAGCATGTTCTATATGAATGTGAGCATAAGCAGGATGAGGAACAGTGAAAGGAGAAGGGCGCCTTCTGCTGTTGGAGGACAAACTTCAGACTGTCATCTTCTCTAAAACATTTAAAAATAAGCTTTAAATCCTGCTTGCTTTGTTAATCCTCCACTCTAAATGTTTCAGGTTGATTGCAGGAAAATCTGTTTTTGAATCTTCTACTGCAGAGCTAAAGTTTCTTTCTGAATCTTTTTTTCTTTCCTCAAAATGAGCTGAACTCTCTTTCAGATGATGTTGAAAGCAAAGATGAGGAAGAGGATTATCTGCTTCTCCTGAGCTGCATCTTCATGCGGGTGGTGTCTCAACTGGAAGTCAGACCGTCACGTCTCTTCTGGTTCATCCCCACAGACTGCAGCTGAAAGCGCCTTCTGAAGCAGAGCAGGCTTTTGCTTTGAGAAGAGGTTCAGGGAAAGAGGACAGTGTGCTGATCCTCTTACTGTGTTCTTTGGTTCTTGTTGGCTGGCAGCTGGATGTCTGCGCAGTGCATCTGCGCAGACTCCTCTTCCTCTGGCAGGAGTCCTCGCCTGTCGATGAGGCTGAAGGACACAGATGGGAGGCTGCAGGTCAATCAAGATGAAAGAGAAAAACATGCGAAAAAGACTCAAGAAGGATCAAACGATAAGGTGAGGTCAAGTGGATCCATGACGCCCAATAGTTTTACCTACAGTGAAAATCTCTGATAAACTGAGTCAAAATGATTTTGGGGATAAAGGTTTGCTGAAGTTCTCAGCTGTAAAAAGCACAAAGGTTTCACGAGTCTGAGTCCACCTTGTGGAAGAAGGTGGAACCACAGCTCTGCAGTTTCTGCTGCATTCAAGCTGAAGCAGAAAACTTTAGAAGGTCCGTGCTGCATCAGCTGGTTCACCTTTGAGGCCATCAAAGCTCTGAAGCACAGCATGAGGTGTGACAAGCACCAGAATCCTGGTTTTACTGAACTTCATCTAAGTAGCTCAAAGAGAGACCAAAAAATCCAACAGAAAACGGCTTTTTCCTCCTCTGAGCACCTGATGACATCCCGATTCAGTTCTGTTCTTTTTCAGCCAGATGTTGCAGAAACCAATGAAAGAGTCCCACAGGAGGCCTTCCCTCATTTCAAACCTCAAATGAATGTAACGTTTGTGTCTTTGTGAAGTTCAGAGACTAACCTGGGCGGCAGAGGAGTGCAGAGCACAGAGCAACAGTTTCTGTGGCTGAATGGGTTTGTGGCAACATCTCCGCTCTTCCCCGACCAGGAGCCTTTAATCTGGAACAACAAAACCTTTATGATCTTCTCAGGAAAAATAACTTTTCTCTACAATTTTTTCATTCAAATTTCAGATTTCTACCTCCATCACCTCTGAGATGCTGAACTCTGAAACTTTAGCATGTTCAGTATCTCAAACTTGAACTTTCTGGTTTTATTTGACTGGAACCTCAAACTGAGGAACCAAATTAAGAAGATGTGTAAACGTCAACCTGAGATCATCAACGAGAACTCACGTCTTCATTGGTTGTCAGATTGGAAGCAACCAGGTAAGTATGGAAGCCCGAGAGACCCAAGATGGACCAGACTGAGAAAAAGCAAATCACCAGTTCCACCGCAGTGAGTCAAAGCGTCAAGGAAAGCGTTCAAATGTTGGAGACATTCAGAACATGAAAACACCAGTTTCATCAAGATAAAAAGGGAAAACTGAGAATTTACCACAAAGGTTTATAGACTCAAAGTGGACAATTAAAAGGAATGTTTTTAGGTTTACATTTGAAATTACATTTGCTGTTTTTTGTCAGAGATATTTGCATAAGAAAAAAGAATAAACAGAAAGCAGTCAAACGTTTGAATCAAACAAAATGTTAAACATCTGCACAACATTGAGCTGAAAATGAGCCAAACACGAACCAGGATGAACGCTCCTGGACCCAGTGGTCCCAGTGAGTTGGATCAAGCCCCCCGTCCCTTGTCCTTCTGCAGCCCTTTTCAGTGCAGCTGAAAAAGCTGAAGTCTGGTTGTCTACAGGTCAGAACTCTGCTGAAAATCAGGAATAAAGTTGCATTTTAGAGCTCTGGTAGATGCCAGCCGACATGATTTCCTTGAAATCATATTCGGCTCTTCTATTTATTACTCCATTTGTTTGCTCAGATGTCTGCGATCAAACTCTTCTCAAAGCTTTCATGTTGTTGACAACCAGAACCTTGGACCGGTCCGCAGGACCGTGTGGTTTAAAGAAGATCCTGCAGTTCATCAACCAAGCGTTTTTGACATTTTTTTCTGATTCTGGAGGATCCTGGCATGTTGTGCAGTCTCAGCATTCCTTCTGGTTCGATGGTCATTCAGGATAAACAGGAGATCCTTTCAGATGTTCCCTTTGCTTCATCAGAGCTAACTTGTGTTTTTTGATTCACAAACCTGATGATGGTCTCTGGTTTATCTGTCTACTTTCTCCTGGGAAGTGGGTGTCAGGTCTTGATGGGATTTTAATCCAGGGAAATATATTTAGACTTGAAAAATGATTCCACTTGACGTGTCACAGTCTCGCCATCGCGCCCACAAGGATCACAGGCATTGAAGCTGGCATTGCTAGCTCCATTAGCTCTGGCTGCGTCTAGCCTTTGTCCAGTGAACTGTAATCCAGTAATGCAGTAGGGGTGGCTGTGGTGCAGTGGAAAAGGGCAGTCAGCCTCTGATCAAAACATTGCAGGTTCAATTCCCACTTTGGCCACCCATGTGTTGAAGTGTCCTTGGGCAAGACACTGAACTCCACGTTGCCTCTGATGGAAGGTTGGTGCCAGCGGAGCCTCGATCAGTGTGTGAATGGATCTGTTACTGTAAAGCGCCTTGGACCGTCAATGAAGGTAGAAAAGCACTGTATAAGAATACGCCATTTAATGATCACATTGTTCATCTTGGATTATTGTCTTGTTGTCCTTCCTGGGCTCAAAGTCTTCTGATCTCTTCAGCTAGCTCAGTTTTCATTACTGTAACCAAGCAGCAACTCTGCCTGGAGGTAAAGTCTACCAGGAAGTAACAAAACATTGCAGTACTGCAAATGACCAGAGAGGCTGGTGCTTAGACTGAGCAATTTCCCATTGACTCCAGTGTTAACATTGTCATTTCTACCCCTCAAATAAACCCCTTTCATGGCTGGTGCTTAAACTTTTTATTTTATCAATGGTAGCAGATTTGATTAAACTCTGAGGGGAGTGCATTTTTTCTAAGTTTGTAATTTTACTTTTTGTAACCAACTTTTATTTAGCTTAATGAGGGGGCGCGCCTTTATGATTGACAGATGATGATCGCAGTAGGATTCTGGGAACAGAGCTCCAGTGTTAAGCTCATCTGCTCCGTTTTAGCTTTAGCATTAAAGCTATATTTTGGTTTGTGTTCTGCTGCTGTGCTGTAAACTGTTATAACACACTTTCTGGGAGTCCTTTATCTTTTCTGCAGGTAAGTACTAAAAATAACTTTATATTTGACATTTTTAAACCATAAATATTTATATTATGATCATTTCTGTTAATCCCAGTCATTAGATTTCATTATTTTCTAAATGTCTTTACATTAATATCTTTAGTTTTTATTTTGAATGTTATAAACATTTACATTTTCTCAGTATTTTTGTTATTTACTTTGATCAAAGTCCTTTTATATAGGAGCAGAATTCAGATATGCTGCAGTAACACCAGAATCTCATCATGTTAAGATGGTGCTAACTTCATAGAGCTACCAGGATACATTAACGCACACGATTCATTTTTAAAAAATGTATGTGTTAATACATCTTAAAACAAATTTATTTCACGTGTGAAGCTACCATCTTTCGCTTGTGTCGAGCAGTTCAGGCTTCTGCGGCATGCGTTAATTTCTGAAAATACCAACTTTGTCGGTATTATCCCACTTATAACATGGTCATTTACAAAAAAATAAATATTCAATTGATTTTTGGTACTTTGTTCCTGTTATTTTCTTGGTTTAGATCGCTTTCTCACAAAAAACAGACTATTTGATTGGTGGTGCAGCGCGTCGTCACGGTAACACAACAAAGCGTCACAGACCTCGACTGCAGCGGCAAAAGAAAGCGAGATATGTGCTGGTCGTCACGATTGATTCAAAGCATCAGTTCAGAGAGAAAGTTCTCCTCTTACTACTTGTTTTTGTCCAAAAGATGAAGGAAAAAGTTTGTCTTAAAGACGTCTGTCCAGTGTTATAGAACATTTGAATATGTGACCAGAACTTCTTTTTTATATGCACGTCAACACCCAGTAGCCAATCAGAATAGAGTATTCACCTGGACCATATACAATGCAGAAACAATGTTAGTTTCTTATGGCTGTATATCAGCATCTTTGTTTTCTTGGAGTAAAACTGCAGACATGAAAGTCTTCAGAGTTCTGCTTATCTTACTGTTGATGTTTTGTACACAAAAAACTGTTACATTTCTGAAATATCTAAGTTAATGCTTTACAATATAAACAACAGATAACAAAATGAAGGAAACATTTTCTCTCTTTTGTTTAAAAGCTGCATATTGTTGCATAAAATGTACCTTGTTAAACATTGTGATTGATCATGTTTTATCACAATCCAAACGTCTGATTAATCTGATCCATTTTTTAAACGATTGACAGCACTGATATATATATAATATAATAAATTGTGTTTCTGAGTATTTCTTTATTCAAATTGTCTCCTTGCTCCGCTGTAATTCTTATACATCCTCTTGCAGAAAAATAGATCCATGTACGTCTTTGTTTTTCTCGTCTGAACTGGAATCTGCATTAAAACTGTTGGGCTGGATAGCTTGAATGTTGCTCGCAAATTTTTTATTTTGTTTGCTATACACTTTTCTTAGCTTTGGCTTGTGAGGCCCTATATTCTAGCAGGAATGAGTGTAAACAAAGGAATGCTGGACGCTATTTTCCTGCCCACCCACAAACCAGAATCGTATTTCTAATGAGTTCCTGCTACCCTGCAAAAACTATGTTGAGTCTTAATAACTAACGCAGCAGTTAAATACATCATTCAAACTATGAATTGTAAAGCTCTAACGCAGAATTGTGACGCGTCTTTACATTAAGGCTGAGAAACTGTTTAAACACCAATGTTTTCTGTTCAGGAGCTTAAAGCATCTCTATCTTCAACCAGAGTTGTGATGTCCACTTTCTGCTTTTATTCACGACTCTGATGCCCATCATTCACGGTGAGATGTGATCATAAATATTGAGGAATGAATGTGAACAAGACGTCTTCATACTGTCAAGGATATCTGCCAGGACTCTCCTGCAGAGCAAACACCAGACCTCTCCCATCCTGAGCCCCTGAAAGAGAAAAGAGTCACTGCAGAAGCTTTCAGCTGGGTTCCTTCACGTCTTCATCTTCATGGGGAGGTTTCTGAGCAGTGGTCACCAGCTGAAGACAAGCTGTTCTTAGTCAGGTTAAGTTTTTCAAACAATTCTCACTAAAAACAGTTGTGCTTTGACACATTCTGATAGAAATAGAGTTCACAAAGTTCACTTTTCCTGACAGTTTTACGAGTTAAAGTGATTCCATTTGACCTTTTGATTTTAACGCTTCATAACTGATGTTTTTCTTCTAACTCTGCTACAGCAGGAGAGCACACATGACAGACTGAGATGTTTGGGTGGAAAAAGGTTCATTCAGAGTGTTTTTGCTGAGTCATACTCATTGCCAGGTGAGTGCTGACGCAGCCGAAGATGAACGAGGTGAGGAAGGAAAGCGACACGATGAAGGTGTAGAAGAAGCGATAGTTGCGTTTCCCCACGCAGTTCCCCACCCATGGACAGTGGTGGTCAAACCTCTCTGAAGGAAACAAGAAAGTGGGGGTGTTTGTCACGTGGAGCTTTAGATCCCTTCTCGCAGGTAGCAGCAGGTGATCGTCCTCTCACCCACACAGTTGTCACACAGGCTGCAGTGGGAGGTGCGTGGCGGTCGGAACATCTTACAGGTGAAGCAGTACTTGAGCTTCACCACCTGCTGGTTGATGAGGACCTCTTTGGTGCGCGGGGGGGGGCCGATGGCTGGAGTTTCCAGAGTCGTCTGCAGAAAGAAAGGAAGACGTGTGCTCTGATGAAGGTCTAGAATGATGAGGCAGGACAAGAAGAACCCGGTTGATGGTTCAGAGTCGATCAGAAACTGAGGAGCAGAACTCCTGCTGGCATCTAAACTTCACGTCACTTGGACTTCCAAACACTAGAGGGCAGCACTGGCTCTCCTGCTGGACCTGACACAGCAGGAATGAGGAAACACTTCACAGTGTGACTTTGTGTAATCTGCTTTCACCCTGAACCTTCTGAGCGAGCCACCCGCACGTGCAGCTGCTGGTCTAGGGGGTCAAAACCAGCATTGACCAGGGAAGAAAGCAAGTGGTTTGATGCACCCCCTCATGACTCCACCTCCACCCACGAGACTCAAACTTTTGCTTCATGTATTGTTTCTGTTATTACTGTTTAAAACAATCGTTGTTCATTCTCTTTAGTACATGCGTGTTTCTTTGGTCGGAAATCTTCTTCCGCTCATCCGGGGACCGGGTCGTGGGGTCAGCAGTCTAAGCAAAGATCCCCAGACTTCCCTCTCCCCGGCCACTTCCTCCAGATGGAGGCGTCCAGGAGGCATCCGGACCAGATGCCCGAGCCACCTCAACTGGCTCCTCTGAATGTGGAGGAGCAGCATGACCATAGGTGAGTATTGGAGCGTAGATCGACCAGTAAACTGAGAGCTTTGCTTTCCGGCTCAGCTCTCTCTTCACCACGACGGACAGGTACAGCGACCACATAACGATGGACGCCGCACCAATCCTGTCAATCTCACGCTCCGATCTTCCCTTACTCGTGAACAACACCCCAAGATACTGAAACTTCTCCACCTGGGCAGTGGAACAGGTGGAGACAGGTTATGCAGACCAAGCTCCTGCTCTGGTCATACAGAGACCGGACAGCCCTGAGTAAGGCTCCCCGGACCCCATACTCCCAGAACACCCTCCACAGGACTCCACGGGGGACGCGGTCACAAGCCTTCTCCAAATCCACAAAACACAAATGGACAGGATGAGCGAACTCCCACAAACCCTCCAGCACCCGAAAGAGGGTGTAGAACCGGTCCACAGTTCCACGACCAAACGTTTTCTGTTCTGGTTTCCATTTGGTTATGTTCTTCTAAAATTCAACAAACTGCAGATCCAGCCTGAAGCTCCTTGTCATCTTTTCATCTGTCCTTTCTCTGCTGGAATTTTTTTTTCTTTGCCGTTCTTCCACCAGAAATTCAGCTTTGACAAAAGAAAAGAAAAACATATTTTTGATGACATTTACAGTGATTTTAAGGTGTTTTTCATAAAAAAGTCAAACTTATTAGTTAATTTTAGTTCTGGGAAGGAAAAAAAGAATCCTCTCTTCTCATGAAATAATCTGAAGAGCATCAATAGTGACTGTTTCATCAATAAATGCTTTAACATGTTTGATGTTTTTCATTCACAAAATCAGGATTTTTTTTGTTTGTTTCCAGCAGGAAAAGATAAATGCAGAGAAAATCCATTTTGCAGATAAAAATGTGTTTAAACGCCTAGAAAACCAGCAGGCAAAAGCAGTTCAGGTGTTTTCCTGCCTAAACCTGCTCAACAATAGCGGGGCAGCTGCACTTCTCTGCTCAACTTGGGTCCTGAGTAGGAGTCCTGCAGGTCCAGAAGCACTCGATTTACGCAGGTTTGGAGCTCGCTAATCTCCCCCTTCCAGGCGGCGGTGGGGGGGGCAGCAGGCAGAAGCACAAAAAGAGAATCGACTGAAAACATTTCAATCCCACAGCAAATCAGCTGTTTGCTTACCGATCTGGCTCTCCACGTCAGCAGCTTCCTCCGGCGTGGCTCTGGGGAGGATGCCCGGGTCGCTGAAACTGGTCTGGAGCAGCGTCATGAAGACGAAGACGAAGAGCACGGCCCCAATGGCAGGAACGCAGCTGCTCAGGTGTTTGACCAGGAAGGGACAGCTGTGCAGGGGTCACAGGAGGACAAGTTACTCGTGATGATCAACAAACTAATGAGAAACCTCATGTAACCAACTATGCTTCAGTCCCTGTGAGGTTTCTCCATCTGTTCATCACAGTTTAAGGCCCTGGAGAGCGAGCACACTCAGAAGGGAACGCCACCGTTTTACACACGACTCTGGAACTGTGCTATCAAGCTGTTATGTAACTCCGACAGCTGCAAGGAAAAATGGAAGTCTCAGCACAGAAAGACGCATCTTCATGCATGTGGGGGGGTCAGCGGCAGCTTAGAGTGATTTAATCTGCCCTGATGTTCATCTGAGCATTACTGAGATGGTTATGCTTCCATGAAATCTGCAGACTTTTTAGGAAGCCGGTGCTCATCTTCAGCAAAGTATCCGCCTCTTCCCTAAACCACTTGCCCACAAGCGGCAGGGAATCGGACCGCCGACTCACTGCAGCAACCAGAGAGTGGACGCACTCCAGAAGATGAAAATACCAAAACAATATCTCAGAGCTGGACTGAGTGAGTGTGACGTCATCCGCAAAGAATGACTTGCTTTGGGCTCCGATGGAATGAATTCAATTCAGTCGCCAGAGTTATGTGTTACAGACGCGGCCATGTTGGAACCAGAAATCGTCAGTAAGCAGGGATTGGTCTGAGCCAACGTTTTTATGATAACCATTCTCTCCAATCAGGAGTGAGCTTGTTAGAAGACCACACCCCCACTGAAAGTGGGCTTGAGAGAATCTGTCAATCAAACGCTTCAAACATAAGTTTGAAATAAGACCAAATGCTTTTACTGATGCATCTGATTGGTCCGTTTATAACTTGAATAACTTGCAATAAAGAAAAAATATCATGAAAACATAGGATTAGCAAGAAGATGTTAAGAAAGAAGTATCAGAGCAAGAATAGTTATTCTGACAAAGAAAATGACTGATGATAAGCTGAGTATTTCTCTATTGAAGTCTATGGAGTTTTGGCTTCCTGGGACCAGCACGTACTTCCTGTTTGGATCGCCAGGGAGGAGGGGTCACTCAGTCCAGTTCGCTTACAGTCAGTGACCAGAACTTCCCCCAAAAACCCTGTGTTGTTTTCTAGGAAATAGTTTCTGCAGAGCGGCAGTAGTTCCTGTGAGTTGTGGGCGGGACTGTTGGCGCAGAAGTAACCCTACGTTGATATCCCAGAATTCTTTTGTTTACATTTTCTCCTGCTAGCGTACAGCCCCTCACAATCCCAAGCAAACTTGTGGCCCACTCTTAGCAGTTGCTGCGTCATAAACCTGAGCTTTTTCAAACCGTACGCTTCTTTCGCTCCTGATCCAACGTGATATGAATAAAGAAATACTCAGAAACTGTTTTTAATCTTTTTTTTTTTTTTAAACTTGTTCTGTCCAACAGCTGAGCAAACAGATGAGCTGAGAGCCTTGTGTATTAGACAGATTTGACTCTTACAATCGGGGGTTATAAATCATAGGGAACACAAAATGTATGTTAGTACAAGCCCCTTTTGTAATTTAAACGAAACTTTATTTATATGAACAAATAGTGGCAAAATCTATAATGTTAACAAGTCTGCGGACATTATCGCTTGAGTGTCTACCTTTAATGAATCCAGTTTGATCATGAACATTTTCGAGTTGAAGTTTTTGTATTTGGAATTGTGTTTGTTTATTGATGATGTCATTTAACTGAAGCTTTAAATTTTTCAGATCTCCCAGAATGTGTTCTTGTGCAGAAGCAGCATAAGCAGCCTCTAGATCTTTGATTTTATTTTCTATTTCTAATAAATCTGCTTTCTCTTTGTGTTTTTTTATTGTTGAATAAGAAATATTTTTTTCCTCTCATCACTGCTTTTGCTGTTTCCTAAAGAACACATGGTGAAATATCAGGAGTATCATTAAATTCTAAGAAGGTTGCCCACTCTTTTTTAAAGAACTGAATGAACTCTTGATCTTTTAACAGAGAAGTGTTAAACCTCCAGGTTAAGCCTGAAGGTGTGGGTATTTCTCTAGAAATATTTACAGAAACTGGTGCATAATCACTAATGATAATTGGATGAATGTTGGAATCCTTGATATCTTTTAAAAGAGAATTACTGACTAATACGTAGTCTAAGTGAGACTGTGAGTAGTGAACTGGAGAAAAGAAAGTGACCCGTTTTAGCGTTCGGATGACATGAGGGCCAAGCGTCGCAGAGACCTAACTCATCCATGTACTGCTTCAAAATACTTGCAGATCGCCATGTGCGCTGGTGTCCTGCTGTGCTGAGTCTGTCAAGTTCAGGATCAAGGACCAAGTTGAGGTCTCAGGTAAACCTAAAGTTACACACAAATCAAGAATTATGCACGCACAAACCTAAAGTTACACACAAATCAAGAATTATGCACGCACAAACCTAAAGTTATACACAAATCAAGAATTATGCACGCACAAACCTAAAGTTACACACAAATCAAGAATTATGCACGCACAAACCTAAAGTTATGCACAAATCAAGAATTATGCACGCACAAACCTAAAGTTATACACAAATCAAGAATTATGCACGCACAAACCTAAAGTTATACACAAATCAAGAATTATGCACGCACAAACCTAAAGTTACACACAAATCAAGAATTATGCACGCACAAACCTAAAGTTACACACAAATCAAGAATTATGCACGCACAAACCTAAAGTTATGCACAAATCAAGAATTATGCACGCACAAACCTAAAGTTATACACAAATTAAGAATTATGCACGCACAAACCTAAAGTTACACACAAATCAAGAATTATGCACGCACAAACCTAAAGTTATGCACAAATCAAGAATTATGCACGCACAAACCTAAAGTTACACACAAATCAAGAATTATGCACGCACAAACCTAAAGTTACACACAAATCAAGAATTATGCACGCACAAACCTAAAGTTACACACAAATCAAGAATTATGCACGCACAAACCTAAAGTTATGCACAAATCAAGAATTATGCACGCACAAACCTAAAGTTATGCACAAATTAAAATTACGCACGCACAAACCTAACGTTACTGCACAAATCAAAATTATGCACGCACAAACCTAAGTTACACACAATCAAGAATTATGCACGCACAAACCTAAGTTATACACAAATCAAGAATTATGCACGCACAAACCTAAAGTTATACACAAATCAAGAATTATGCACGCACAAACCAAAGTTATGCACAAATCAAGAATTATGCACGCACAAACCTAAAGTTATACACAAATCAAGAATTATGCACGCACAAAACCTAAGTTATGCACAATCAAGAATTATGCACGCACAAACCTAAAGTTTATACACACAATCAAGAATTATGCACGCACAAACCTAAAGTTATACACAATCAAAATTATGATGCACGCACAAACCTAAGTTATACACAAATCAAGAATTATGCACGCACAAACCTAAAGTTACACCAAATCAAGAATTATGCACGCACAAACCTAAAGTTACACACAAATTTAAGAATTATGCACGCACAAACCTAAAGTTATACACAAATCAAGAATTATGCACGCACAAACCTAAAGTTATACACACATCAAGAATTATGCACGCACAAACCTAAAGTTATGCACAAACCATGATGTTCTTTAAAAGTTAAAACGTTTGCTTTTCAGTCAGTATTGTAAGCAGAAATTAAGGTTCTTATTCTAAAAAGTTCAAAAAAAGCTAAATGACATTTTAATTTACATTCTTACTGTTTGGATGTTAAAACTTGATTTTTCATGAGATACACTGAATGTTCATGAAAAAAGAAAGAGTTTGCTTTTCAGTCAGAGTTCTTAGCACAAATGAGGTTTTCAGCCTAAAAAGTCCCAAAAGAGCTAAATGTTATCTTAGTCGTCATTCTTACTGTTTGGATGTTAAAAACTTGATTTTTCATGAGATACACTGAAATGTACATGAAAAGTGAAAAAGTTTGCTTTTCTTCAGATTTCTTAGCAAAAATCAGGTTTTCAGCCTAAAATGTCCGAAAAAGCTAAATGACATTTTATTTTCATTCTTACTGTTTGGATGTCAAAACTTTATTTTTCATGAGATGCACTGAAATGTACATGAAAAGTGAAAAAGTTTGCTTTTCTTCAGATTTCTTAGCAAAAATCAGGTTTTCAGCCTAAAATGTCCGAAAAAGCTAAATGACATTTTATTTTTCATTCTTATTGTTTGAATGTCAAAACTTGATTTATCATGACTGGAATGTTCATTAAAAGTTAAAACGTTTGCTTTTCAGTCAATGTTGTAAGCAGAAATTAAGGTTCTTATTATAAAAAGTTCAAAAAAAGCTAAATGACATTTTAATTTACATTCTTACTGTTTGGATGTCAAAAACTTGATTTTTCATGAGATACACTGAATGTTCATGAAAAGTGAAAAAGTTTGCTTTTCAGTCAGAGTTCTTAGCACAAATGAGGTTTTCAGCCTAAAAAGTCCCAAAAGAGCTAAATGTTATCTTAGTCGTCATTCTTACTGTTTGGATGTCAAAACTTGATTTTTCATGAGATACACTGAAATGTACATGAAAAGTGAAAAAGTTTGCTTTTCTTCAGATTTCTTAGCAAAAATCAGGTTTTCAGCCTAAAATGTCCGAAAAAGCTAAATGACATTTTATTTTACATTCTTATTGTTAGGATGTCAAAACTTGATTTATCATGACTGGAATGTTCATTAAAAGTTAAAACGTTTGCTTTTCAGTCAATGTTGTAAGCAGAAATTAAGGTTCTGATTCTAAAAAGTTCAAAAAAAGCTAAATGACATTTTATTTTTCATTCTTATTGTTTGGATGTCAAAACTTGATTTATCATGACTGTAATGTTCATTAAAAGTTAAAACGTTTGCTTTTCAGTCAATATTGTAAGCAGAAATTAAGGTTCTTATTCTAAAAGTTCAAAAAAAGCTAAATGACATTTTAATTTACATTCTTAGGGTTTGGATGTTAAAACTTGATTTTTTATGAGATACACTGAATGTTAATGAAAAAAGAAAAAGTTTGCTTTTCAGTCAGAGTTCTTAGCAAAAATCAGGTTTTCAGCCTAAAATGTCCGAAAAAAGCTAAATGACATTTTATTTTTCATTCTTATTGTTAGGATGTCAAAACTTGATTTATCATGACTGGAATGTTCATTAAAAGTTAAAACGTTTGCTTTTCAGTCAATGTTGTAAGCAGAAATTAGGTTCTGATTCTAAAAGTTCAAAAAAAGGCTAAATGACATTTTATTTTTCATTCTTATTGTTTGGATGTCAAAACTTGATTTATCATGACTGTAATGTTCATTAAAAGTTAAAACGTTTGCTTTCAGTCAATGTTGTAAGCAGAAATTAAGGTTTCTGTTCTAAGAAGTTCAAAAAAAGCTAAATGACATTTTAATTTACATTCTTACTGTTTGGATGTCAAAACTTGATTTATCATGACTGGAATGTTCATTAAAAGTTAAAACGTTTGCTTTTCAGTCAATGTTGTAAGCAGAAATTAAGGTTCTTATTCTAAAAAGTTCAAAAAAAAGCTAAATGACATTTTAATTTACATTCTTAGGGTTTGGATGTTAAAACTTGATTTTTTATGAGATACACTGAATGTTCATGAAAAGTGAAAGAGTTTGCTTTTCAGTCAGAGTTCTTAGCACAAATGAGGTTTTCAGCCTAAAAAAGTCCCAAAAGAGCTAAATGTTATCTTAGTCGTCATTCTTACTGTTTGGATGTCAAAACTTGATTTTCATGAGATACACTGAAATGTACATGAAAAGTGAAAAAGTTTGCTTTTCTTCAGATTTCTTAGCAAAAATCAGGTTTTCAGCCTAAAATGTCCGAAAAAGCTAAATGACATTTTATTTTACATTCTTATTGTTTGGATGTCAAAACTTGATTTATCATGACTGGAATGTTCATTAAAAGTTAAAACGTTTGCTTTTCAGTCAATGTTGTAAGCAGAAATTAAGGTTCTTATTCTAAAAAGTTCAAAAAAAAGCTAAATGACATTTTATTTTTCATTCTTACTGTTTGGATGTCAAAACTTGATTTTTCATGAGATGCACTGAAATGTACATGAAAAGTGAAAAAGTTTGCTTTTCTTCAGATTTCTTAGCAAAAATCAGGTTTTCAGCCTAAAATGTCCGAAAAAGCTAAATGACATTTTATTTTTCATTCTTATTGTTTGAATGTCAAAACTTGATTTATCATGACTGGAATGTTCATTAAAAGTTAAAACGTTTGCTTTTCAGTCAATGTTGTAAGCAGAAATTAAGGTTCTTATTATAAAAAGTTCAAAAAAAAGCTAAATGACATTTTAATTTACATTCTTACTGTTTGGATGTCAAAACTTGATTTTTCATGAGATACACTGAATGTTCATGAAAAGTGAAAAAGTTTGCTTTTCAGTCAGAGTTCTTAGCACAAATGAGGTTTTCAGCCTAAAAAGTCCGAAAAAGCTAAATGACATTTTATTTTACATTCTTATTGTTAGGATGTCAAAACTTGATTTATCATGACTGGAATGTTCATTAAAAGTTAAAACGTTTGCTTTTCAGTCAATGTTGTAAGCAGAAATTAAGGTTCTGATTCTAAAAAGTTCAAAAAAAGCTAAATGACATTTTAATTTACATTCTTAGGGTTTGGATGTTAAAACTTGATTTTTTATGAGATACACTGAATGTTCATGAAAAGTGAAAGAGTTTGCTTTTCAGTCAGAGTTCTTAGCACAAATGAGGTTTTCAGCCTAAAAAGTCCCAAAAGAGCTAAATGTTATCTTAGTCGTCATTCTTACTGTTTGGATGTCAAAACTTGATTTTTCATGAGATACACTGAAATGTACATGAAAAGTGAAAAAGTTTGCTTTTCTTCAGATTTCTTAGCAAAAATCAGGTTTTCAGCCTAAAATGTCCGAAAAAAGCTAAATGACATTTTATTTTACATTCTTATTGTTAGGATGTCAAAACTTGATTTATCATGACTGGAATGTTCATTCAAAGTTAAAACGTTTGCTTTTCAGTCAATGTTGTAAGCAGAAATTAAGGTTCTTATTCTAAAAAGTTCAAAAAAAGCTAAATGACATTTTAATTTACATTCTTAGGGTTTGGATGTTAAAACTTGATTTTTTATGAGATACACTGAATGTTAATGAAAAAAGAAAAAGTTTGCTTTTCAGTCAGAGTTCTTAGCAAAAATCAGGTTTTCAGCCTAAAATGTCCGAAAAAGCTAAATGACATTTTATTTTTCATTCTTATTGTTAGGATGTCAAAACTTGATTTATCATGACTGGAATGTTCATTAAAAGTTAAAAAGTTTGCTTTTCTTCAGATTTCTTAGCAAAAATCAGGTTTTCAGCCTGAAATGTCCGAAAAAGCTAAATGACATTTTATTTTTCATTCTTATTGTTAGGATGTCAAAACTTGATTTATCATGACTGGAATGTTCATTAAAAGTTAAAACGTTTGCTTTTCAGTCAATGTTGTAAGCAGAAATTAAGGTTCTGATTCTAAAAAGTTCAAAAAAAGCTAAATGACATTTTATTTTTCATTCTTATTGTTTGGATGTCAAAACTTGATTTATCATGACTGTAATGTTCATTAAAAGTTAAAACGTTTGCTTTTCAGTCAATGTTGTAAGCAGAAATTAAGGTTTCTGTTCTAAGAAGTTCAAAAAAAGCTAAATGACATTTTAATTTACATTCTTACTGTTTGGATGTCAAAACTTGATTTATCATGACTGGAATGTTCATTAAAAGTTAAAACGTTTGCTTTTCAGTCAATGTTGTAAGCAGAAATTAAGGTTCTTATTCTAAAAAGTTCAAAAAAAGCTAAATGACATTTTAATTTACATTCTTAGGGTTTGGATGTTAAAACTTGATTTTTTATGAGATACACTGAATGTTAATGAAAAAAGAAAAAGTTTGCTTTTCAGTCAGAGTTCTTAGCACAAATGAGGTTTTCAGCCTAAAAAGTCCCAAAAGAGCTAAATGTTATCTTAGTCGTCATTCTTACTGTTTGGATGTCAAAACGTGATTTTTCATGAGATACACTGAAATGTACATGAAAAGTGAAAAAGTTTGCTTTTCTTCAGATTTCTTAGCAAAAATCAGGTTTTCAGCCTAAAATGTCCGAAAAAGCTAAATGACATTTTATTTTACATTCTTATTGTTAGGATGTCAAAACTTGATTTATCATGACTGGAATGTTCATTAAAAGTTAAAACGTTTGCTTTTCAGTCAATGTTGTAAGCAGAAATTAAGGTTCTTATTCTAAAAAGTTCAAAAAAGCTAAATGACATTTTAATTTACATTCTTACTGTTTGGATGTTAAAACTTGATTTTTATGAGATACACTGAATGTTCATGAAAAAAGAAAAAGTTTGCTTTTCAGTCAAAGTTGTTAGCAAAAATCAGGTTTTCAGCCTATAAAAAGTGCGAAAAAGCTGATTGTTGTCATTTTAATTTACATTCTTACTGTTTGGATGTCAAAACGTGATTTTTCATGAGATACACTGAAATGTACATGAAAAGTGAAAAAGTTTGCTTTTCAGTCAGAGTTCTTAGCACAAATGAGGTTTTCAGCCTAAAAAGTCCGAAAAAGCTAAATGACATTTTATTTTTCATTCTTATTGTTTGGATGTCAAAACATGATTTTTCATGAGATACACTGAAATGTACATGAAAAGTGAAAAAGTTTGCTTTTCTTCAGATTTCTTAGCAAAAATCAGGTTTTAAGCCTAAAATGTCCGAAAAAGCTAAATGACATTTTATTTTTTATTCTTATTGTTTGGATGTCAAAACTTGATTTATCATGACTGGAATGTTCATTAAAAGTTAAAACGTTTGCTTTTCAGTCAATATTGTAAGCAGAAATTAAGGTTCTTATTCTAAAAAGTTCAAAAAAAGCTAAATGACATTTTAATTTACATTCTTACTGTTTGGATGTTAAAACTTGATTTTTTATGAGATACACTGAATGTTAATGAAAAAAGAAAGAGTTTGCTTTTCAGTCAGAGTTCTTAGCAGAAATCAGGTTTTCAGCCTATAAAAAGTCCCAAAAGAGCTAAATGTTATTTTCATTGTCATTCTTACTCTTTGGATGTCAAAACGTGATTTTTCATGAGATACACTGAAATGTACATGAAAAGTGAAAAAGTTTGCTTTTCTTCAGATTTCTTAGCAAAAATCAGGTTTTAAGCCTAAAATGTCCGAAAAAGCTAAATGACATTTTATTTTTCATTCTTATTGTTTGGATGTCAAAACATGATTTTTCATGAGATACACTGAAATGTACATGAAAAGTGAAAAAGTTTGCTTTTCTTCAGATTTCTTAGCAAAAATCAGGTTTTAAGCCTAAAATGTCCGAAAAAGCTAAATGACATTTTATTTTTCATTCTTATTGTTTGGATGTCAAAACTTGATTTATCATGACTGGAATGTTCATTAAAAGTTAAAACGTTTGCTTTTCAGTCAATATTGTAAGCAGAAATTAAGGTTCTTATTCTAAAAAGTTCAAAAAAAGCTAAATGACATTTTAATTTACATTCTTAGGGTTTGGATGTTAAAACTTGATTTTTTATGAGATACACTGAATGTTAATGAAAAAAGAAAGAGTTTGCTTTTCAGTCAAAGTTCTTAGCACAAATCAGGTTTTCAGCCTATAAAAAGTCCCAAAAGAGCTAAATGTTATTTTCATTGTCATTCTTACTCTTTGGATGTCAAAACGTGATTTTTCATGAGATACACTGAAATGTACATGAAAAGTGAAAAAGTTTGCTTTTCTTCAGATTTCTTAGCAAAAATCAGGTTTTAAGCCTAAAATGTCCGAAAAAGCTAAATGACATTTTATTTTTCATTCTTACTGTTTGGATGTCAAAACATGATTTATCATGACTGGAATGTTCATTAAAAGTTAAAACGTTTGCTTTTCAGTCAATGTTGTAAGCAGAAATTAAGGTTCTTATTCTAAAAAGTTCAAAAAAAGCTAAATGACATTTTAATTTACATTCTTACTGTTTGGATGTTAAAACTTGATTTTTTATGAGATACACTGAATGTTAATGAAAAAAGAAAAAGTTTGCTTTTCAGTCAAAGTTCTTAGCACAAATCAGTTTTTCAGCCTATAAAAAGTCCCAAAAGAGCTAAATGTTATCTTAGTCGTCATTCTTACTCTTTGGATGTCAAAACGTGATTTTTCATGAGATACACTGAATGGTACATGAAAAGTGAAACAGTTTGCTTTTCTTCAGATTTCTTAGCAAAAATCAGGTTTTCAGCCTATAAAAAGTCCGAAAAAGCTGATTGTTGTCATTTTATTTTTCATTCTTACTGTTTGGATGTCAAAACGTGATTTTTCATGAGATACACTGAAATGTACATGAAAAGTGAAAAAGTTTGCTTTTCTTCAGATTTCTTAGCAAAAATCAGGTTTTCAGCCTAAAATGTCCGAAAAAGCTAAATGACATTTTATTTTTCATTATTATTGTTTGGATGTCAAAACGTGATTTATCATGACTGGAATGTTCATTAAAAGTTAAAACGTTTGCTTTTCAGTCAAAGTTGTAAGCAGAAATTAAGGTTCTTATTCTAAAAAGTTCAAAAAAAGCTTAATGACATTTTTATTTACATTCTTACTGTTTGGATGTCAAAACTTGATTTTTTATGAGATACACTTGAATGTTAATAAAAAAAGAAAAGGTTTGCTTTTCAGTCAAAGTTGTTAGCAAAAATGAGGGTTTCAGCCTATAAAAAGTCCCAAAAGAGCTAAATGTTATTTTCATCATCATTCTTACTGTTTGGATGTCAAAACGTGATTTATCATGAGATACACTGAAATGTACATGAAAAGTGAAACAGTTTGCTTTTTATCAGATTTCTTAGCAAAAATCAGGTTTTCAGCCTAAAATGTCCGAAAAAGCTAAATGACATTTTATTTTTCATTATTGTTTGGATGTCAAAACTTGATTTATCATGACTGGAATGTTCATTAAAAGTTAAAACGTTTGCTTTTCAGTCAAAGTTGTAAGCAGAAATTAAGGTTCTTATTCTAAAAAGTTCAAAAAAAGCTTAATGACATTTTATTTACATTCTTACTGTTTGGATGTTAAAACTTGATTTTTTATGAGATACACTGAATGTTCATGAAAAAAGAAAGAGTTTGCTTTTCAGTCAAAGTTGTTAGCCAAAATGAGGGTTTCAGCCTATAAAAAGTCCCAAAAGAGCTAAATGTTATCTTAGTCGTCATTCTTACTGTTTGGATGTCAAAACATGATTTTTATGAGATACACTGAATGTTCATGAAAAAAGAAAAAGTTTGCTTTTCAGTCAAAGTTGTTAGCAAAAATCAGGTTTTCAGCCTATAAAAAGTGCGAAAAAGCTGATTGTTGTCATTTTATTTTTCATTCTTACTGTTTGGATGTTAAAACTTGATTTTTCATGAGATACACTGAAATGTACATGAAAAGTGAAAAAGTTTGCTTTTCAGTCAGAGTTCTTAGCACAAATGAGGTTTTCAGCCTAAAAAGTCCGAAAAAGCTAAATGACTATTTATTTTTCATTCTTATTGTTTGGATGTCAAAACGTGATTTTTCATGAGATACACTGAAATGTACATGAAAAGTGAAAAAGTTTGCTTTTTTCAGATTTCTTAGCAAAAATCAGGTTTTCAGCCTAAAATGTCCGAAAAAGCTAAATGACTATTTATTTTTCATTCTTATTGTTTGGATGTCAAAACGTGATTTTTCATGAGATACACTGAAATGTACATGAAAAGTGAAAAAAGTTTGCTTTTTCAGATTTCTTAGCAAAAATCAGGTTTTCAGCCTAAAATGTCCGAAAAAGCTAAATGACTATTTATTTTTCATTCTTATTGTTTGGATGTCAAAACGTGATTTTTCATGAGATACACTGAAATGTACATGAAAAGTGAAAAAGTTTGCTTTTCTTCAGATTTCTTAGCAAAAATCAGGTTTTCAGCCTAAAATGTCCGAAAAAGCTAAATGACATTTTATTTTTCATTCTTATTGTTTGGATGTCAAAACTTGATTTATCATGACTAGAAATGTTCATTAAAAGTTAAAACGTTTGCTTTTCAGTCAAAGTTGTAAGCAGAAATTAAGGTTCTTATTCTAAAAAGTTCAAAAAAAGCTAAATGACATTTTATTTACATTCTTACTGTTTGGATGTCAAAACGTGATTTATCACGAGATACACTGAATGTTAATGAAAAAAGAAAGAGTTTGCTTTTCAGTCAGAGTTCTTAGCACAAATGAGGATTTCAGCCTAAAAAGTCCCAAAAGAGCTAAATGTTATCTTAGTCGTCATTCTTACTGTTTGGATGTCAAAACGTGATTTATCATGAGATACACTGAAATGTACATGAAAAGTGAAAAAGTTTGCTTTTCAGTCAGAGTTCTTAGCACAAATGAGGTTTTCAGCCTATAAAAAGTCCCAAAAGAGCTAAATGTTATCTTAGTCGTCATTCTTACTGTTTGGATGTCAAAACATGATTTTTCATGAGATACACTGAAATGTACATGAAAAGTGAAAAAGTTTGCTTTTCTTCAGATTTCTTAGCAAAAATCAGGTTTTCAGCCTAAAATGTCCGAAAAAGCTAAATGACATTTTATTTTTCATTCTTATTGTTTGGATGTCAAAACTTGATTTATCATGACTGGAATGTTCATTAAAAGTTAAAACGTTTGCTTTTCAGTCAAAGTTGTAAGCAGAAATTAAGGTTCTTATTCTAAAAAGTTCAAAAAAAGCTAAATGACATTTTATTTACATTCTTACTGTTTAAATGTCAAAACGTGATTTATCACGAGATACACTGAATGTTAATGAAAAAAGAAAGAGTTTGCTTTTCAGTCAGAGTTCTTAGCAGAAATCAGGTTTTCAGCCTAAAATGTCCGAAAAAGCTAAATGACATTTTATTTTACATTCTTACTGTTTGGATGTTAAAACTTGATTTTTTATGAGATACACTGAATGTTAATGAATAATGAAAGAGTTTGCTTTTCAGTCAAAGTTGTTAGCAAAAATCAGGTTTTCAGCCTATAAAAAGTCCGAAAAAGCTGATTGTTGTCATTTTATTTTTCATTCTTACTGTTTGGATGTCAAAACGTGATTTATCATGAGATACACTGAATGTTAATGAAAAAAGAAAAAGTTTGCTTTTCAGTCAGAGTTCTTAGCACAAATGAGGATTTCAGCCTAAAAAGTCCCAAAAGAGCTAAATGTTATCTTAGTCGTCATTCTTACTGTTTGGATGTTAAAACTTGATTTTCATGAGTTACACTGAAATGTACATGAAAAGTGAAAAAGTTTGCTTTTCTTCAGATTTCTTAGCAAAAATCAGGTTTTCAGCCTAAAATGTCCGAAAAAGCTAAATGACATTTTATTTTTCATTCTTATTGTTTGGATGTCAAAACTTGATTTATCATGACTGGAATGTTCATTAAAAGTTAAAACGTTTGCTTTTCAGTCAAAGTTGTAAGCAGAAATTAAGGTTCTTATTCTAAAAAGTTCAAAAAAAGCTAAATGACATTTTATTTTACATTCTTACTGTTTAAATGTCAAAACGTGATTTATCACGAGATACACTGAATGTTAATGAAAAAAGAAAGAGTTTGCTTTTCAGTCAGAGTTCTTAGCAGAAATCAGGTTTTCAGCCTAAAATGTCCGAAAAAGCTAAATGACATTTTATTTTACATTCTTACTGTTTGGATGTCAAAACTTGATTTTTTATGAGATACACTTGAATGTTAATAAAAAAAGAAAAGGTTTGCTTTTCAGTCAAAGTTGTTAGCACAAATGAGGGTTTCAGCCTATAAAAAGTCCCAAAAGAGCTAAATGTTATCTTAGTCGTCATTCTTACTGTTTGGATGTCAAAACATGATTTTTCATGAGATACACTGAATGTTAATGAAAAAGGAAAAAGTTTGCTTTTCAGTCAGAGTTCTTAGCACAAATGAGGATTTCAGCCTAAAAAGTCCCAAAAGAGCTAAATGTTATCTTAGTCGTCATTCTTACTGTTTGGATGTCAAAACGTGATTTATCATGAGATACACTGAAATGTACATGAAAAGTGAAAAAGTTTGCTTTTCTTCAGATTTCTTAGCAAAAATCAGGTTTTCAGCCTAAAATGTCCGAAAAAGCTAAATGACATTTTATTTTTCATTCTTATTGTTTGGATGTCAAAACTTGATTTATCATGACTAGAAATGTTCATTAAAAGTTAAAACGTTTGCTTTTCAGTCAAAGTTGTAAGCAGAAATTAAGGTTCTTATTATAAAAAGTTCAAAAAAAGCTTAATGACATTTTTATTTACATTCTTACTGTTTGGATGTTAAAACTTGATTTTTTATGAGATACACTTGAATGTTAATGAAAAGAAGAGTTTGCTTTTCAGTCAAAGTTGTTAGCACAAATGAGGATTTCAGCCTATAAAAAGTCCCAAAAGAGCTAAATGTTATTTTCATCGTCATTCTTACTGTTTGGATGTCAAAACGTGATTTATCATGAGATACACTGAATGTTAATGAAAAAAGAAAAAGTTTGCTTTTCAGTCAGAGTTCTTAGCACAAATGAGGATTTCAGCCTAAAAAGTCCCAAAAGAGCTAAATGTTATCTTAGTCGTCATTCTTACTGTTTGGATGTCAAAACGTGATTTATCATGAGATACACTGAATGTTAATGAAAAAAGAAAAAGTTTGCTTTTCAGTCAGAGTTCTTAGCACAAATGAGGATTTCAGCCTAAAAAGACCCAAAAGAGCTAAATGTTATTTTCATCGTCATTCTTACTGTTTGGATGTCAAAACGTGATTTATCATGAGATACACTGAAATGTACATGAAAAGTGAAACAGTTTGCTTTTTATCAGATTTCTTAGCAAAAATCAGGTTTTCAGCCTAAAATGTCCGAAAAAGCTAAATGACATTTATTTTTCATTCTTATTGTTTGGATGTCAAAACTTGATTTATCTTGACTAGAAATGTTCATTAAAAGTTAAAACGTTTGCTTTTCAGTCAAAGTTGTAAGCAGAAATTAAGGTTCTTATTCTAAAAAGTGAAAAAAAAGCTTAATGACATTTTTATTTACGTTCTTACTGTTTGGATGTTAAAACTTAATTTTTTATGATATACACTGAATGTTAATGAAAAAAGAAAAAGTTTGCTTTTCAGTCAGAGTTCTTAGCACAAATGAGGATTTCAGCCTAAAAAGTCCCAAAAGAGCTAAATGTTATTTTCATCGTCATTCTTACTGTTTGGATTTCAAAACGTGATTTATCATGAGATACACTGAATGTTAATGAAAAAAGAAAAAGTTTGCTTTTCAGTCAGAGTTCTTAGCACAAATGAGGATTTCAGCCTAAAAAGACCCAAAAGAGCTAAATGTTATTTTCATCGTCATTCTTACTGTTTGGATGTCAAAACGTGATTTATCATGAGATACACTGAAATGTACATGAAAAGTGAAAAAGTTTGCTTTTCTTCAGATTTCTTAGCAAAAATCAGGTTTTCAGCCTAAAATGTCCGAAAAAGCTAAATGACATTTTATTTTTCATTCTTATTGTTTGGATGTCAAAACTTGATTTATCTTGACTAGAAATGTTCATTAAAAGTTAAAACGTTTGCTTTTCAGTCAAAGTTGTAAGCAGAAATTAAGGTTCTTATTCTAAAAAGTTCAAAAAAAGCTAAATGACATTTTATTTTACATTCTTACTGTTTGGATGTCAAAACGTGATTTATCACGAGATACACTGAATGTTAATGAAAAAAGAAAGAGTTTGCTTTTCAGTCAGAGTTCTTAGCACAAATGAGGATTTCAGCCTAAAAAGTCCCAAAAGAGCTAAATGTTATCTTAGTCGTCATTCTTACTGTTTGGATGTCAAAAACGTGATTTATCATGAGATACACTGAAATGTACATGAAAAGTGAAAAAGTTTGCTTTTCAGTCAGAGTTCTTAGCACAAATGAGGTTTTCAGCCTATAAAAAGTCCCAAAAGAGCTAAATGTTATCTTAGTCGTCATTCTTACTGTTTGGATGTCAAAACATGATTTTTCATGAGATACACTGAAATGTACATGAAAAGTGAAAAAGTTTGCTTTTCTTCAGAGTTCTTAGCAGAAATCAGGTTTTCAGCCTAAAATGTCCGAAAAAGCTAAATGACATTTTATTTTACATTCTTACTGTTTGGATGTTAAAACTTGATTTTTTATGAGATACACTGAATGTTAATGAATAATGAAAGAGTTTGCTTTTCAGTCAAAGTTGTTAGCAAAAATCAGGTTTTCAGCCTATAAAAAGTCCAAAAAGCTGATTGTTGTCATTTTATTTTCATTGTTACTGTTTGGATGTCAAAACGTGATTTATCATGAGATACACTGAATGTTAATGAAAAAAGAAAAAGTTTGCTTTTCAGTCAGAGTTCTTAGCACAAATGAGGATTTCAGCCTAAAAAGTCCCAAAAGAGCTAAATGTTATCTTAGTCGTCATTCTTACTGTTTGGATGTCAAAACGTGATTTATCATGAGATACACTGAAATGTACATGAAAAGTGAAAAAGTTTGCTTTTCTTCAGATTTCTTAGCAAAAATCAGGTTTTCAGCCTAAAATGTCCGAAAAAGCTAAATGACATTTTATTTTTCATTCTTATTGTTTGGATGTCAAAACTTGATTTATCATGACTGGAATGTTCATTAAAAGTTAAAACGTTTGCTTTTCAGTCAAAGTTGTAAGCAGAAATTAAGGTTCTTATTCTAAAAAGTTCAAAAAAAGCTTAATGACATTTTTATTTACATTCTTACTGTTTTGATGTTAAAACTTGATTTTTTATGAGATACACTTGAATGTTAATGAAAAGAAGAGTTTGCTTTTCAGTCAAAGTTGTTAGCAAAAATGAGGGTTTTAGCCTATAAAATGTCCCAAAAGAGCTAAATGTTATTTTCATCGTCATTCTTACTGTTTGGATGTCAAAACATGATTTTTCATGAGATACACTGAAATTTACATGAAAAGTGAAAAAGTTTGCTTTTCTTCAGATTTCTTAGCAGAAATCAGGTTTTCAGCCTAAAATGTCCGAAAAAGCTAAATGACATTTTATTTTACATTCTTACTGTTTGGATGTCAAAACGTGATTTATCATGAGATACACTGAATGTTAATGAAAAAAGAAAGAGTTTCCTTTTCAGTCAAAGTTGTTAGCAGAAATCAGGTTCTTCATTCCTAAAAAGTCCGAAAAAAGCTTAATTGACATTTTAATTTTACATTCTTACTGTTTGGATGTTAAAACTTGATTTTTATGAGATACACTGAATGTTAATGAAAAAGAAAAAGTTTGCTTTTCAGTCAGAGTTCTTAGCACAAATGAGGAGTTTCAGCCTATAAAAAGTACCCAAACGAGCTAAATGTTATTTTTCATCGTCATTCTTACTGTTTGGATGTCAAAACGTGATTTATCATGAGATACACTGAATGTTAATGAAAAAAGAAAGAGTTTCCTTTTCAGTCAGAGTTCTTAGCACAAATGAGGATTTCAGCCTAAAAAGTCCCAAAAGAGCTATAAATGTTATTTTCATCGTCATTCTTACTGTTTGGATGTCAAAACGTGATTTATCATGAGATACACTGAAATGTACATGAAAAGTGAAAAAGTTTGCTTTTCTTCAGATTTCTTAGCAGAAATCAGGTTTTCAGCCTAAAATGTCCGAAAAAGCTAAAAGAGATTTTATTTTACATTCTTACTGTTTGGATGTTAAAACTTGATTTTTTATGAGATACACTGAATGTTAATGAAAAATGAAAGAGTTTGCTTTTCAGTCAAAGTTGTTAGCAAAAATCAGGTTTTCAACCTATAAAAAGTCCGAAAAAGCTGATTGTTGTCATTTTATTTTTCATTCTTACTGTTTGGATGTCAAAACGTGATTTATCATGAGATACACTGAATGTTAATGAAAAAAGAAAGAGTTTCCTTTTCAGTCAGAGTTCTTAGCACAAATGAGGATTTCAGCCTAAAAAGACACAAACGAGCTAAATGTTATTTTCATCGTCATTCTTACTGTTTGGATGTCAAAACGTGATTTATCATGAGATACACTGAATGTTATTGAAAAAAGAAAAAGTTTGCTTTTCAGTCAGAGTTCTTAGCACAAATGAGGATTTCAGCCTAAAAAGTCCCAAAAGAGCTAAATGTTATTTTCATCGTCATTCTTACTGTTTGGATGTCAAAACGTGATTTATCATGAGATACACTGAAATGTACATGAAAAGTGAAAAAGTTTGCTTTTCTTCAGATTTCTTAGCAGAAATCAGGTTTTCAGCCTAAAATGTCCGAAAAAGCTAAAAGACATTTTATTTTACATTCTTACTGTTTGGATGTTAAAACTTGATTTTTTATGAGATACACTGAATGTTAATGAAAAATGAAAGAGTTCGCTTTTCAGTCAAAGTTGTTAGCAAAAATCAGGTTTTCAGCCTATAAAAAGTCCGAAAAAGCTGATTGTTGTCATTTTATTTTTCATTCTTACTGTTTGGATGTCAAAACGTGATTTATCATGAGATACACTGAAATGTACATGAAAAGTGAAACAGTTTGCTTTTCTTCAGATTTCTTAGCAAAAATCAGGTTTTCAGCCTAAAATGTCCTAAAAAGCTAAATGACATTTTATTTTTCATTATTGTTTGGATGTCAAAACTTGATTTATCATGACTGGAATGTTCATTAAAAGTTAAAACGTTTGCTTTTCAGTCAAAGTTGTAAGCAGAAATTAAGGTTCTTATTCTAAAAAGTTCAAAAAAAGCTTAATGACATTTTAATTTACATTCTTACTGTTTGGATGTTAAAACTTGATTTTTTATGAGATACACTGAATGTTAATGAAAAAAGAAAAAGTTTGCTTTTCAGTCAGAGTTCTTAGCACAAATGAGGATTTCAGCCTAAAAAGACCCAAAAGAGCTAAATGTTATTTTCATCGTCATTCTTACTGTTTGGATGTCAAAACGTGATTTATCATGAGATACACTGAATGTTAATGAAAAAGAAAAAGTTTGCTTTTCAGTCAGAGTTCTTAGCACAAATGAGGATTTCAGCCTAAAAAGTCCCAAAAGAGCTAAATGTTATCTTAGTCGTCATTCTTACTGTTTGGATGTCAAAACGTGATTTATCATGAGATACACTGAAATGTACATGAAAAGTGAAAAAGTTTGCTTTTCTTCAGATTTCTTAGCAAAAATCAGGTTTTCAGCCTAAAATGTCCGAAAAAGCTAAATGACATTTTATTTTTCATTCTTATTGTTTGGATGTCAAAACTTGATTTATCATGACTGGAATGTTCATTAAAAGTTAAAACGTTTGCTTTTCAGTCAAAGTTGTAAGCAGAAATTAAGGTTCTTATTCTAAAAAGTTCAAAAAAAGCTTAATGACATTTTAATTTACATTCTTACTGTTTGGATGTTAAAACTTGATTTTTTATGAGATACACTGAATGTTAATGAAAAAAGAAAAAGTTTGCTTTCAGTCAGAGTTCTTAGCACAAATGAGGGTTTCAGCCTATAAAAAGTCCCAAAAGAGCTAAATGTTATTTTCATCGTCATTCTTACTGTTTGGATGTCAAAACGTGATTTATCTTGAGATACACTGAAATGTACATGAAAAGTGAAAAAGTTTGCTTTTCTTCAGATTTCTTAGCAAAAATCAGGTTTTCAGTCTAAAATGTCCGAAAAAGCTAAATGACATTTTATTTTTCATTCTTATTGTTTGGATGTCAAAACTTGATTTATCATGACTGGAATGTTCATTAAAAGTTAAAACGTTTGCTTTTCAGTCAAGTTGTAAGCAGAAATTAAGGTTCTTATTCTAAAAAGTTCAAAAAAAGCTAATGACATTTTAATTTACATTCTTACTGTTTGGATGTTAAAACTTGATTTTTTATGAGATACAGTGAATGTTAATGAAAAAGAAAAAGTTTGCTTTTCAGTCAGAGTTCTTAGCACAAATGAGGATTTCAGCCTAAAATGTCCGAAAAAAGCTAAATGAATTTATTTTTCATTATCATTGTTTGGATGTCAAAACGTGATTTTTCATGAGATACACTGAAATGTACATGAAAAGTGAAAAAGTTTGCTTTTCTTCAGATTTCTTAGCAAAAATCAGGTTTTCAGCCTAAAAATGTCCGAAAAAGCTAAATGACATTTTATTTTCATTCTTATTGTTTGGATGTCAAAACTTGATTTATCATGACTGGAATGTTCATTAAAAGTTAAAAACGTTTGCTTTTCAGTCAAAGTTGTAAGCAGAAATTAAGGTTCTTATTCTAAAAAGTTCAAAAAAAGCTTAATGACATTTTTATTTACATTCTTACTGTTTGGATTTTAAAACTTGATTTTTTATGAGATACACTGAATGTTAATGAAAAAAGAAAGAGTTTGCTTTTCAGTCAAAGTTGTTAGCAAAAATGAGGGTTTCAGCCTATAAAAAGTCCCAAAAGAGCTAAATGTTATTTTCATCGTCATTCTTACTGTTTGTATGTCAAAACATGATTTTTCATGAGATACACTGAAATGTTAATGAAAAAAGAAATAGTTTGCTTTTCAGTCAGAGTTCTTAGCACAAATGAGGATTTCAGTCTAAAAAGTCCCAAAAGAGCTAAATGTTATTTTCATCGTCATTCTTACTGTTTGGATGTCAAAACGTGATTTTTCATGAGATACACTGAAATTTACATGAAAAGTGAAAAAGTTTGCTTTTCTTCAGATTTCTTAGCAGCAATCAGGTTTTCAGCCTAAAATGTCCGAAAAAGCTAAATGACATTTTATTTTACATTCTTACTGTTTGGATGTCAAAACTTGATTTATCATGACTGGAATGTTCATTAAAAGTTAAAACGTTTGCTTTTCAGTCAAAGTTGTAAGCAGAAATTAAGGTTCTTATTCTAAAAAGTTCAAAAAAAGCTTAATGACATTTTAATTTACATTCTTACTGTTTGGATGTTAAACTTGATTTTTTATGAGATACACTGAATGTTAATGAAAAAAGAAAGAGTTTGCTTTTCAGTCAGAGTTCTTAGCACAAATGAGGGTTTCAGCCTATAAAAAGTCCCAAAAGAGCTAAATGTTATTTTCATCGTCATTCTTACTGTTTGGATGTCAAAACATGATTTTTCATGAGATACACTGAATGTTAATGAAAAAAGAAATAGTTTGCTTTTCAGTCAGAGTTCTTAGCACAAATGAGGATTTCAGCCTAAAAAGTCCCAAAAGAGCTAAATGTTATTTTCAGTCGTCATTCTTACTGTTTGGATGTCAAAACGTGATTTTTCATGAGATACACTGAAATGTACATGAAAAGTGAAAAAGTTTGCTTTTCTTCAGATTTCTTAGCAGAAAATCAGGTTTTCAGCCTAAAATGTCCGAAAAAGCTAAATGACATTTTATTTTACATTCTTACTGTTTGGATGTCAAAACTTGATTTATCATGACTGGAATGTTCATTAAAAGTTAAAACGTTTGCTTTTCAGTCAAAGTTGTAAGCAGAAATTAAGGTTCTTATTCTAAAAAGTTCAAAAAAAGCTTAATGACATTTTTAATTTACATTCTTACTGTTTGGATGTTAAAACTTGATTTTTTATGAGATACACTGAATGTTAATGAAAAAAGAAAAGAGTTTGCTTTTCAGTCAGAGTTCTTAGCACAAATGAGGATTTTCAGCCTATAAAAAGTCCCAAAAGAGCTAAATGTTATTTTCATCGTCATTCTTACTGTTTGGATGTCAAAACGTGATTTATCATGAGATACACTGAAATGTACATGAAAAGTGAAAAAGTTTGCTTTTCTTCAGATTTCTTAGCAGAAATCAGGTTTTCAGCCTAAAATGTCCGAAAAAGCTAAAAGACATTTTATTTTACATTCTTACTGTTTGGATGTTAAAACTTGATTTTTTATGAGATACACTGAATGTTAATGAAAAATGAAAGAGTTTGCTTTTCAGTCAAAGTTGTTAGCAAAAATGAGGGTTTCAGCCTATAAAAAGTCCCAAAAGAGCTAAATGTTATTTTCATCGTCATTCTTACTGTTTGGATGTCAAAACATGATTTTTCATGAGATACACTGAATGTTAATGAAAAAAGAAATAGTTTGCTTTTCAGTCAGAGTTCTTAGCACAAATGAGGATTTCAGCCTAAAAAAGTCCCAATGAGCTATCTTAGAGTTATCTTAGTCGTCATTCTTACTTGTTTGGATGTCAAAACGTGATTTATCATGAGATACACTGAAATGTACATGAAAAGTGAAAAAGTTTGCTTTTCTTCAGATTTCTTAGCAAAAATCAGGTTTTCAGCCTAAAATGTCCGAAAAAGCTAAATGACATTTTATTTTTCATTCTTATTGTTTGGATGTCAAAACTTGATTTATCATGACTGGAATGTTCATTAAAAGTTAAAACGTTTGCTTTTCAGTCAAGTTGTAAGCAGAAATTAAGGTTCTTATTCTAAAAAGTTCAAAAAAAGCTTAATGACATTTTAATTTACATTCTTACTGTTTGGATGTTAAAACTTGATTTTTTATGAGATACACTGAATGTTAATGAAAAAAGAAAAGAGTTTGCTTTTCAGTCAGAGTTCTTAGCACAAATGAGGGTTTCAGCCTATAAAAAGTCCCAAAAGAGCTAAATGTTTATTTTCATCGTCATTCTTACTGTTTGGATGTCAAAACGTGATTTTTCATGAGATACACTGAAATGTACATGAAAAGTGAAAAAGTTTTGCTTTTCAGTCAGAGTTCTTAGCACAAATGAGGTTTTCAGCCTAAAATGTCCGAAAAAGAGCTAAATGACTATTTTATTCGTCATTATTATTGTTTGGATGTCAAAACGTGATTTTTCATGAGATACACTGAAATGTACATGAAAAGTGAAAAAGTTTGCTTTTCTTCAGATTTCTTAGCAAAAATCAGGTTTTCAGCCTAAAATGTCCGAAAAAGCTAAATGACATTTTATTTTCATTCTTATTGTTTGGATGTCAAAACTTGATTTATCATGACTGGAATGTTCATTAAAAGTTAAAACGTTTGCTTTTCAGTCAAAGTTGTAAGCAGAAATTAAGGTTCTTATTCTAAAAAGTTCAAAAAAAGCTTAATGACATTTTAATTTACATTCTTACTGTTTGGATGTTAAAACTTGATTTTTTATGAGATACACTGAATGTTAATGAAAAAAGAAAGAGTTTGCTTTTCAGTCAGAGTTCTTAGCACAAATGAGGGTTTCAGCCTATAAAAAGTCCCAAAAGAGCTAAATGTTATTTTCATCGTCATTCTTACTGTTTGTATGTCAAAACATGATTTTTCATGAGATACACTGAATGTTAATGAAAAAAGAAATAGTTTGCTTTTCAGTCAGAGTTCTTAGCACAAATGAGGATTTCAGCCTAAAAAGTCCCAAAAGAGCTAAATGTTATTCTTCATCGTCATTCTTACTGTTTGGATGTCAAAACGTGATTTTTCATGAGATACACTGAAATGTACATGAAAAGTGAAAAAGTTTGCTTTTCTTCAGATTTCTTAGCAGCAATCAGGTTTTCAGCCTAAAATGTCCGAAAAAGCTAAATGACATTTTATTTTACATTCTTACTGTTTGGATGTCAAAACTTGATTTATCATGACTGGAATGTTCATTAAAAGTTAAAACGTTTGCTTTTCAGTCAAATGTTGTAAGCAGAAATTAAGGTTCTTATTCTAAAAAGTTCAAAAAAAGCTTAATGACATTTTAATTTACATTCTTACTGTTTGGATGTTAAAACTTGATTTTTTATGAGATACACTGAATGTTAATGAAAAAAGAAAGAGTTTGCTTTTCAGTCAGAGTTCTTAGCACAAATGAGGATTTCAGCCTAAAAAGACCCAAAAGAGCTAAATGTTATTTTCATCGTCATTCTTACTGTTTGGATGTCAAAACGTGATTTATCATGAGATACACTGAATGTTAATGAAAAAAGAAAAAGTTTGCTTTTCAGTCAGAGTTCTTAGCACAAATGAGGATTTCAGCCTAAAAAGTCCCAAAAGAGCTAAATGTTATCTTAGTCGTCATTCTTACTGTTTGGATGTCAAAACGTGATTTATCATGAGATACACTGAAATGTACATGAAAAGTGAAAAAGTTTGCTTTTCTTCAGATTTCTTAGCAAAAATCAGGTTTTCAGCCTAAAATGTCCGAAAAAGCTAAATGACATTTTATTTTTCATTCTTATTGTTTGGATGTCAAAACTTGATTTATCATGACTGGAATGTTCATTAAAAGTTAAAACGTTTGCTTTTCAGTCAAAGTTGTAAGCAGAAATTAAGGTTCTTATTCTAAAAAGTTCAAAAAAAGCTTAATGACATTTTAATTTACATTCTTACTGTTTGGATGTTAAAACTTGATTTTTTATGAGATACACTGAATGTTAATGAAAAAAGAAAAAGTTTGCTTTTCAGTCAGAGTTCTTAGCACAAATGAGGGTTTCAGCCTATAAAAAGTCCCAAAAGAGCTAAATGTTATTTTCATCGTCATTCTTACTGTTTGGATGTCAAAACGTGATTTATCATGAGATACACTGAATGTTAATGAAAAAAGGAAAAAGTTTGCTTTTCAGTCAGAGTTCTTAGCACAAATGAGGATTTCAGCCTAAAAAGACCCAAAAGAGCTAAATGTTATTTTCATCGTCATTCTTACTGTTTGGATGTCAAAACGTGATTTATCTTGAGATACACTGAAATGTACATGAAAAGTGAAAAAGTTTGCTTTTCTTCAGATTTCTTAGCAAAAATCAGGTTTTCAGCCTAAAATGTCCGAAAAAGCTAAATGACATTTTATTTTTCATTCTTATTGTTTGGATGTCAAAACTTGATTTATCATGACTGGAATGTTCATTAAAAGTTAAAACGTTTGCTTTTCAGTCAAAGTTGTAAGCAGAAATTATGGTTCTTATTCTAAAAAGTTCAAAAAAAGCTTAATGACATTTTTATTTACGTTCTTACTGTTTGGATGTTAAAACTTAATTTTTTATGATATACACTGAATGTTAATGAAAAAAGAAAGAGTTTGCTTTTCAGTCAGAGTTCTTAGCACAAATGAGGGTTTCAGCCTATAAAAAGTCCCAAAAGAGCTAAATGTTATTTTCATCGTCATTCTTACTGTTTGGATGTCAAAACGTGATTTTTCATGAGATACACTGAAATGTACATGAAAAGTGAAAAAGTTTGCTTTTCAGTCAGATTTCTTAGCAAAAATCAGGTTTTCAGCCTAAAATGTCCGAAAAAGCTAAATGACATTTTATTTTTCATTATTATTGTTTGGATGTCAAAACGTGATTTATCATGAGATACACTGAAATGTACATGAAAAGTGAAAAAGTTTGCTTTTCTTCAGATTTCTTAGCAAAAATCAGGTTTTCAGCCTAAAATGTCCGAAAAAGCTAAATGACATTTTATTTTTCATTCTTATTGTTTGGATGTCAAAACTTGATTTATCATGACTGGAATGTTCATTAAAAGTTAAAACGTTTGCTTTTCAGTCAAAGTTGTAAGCAGAAATTAAGGTTCTTATTCTAAAAAGTTCAAAAAAAGCTTAATGACATTTTAATTTACATTCTTACTGTTTGGATGTTAAAACTTGATTTTTTATGAGATACAGTGAATGTTAATGAAAAAAGAAAAAGTTTGCTTTTCAGTCAGAGTTCTTAGCACAAATGAGGGTTTCAGCCTATAAAAAGTCCCAAAAGAGCTAAATGTTATTTTCATCGTCATTCTTACTGTTTGGATGTCAAAACGTGATTTATCATGAGATACACTGAATGTTAATGAAAAAAGAAAAAGTTTGCTTTTCAGTCAGAGTTCTTAGCACAAATGAGGATTTCAGCCTAAAAATGTCCGAAAAAGCTAAATGACATTTTATTTTCATTATCATTGTTTGGATGTCAAAACGTGATTTTTCATGAGATACACTGAAATGTACATGAAAAGTGAAAAAGTTTGCTTTTCTTCAGATTTCTTAGCAAAAATCAGGTTTTCAGCCTAAAATGTCCGAAAAAGCTAAATGACATTTTATTTTTCATTCTTATTGTTTGGATGTCAAAACTTGATTTATCATGACTGGAATGTTCATTAAAAGTTAAAACGTTTGCTTTTCAGTCAGAGTTCTTAGCACAAATGAGGATTTCAGCCTAAAAAGACCCAAAAGAGCTAAATGTTATTTTCATCGTCATTCTTACTGTTTGGATGTCAAAACGTGATTTATCATGAGATACACTGAATGTTAATGAAAAAAGAAAAAGTTTGCTTTTCAGTCAGAGTTCTTAGCACAAATGAGGATTTCAGCCTAAAAAGTCCCAAAAGAGCTAAATGTTATCTTAGTCGTCATTCTTACTGTTTGGATGTCAAAACGTGATTTTATCATGAGATACACTGAAATGTACATGAAAAGTGAAAAAGTTTGCTTTTCTTCAGATTTCTTAGCAAAATCAGGTTTTCAGCCTAAAATGTCCGAAAAAGCTAAATGACATTTTATTTTTCATTCTTATTGTTTGGATGTCAAAACTTGATTTATCATGACTGGAATGTTCATTAAAAGTTAAAACGTTTGCTTTTCAGTCAAAGTTGTAAGCAGAAATTAAGGTTCTTATTCTAAAAAGTTCAAAAAAAGCTTAATGACATTTTAATTTACATTCTTACTGTTTGGATGTTAAAACTTGATTTTTTATGAGATACACTGAATGTTAATGAAAAAAGAAAAAGTTTGCTTTTCAGTCAGAGTTCTTAGCACAAATGAGGGTTTTCAGCCTATAAAAAGTCCCAAAAGAGCTAAATGTTATTTTCATCGTCATTCTTACTGTTTGGATGTCAAAACGTGATTTATCATGAGATACACTGAATGTTAATGAAAAAAGAAAAAGTTTGCTTTTCAGTCAGAGTTCTTAGCACAAATGAGGATTTCAGCCTAAAAAGACCCAAAAGAGCTAAATGTTATTTTCATCGTCATTCTTACTGTTTGGATGTCAAAACGTGATTTATCATGAGATACACTGAAATGTACATGAAAAGTGAAAAAGTTTGCTTTTCTTCAGATTTCTTAGCAAAAATCAGGTTTTCAGCCTAAAATGTCCTAAAAAGCTAAATGACATTTTATTTTTCATTATTGTTTGGATGTCAAAACTTGATTTATCATGACTGGAATGTTCATTAAAAGTTAAAACGTTTGCTTTTCAGTCAAAGTTGTAAGCAGAAATTAAGGTTCTTATTCTAAAAAGTTCAAAAAAAGCTTAATGACATTTTAATTTACATTCTTACTGTTTGGATGTTAAAACTTGATTTTTTATGAGATACACTGAATGTTAATGAAAAAAGAAAAAGTTTGCTTTTCAGTCAGAGTTCTTAGCACAAATGAGGGTTTTCAGCCTATAAAAAGTCCCAAAAGAGCTAAATGTTATTTTCATCGTCATTCTTACTGTTTGGATGTCAAAACGTGATTTATCATGAGATACACTGAATGTTAATGAAAAAAGAAAAAGTTTGCTTTTCAGTCAGAGTTCTTAGCACAAATGAGGATTTTCAGCCTAAAATGTCCGAAAAGAGCTAAATGTATCTTTATTCTTCATTCTTACTGTTTGGATGTCAAAACGTGATTTTTCATGAGATACACTGAAATGTACATGAAAAGTGAAAAAGTTTGCTTTTCTTCAGATTTCTTAGCAAAAATCAGGTTTTCAGCCTAAAATGTCCGAAAAAGCTAAATGACATTTTATTTTTCATTCTTATTGTTTGGATGTCAAAACTTGATTTATCATGACTGGAATGTTCATTAAAAGTTAAAACGTTTGCTTTTCAGTCAAAGTTGTAAGCAGAAATTAAGGTTCTTATTCTAAAAAGTTCAAAAAAAGCTTAATGACATTTTTATTTACATTCTTACTGTTTGGATGTTAAAACTTGATTTTTTATGAGATACACTGAATGTTAATGAAAAAAGAAAGAGTTTGCTTTTCAGTCAAAGTTGTTAGCACAAATGAGGGTTTCAGCCTATAAAAAGTCCCAAAAGAGCTAAATGTTATTTTCATCGTCATTCTTACTGTTTGGATGTCAAAACATGATTTTTCATGAGATACACTGAATGTTAATGAAAAAAGAAATAGTTTGCTTTTCAGTCAGAGTTCTTAGCACAAATGAGGATTTCAGTCTAAAAAGTCCCAAAAGAGCTAAATGTTATTTTCATCGTCATTCTTACTGTTTGGATGTCAAAACGTGATTTATCATGAGATACACTGAAATGTACATGAAAAGTGAAAAAGTTTGCTTTTCTTCAGATTTCTTAGCAGCAATCAGGTTTTCAGCCTAAAATGTCCGAAAAAGCTAAATGACATTTTATTTTACATTCTTACTGTTTGGATGTCAAAACTTGATTTATCATGACTGGAATGTTCATTAAAAGTTAAAACGTTTGCTTTTCAGTCAAAGTTGTAAGCAGAAATTAAGGTTCTTATTCTAAAAAGTTCAAAAAAAGCTTAATGACATTTTAATTTACATTCTTACTGTTTGGATGTTAAAACTTGATTTTTTATGAGATACACTGAATGTTAATGAAAAAAGAAAGAGTTTGCTTTTCAGTCAGAGTTCTTAGCACAAATGAGGGTTTCAGCCTATAAAAAGTCCCAAAAGAGCTAAATGTTATTTTCATCGTCATTCTTACTGTTTGGATGTCAAAACATGATTTTTCATGAGATACACTGAATGTTAATGAAAAAAGAAATAGTTTGCTTTTCAGTCAGAGTTCTTAGCACAAATGAGGATTTCAGCCTAAAAAAGTCCCAAAAGAGCTAAATGTTATTTTCATCGTCATTCTTACTGTTTGGATGTCAAAACGTGATTTTTCATGAGATACACTGAAATGTACATGAAAAGTGAAAAAGTTTGCTTTTCTTCAGATTTCTTAGCAGAAATCAGGTTTTCAGCCTAAAATGTCCGAAAAAGCTAAATGACATTTTATTTTACATTCTTACTGTTTGGATGTCAAAACTTGATTTATCATGACTGGAATGTTCATTAAAAGTTAAAACGTTTGCTTTTCAGTCAAAGTTGTAAGCAGAAATTAAGGTTCTTATTCTAAAAAGTTCAAAAAAAGCTTAATGACATTTTTATTTACATTCTTAGTGTTTGGATGTTAAAACTTGATTTTTTATGAGATACACTGAATGTTAATGAAAAAGAAAGAGTTTGCTTTTCAGTCAGAGTTCTTAGCACAAATGAGGATTTCAGCCTAAAAAGACCCAAACGAGCTAAATGTTATTTTCATCGTCATTCTTACTGTTTAGATGTCAAAACGTGATTTATCATGAGATACACTGAATGTTAATGAAAAAAGAAAAAGTTTGCTTTTCAGTCAGAGTTCTTAGCACAAATGAGGATTTCAGCCTAAAAAGTCCCAAAAGAGCTAAATGTTATTTCATCGTCATTCTTACTGTTTGGATGTCAAAACGTGATTTATCATGAGATACACTGAAATGTACATGAAAAGTGAAAAAGTTTGCTTTTCTTCAGATTTCTTAGCAGAAATCAGGTTTTCAGCCTAAAATGTCCGAAAAAGCTAAAAGACATTTTATTTTACATTCTTACTGTTTGGATGTTAAAACTTGATTTTTTATGAGATACACTGAATGTTAATGAAAAATGAAAGAGTTTGCTTTTCAGTCAAAGTTGTTAGCAAAAATGAGGGTTTCAGCCTATAAAAAGTCCCAAAAGAGCTAAATGTTATTTTCATCGTCATTCTTACTGTTTGGAGGTCAAAACATGATTTTTCATGAGATACACTGAATGTTAAAGAAAAAAGAAATAGTTTGCTTTTCAGTCAGAGTTCTTAGCACAAATGAGGATTTTCAGCCTAAAAAGTCCCAAAAGAGCTATCTTAGAGTTATCTTAGTCGTCATTCTTACGGTTTGGATGTCAAAACGTGATTTATCATGAGATACACTGAAATGTACATGAAAAGTGAAAAAGTTTGCTTTTCTTCAGATTTCTTAGCAGCAATCAGGTTTTCAGCCTAAAATGTCCGAAAAAGCTAAATGACATTTTATTTTTCATTCTTATTGTTTGGATGTCAAAACTTGATTTATCATGACTGGAATGTTCATTAAAAGTTAAAACGTTTGCTTTTCAGTCAAAGTTGTAAGCAGAAATTAAGGTTCTTATTCTAAAAAGTTCAAAAAAAGCTTAATGACATTTTAATTTACATTCTTACTGTTTGGATGTTAAAACTTGATTTTTTATGAGATACACTGAATGTTAATGAAAAAGAAAAAGTTTGCTTTTCAGTCAGAGTTCTTAGCACAAATGAGGGTTTCAGCCTATAAAAAGTCCCAAAAGAGCTAAATGTTATTTTCATCGTCATTCTTACTGTTTGGATGTCAAAACGTGATTTATCATGAGATACACTGAATGTTAATGAAAAAAAGAAAAAGTTTGCTTTTCAGTCAGAGTTCTTAGCACAAATCAGGTTTTCAGCCTAAAATGTCCGAAAAAGCTAAATGACATTTTATTTTTCATTATCATTGTTTGGATGTCAAAACGTGATTTATCATGAGATACACTGAAATGTACATGAAAAGTGAAAAAGTTTGCTTTTCTTCAGAATTCTTAGCAAAAATCAGGTTTTCAGCCTAAAATGTCCGAAAAAGCTAAATGACATTTTATTTTTCATTCTTATTGTTTGGATGTCAAAACTTGATTTATCATGACTGGAATGTTCATTAAAAGTTAAAACGTTTGCTTTTCAGTCAAAGTTGTAAGCAGAAATTAAGGTTCTTATTCTAAAAAGTTCAAAAAAAGCTTAATGACATTTTAATTTACATTCTTACTGTTTGGATGTTAAAACTTGATTTTTTATGAGATACAGTGAATGTTAATGAAAAAAGAAAAAGTTTGCTTTTCAGTCAGAGTTCTTAGCACAAATGAGGGTTTCAGCCTATAAAAAGTCCCAAAAGAGCTAAATGTTATTTTCATCGTCATTCTTACTGTTTGGATGTCAAAACGTGATTTATCATGAGATACACTGAATGTTAATGAAAAAAGAAAAAGTTTGCTTTTCAGTCAGAGTTCTTAGCACAAATGAGGATTTCAGCCTAAAATGTCCGAAAAAGCTAAATGACATTTTATTTTTCATTATCATTGTTTGGATGTCAAAACGTGATTTTTCATGAGATACACTGAAATGTACATGAAAAGTGAAAAAGTTTGCTTTTCTTCAGATTTCTTAGCAAAAATCAGGTTTTCAGCCTAAAATGTCCGAAAAAGCTAAATGACATTTTATTTTTCATTCTTATTGTTTGGATGTCAAAACTTGATTTATCATGACTGGAATGTTCATTAAAAGTTAAAACGTTTGCTTTTCAGTCAAAGTTGTAAGCAGAAATTAAGGTTCTTATTCTAAAAAGTTCAAAAAAAGCTTAATGACATTTTTATTTACATTCTTACTGTTTGGATTTTAAAACTTGATTTTTTATGAGATACACTGAATGTTAATGAAAAAAGAAAGAGTTTGCTTTTCAGTCAAAGTTGTTAGCAAAAATGAGGGTTTCAGCCTATAAAAAGTCCCAAAAGAGCTAAATGTTATTTTCATCGTCATTCTTACTGTTTGTATGTCAAAACATGATTTTTCATGAGATACACTGAATGTTAATGAAAAAAGAAATTGTTTGCTTTTCAGTCAGAGTTCTTAGCACAAATGAGGATTTCAGTCTAAAAAGTCCCAAAAGAGCTAAATGTTATTTTCATCGTCATTCTTACTGTTTGGATGTCAAAACGTGATTTTTCATGAGATACACTGAAATTTACATGAAAAGTGAAAAAGTTTGCTTTTCTTCAGATTTCTTAGCAGCAATCAGGTTTTCAGCCTAAAATGTCCGAAAAAGCTAAATGACATTTTATTTTACATTCTTACTGTTTGGATGTCAAAACTTGATTTATCATGACTGGAATGTTCATTAAAAGTTAAAACGTTTGCTTTTCAGTCAAAGTTGTAAGCAGAAATTAAGGTTCTTATTCTAAAAAGTTCAAAAAAAGCTTAATGACATTTTAATTTACATTCTTACTGTTTGGATGTTAAAACTTGTTTTTTTATGAGATACACTGAATGTTAATGAAAAAAGAAAGAGTTTGCTTTTCAGTCAGAGTTCTTAGCACAAATGAGGGTTTCAGCCTATAAAAAGTCCCAAAAGAGCTAAATGTTATTTTCATCGTCATTCTTACTGTTTGGATGTCAAAACATGATTTTTCATGAGATACACTGAATGTTAATGAAAAAAGAAATAGTTTGCTTTTCAGTCAGAGTTCTTAGCACAAATGAGGATTTCAGCCTAAAAAGTCCCAAAAGAGCTAAATGTTATTTTCATCGTCATTCTTACTGTTTGGATGTCAAAACGTGATTTTTCATGAGATACACTGAAATGTACATGAAAAGTGAAAAAGTTTGCTTTTCTTCAGATTTCTTAGCAGAAATCAGGTTTTCAGCCTAAAATGTCCGAAAAAGCTAAATGACATTTTATTTTACATTCTTACTGTTTGGATGTCAAAACTTGATTTATCATGACTGGAATGTTCATTAAAAGTTAAAACGTTTGCTTTTCAGTCAAAGTTGTAAGCAGAAATTAAGGTTCTTATTCTAAAAAGTTCAAAAAAAGCTTAATGACATTTTTATTTACATTCTTACTGTTTGGATGTTAAAACTTGATTTTTTATGAGATACACTGAATGTTAATGAAAAAAGAAAGAGTTTGCTTTTCAGTCAGAGTTCTTAGCACAAATGAGGATTTCAGCCTAAAAAAGACCCAAAAGAGCTAAATGTTATTTTCATCGTCATTCTTACTGTTGGATGTTAAAACTTGATTTTTTATGAGATACACTGAATGTTAATGAAAAAAGAAAGAGTTTCCTTTTCAGTCAGAGTTCTTAGCACAAATGAGGATTTCAGCCTAAAAAGACCCAAACGAGCTAAATGTTATTTTCATCGTCATTCTTACTGTTTAGATGTCAAAACGTGATTTATCATGAGATACACTGAATGTTAATGAAAAAAGAAAAAGTTTGCTTTTCAGTCAGAGTTCTTAGCACAAATGAGGATTTCAGCCTAAAAAGTCCCAAAAGAGCTAAATGTTATTTTCATCGTCATTCTTACTGTTTGGATGTCAAAACGTGATTTATCATGAGATACACTGAAATGTACATGAAAAGTGAAAAAGTTTGCTTTTCTTCAGATTTCTTAGCAGAAATCAGGTTTTCAGCCTAAAATGTCCGAAAAAGCTAAAAGACATTTTATTTTACATTCTTACTGTTTGGATGTTAAAACTTGATTTTTTATGAGATACACTGAATGTTAATGAAAAATGAAAGAGTTTGCTTTTCAGTCAAAGTTGTTAGCAAAAATGAGGGTTTCAGCCTATAAAAAGTCCCAAAAGAGCTAAATGTTATTTTCATCGTCATTCTTACTGTTTGGAGGTCAAAACATGATTTTTCATGAGATACACTGAATGTTAAAGAAAAAAGAAATAGTTTGCTTTTCAGTCAGAGTTCTTAGCACAAATGAGGATTTCAGCCTAAAAAGTCCCAAAAGAGCTATCTTAGAGTTATCTTAGTCGTCATTCTTACTGTTTGGATGTCAAAACGTGATTTATCATGAGATACACTGAAATGTACATGAAAAGTGAAAAAGTTTGCTTTTCTTCAGATTTCTTAGCAGCAATCAGGTTTTCAGCCTAAAATGTCCGAAAAAGCTAAATGACATTTTATTTTTCATTCTTATTGTTTGGATGTCAAAACTTGATTTATCATGACTGGAATGTTCATTAAAAGTTAAAACGTTTGCTTTTCAGTCAAAGTTGTAAGCAGAAATTAAGGTTCTTATTCTAAAAAGTTCAAAAAAAGCTTAATGACATTTTAATTTACATTCTTACTGTTTGGATGTTAAAACTTGATTTTTTATGAGATACACTGAATGTTAATGAAAAAAGAAAAAGTTTGCTTTTCAGTCAGAGTTCTTAGCACAAATGAGGGTTTCAGCCTATAAAAAGTCCCAAAAGAGCTAAATGTTATTTTCATCGTCATTCTTACTGTTTGGATGTCAAAACGTGATTTATCATGAGATACACTGAATGTTAATGAAAAAAAGAAAAAGTTTGCTTTTCAGTCAGAGTTCTTAGCACAAATCAGGTTTTCAGCCTAAAATGTCCGAAAAAGCTAAATGACATTTTATTTTTCATTATCATTGTTTGGATGTCAAAACGTGATTTATCATGAGATACACTGAAATGTACATGAAAAGTGAAAAAGTTTGCTTTTCTTCAGAATTCTTAGCAAAAATCAGGTTTTCAGCCTAAAATGTCCGAAAAAGCTAAATGACATTTTATTTTTCATTCTTATTGTTTGGATGTCAAAACTTGATTTATCATGACTGGAATGTTCATTAAAAGTTAAAACGTTTGCTTTTCAGTCAAAGTTGTAAGCAGAAATTAAGGTTCTTATTCTAAAAAGTTCAAAAAAAGCTTAATGACATTTTAATTTACATTCTTACTGTTTGGATGTTAAAACTTGATTTTTTATGAGATACAGTGAATGTTAATGAAAAAAGAAAAAGTTTGCTTTTCAGTCAGAGTTCTTAGCACAAATGAGGGTTTCAGCCTATAAAAAGTCCCAAAAGAGCTAAATGTTATTTTCATCGTCATTCTTACTGTTTGGATGTCAAAACGTGATTTATCATGAGATACACTGAATGTTAATGAAAAAGAAAAAGTTTGCTTTTCAGTCAGAGTTCTTAGCACAAATGAGGATTTCAGCCTAAAATGTCCGAAAAAGCTAAATGACATTTTATTTTTCATTATCATTGTTTGGATGTCAAAACGTGATTTTTCATGAGATACACTGAAATGTACATGAAAAGTGAAAAAGTTTGCTTTTCTTCAGATTTCTTAGCAAAAATCAGGTTTTCAGCCTAAAATGTCCGAAAAAGCTAAATGACATTTTATTTTTACATTCTTACTGTTTGGATGTCAAAACTTGATTTATCATGACTGGAATGTTCATTAAAAGTTAAAACGTTTGCTTTTCAGTCAAAGTTGTAAGCAGAAATTAAGGTTCTTATTCTAAAAAGTTCAAAAAAGCTTAATGACATTTTTAATTTACATTCTTACTGTTTGGATGTTAAAACTTGATTTTTTTATGAGATACACTGAATGTTAATGAAAAAAGAAAGAGTTTGCTTTTCAGTCAGAGTTCTTAGCACAAATGAGGGTTTCAGCCTATAAAAAGTCCCAAAAGAGCTAAATGTTATTTTCATCGTCATTCTTACTGTTTGTATGTCAAAACATGATTTTTCATGAGATACACTGAATGTTAATGAAAAAAGAAATTGTTTGCTTTTCAGTCAGAGTTCTTAGCACAAATGAGGATTTCAGTCTAAAAAGTCCCAAAAGAGCTAAATGTTATTTTCATCGTCATTCTTACTGTTTGGATGTCAAAACGTGATTTTTCATGAGATACACTGAAATTTACATGAAAAGTGAAAAAGTTTGCTTTTTCTTCAGATTTCTTAGCAGCAATCAGGTTTTCAGCCTAAAATGTCCGAAAAAGCTAAATGACATTTTATTTTACATTCTTACTGTTTGGATGTCAAAACTTGATTTATCATGACTGGAATGTTCATTAAAGTTAAAACGTTTGCTTTTCAGTCAAAGTTGTAAGCAGAAATTAAGGTTCTTATTCTAAAAAGTTCAAAAAAAGCTTAATGACATTTTAATTTACATTCTTACTGTTTGGATGTTAAAACTTGATTTTTTATGAGATACACTGAATGTTAATGAAAAAAGAAAGAGTTTGCTTTTCAGTCAGAGTTCTTAGCACAAATGAGGGTTTCAGCCTATAAAAAGTCCCAAAAGAGCTAAATGTTATTTTCATCGTCATTCTTACTGTTTGGATGTCAAAACAGTGATTTTTCATGAGATACACTGAATGTTAAGAAAAAGAAAATAGTTTGCTTTTCAGTCAGAGTTCTTAGCACAAATGAGGATTTTCAGCCTAAAAGTCCCAAAAGAGCTAATTAGATTTATTTAGTCGTCATTCTACTGTTTGGATGTCAAAACGTGATTTATCATGAGATACACTGAAATGTACATGAAAAGTGAAAAAGTTTGCTTTTCTTCAGATTTCTTAGCAACAATCAGGTTTTCAGCCTAAAATGTCCGAAAAAGCTAAATGACATTTTATTTTTCATTCTTATTGTTTGGATGTCAAAACTTGATTTATCATGACTGGAATGTTCATTAAAAGTTAAAACGTTTGCTTTTCAGTCAAAGTTGTAAGCAGAAATTAAGGTTCTTATTCTAAAAAGTTCAAAAAAAGCTTAATGACATTTTAATTTACATTCTTACTGTTTGGATGTTAAAACTTGATTTTTTATGAGATACACTGAATGTTAATGAAAAAAGAAAAAGTTTGCTTTTCAGTCAGAGTTCTTAGCACAAATGAGGGTTTTCAGCCTATAAAAAGTCCCAAAAGAGCTAAATGTTATTTTCATCGTCATTCTTACTGTTTGGATGTCAAAACGTGATTTATCATGAGATACACTGAATGTTAATGAAAAAAAGAAAAAGTTTGCTTTTCAGTCAGAGTTCTTAGCACAAATGAGGTTTTCAGCCTAAAATGTCCGAAAAAGCTAAATGACATTTTATTTTTCATTATCATTGTTTGGATGTCAAAACGTGATTTATCATGAGATACACTGAAATGTACATGAAAAGTGAAAAAGTTTGCTTTTCTTCAGAATTCTTAGCAAAAAATCAGGTTTTCAGCCTAAAATGTCCGAAAAAGCTAAATGACATTTTATTTTTCATTCTTATTGTTTGGATGTCAAAACTTGATTTATCATGACTGGAATGTTCATTAAAAGTTAAAACGTTTGCTTTTCAGTCAAAGTTGTAAGCAGAAATTAAGGTTCTTATTCTAAAAAGTTCAAAAAAAGCTTAATGACATTTTTATTTACATTCTTACTGTTTGGATTTTAAAACTTGATTTTTTATGAGATACACTGAATGTTAATGAAAAAAGAAAGAGTTTGCTTTTCAGTCAAAGTTGTTAGCAAAAATGAGGGTTTCAGCCTATAAAAAGTCCCAAAAGAGCTACATGTTATTTTCATCGTCATTCTTACTGTTTGTATGTCAAAACATGATTTTTCATGAGATACACTGAATGTTAATGAAAAAAGAAATAGTTTGCTTTTCAGTCAGAGTTCTTAGCACAAATGAGGATTTCAGTCTAAAAAGTCCCAAAAGAGCTAAATGTTATTTTCATCGTCATTCTTACTGTTTGGATGTCAAAACGTGATTTTTCATGAGATACACTGAAATTTACATGAAAAGTGAAAAAGTTTGCTTTTTCTTCAGATTTCTTAGCAGCAATCAGGTTTTCAGCCTAAAATGTCCGAAAAGCTAAATGACATTTTATTTTACATTCTTACTGTTTGGATGTCAAAACTTGATTTATCATGACTGGAATGTTCATTAAAAGTTAAAACGTTTTGCTTTTCAGTCAAAGTTGTAAGCAGAAATTAAGGTTCTTATTCTAAAAAGTTCAAAAAAGCTTAATGACATTTTAATTTACATTCTTACTGTTTGGATGTTAAAACTTGTTTTTTATGAGATACACTGAATGTTAATGAAAAAGAAAGAGTTTGCTTTTCAGTCAGAGTTCTTAGCACAAATGAGGGTTTCAGCCTATAAAAAGTCCCAAAAGAGCTAAATGTTATTTTCATCGTCATTCTTACTGTTTGGATGTCAAAACATGATTTTTCATGAGATACACTGAATGTTAATGAAAAAGGAAAATAGTTTGCTTTTCAGTCAGAGTTCTTAGCACAAATGAGGATTTTCAGCCTAAAAAGTCCCAAAGAGCTAAATGTTATTTCATCGTCATTCTTACTGTTTGGATGTCAAAACGTGATTTTCATGAGATACACTGAAATGTACATGAAAAGTGAAAAAGTTTGCTTTTTCTTCAGATTTCTTAGCAAAAATCAGGTTTTCAGCCTAAAATGTCCGAAAAAGCTAAATGACATTTTATTTTACATTCTTACTGTTTGGATGTCAAAACTTGATTTATCATGACTGGAATGTTCATTAAAAGTTAAAACGTTTGCTTTTCAGTCAAAGTTGTAAGCAGAAATTAAGGTTCTTATTCTAAAAAGTTCAAAAAAAGCTTAATGACATTTTATTTACATTCTTACTGTTTGGATGTTAAAACTTGATTTTTTATGAGATACACTGAATGTTAATGAAAAAAGAAAGAGTTTGCTTTTCAGTCAGAGTTCTTAGCACAAATGAGGATTTCAGCCTAAAAAAGACCCAAAGAGCTAAATGTTATTTTCATCGTCATTTCTTACTGTTTGGATGTTCAAAACGTGATTTTATCATGAGATACACTGAATGTTTAATGAAAAAAGAAAGAGTTTCCTTTTCAGTCAGAGTTCTTAGCACAAATGAGGATTTCAGCCTAAAAAGACCCAAACGAGCTAAATGTTATTTTCATCGTCATTCTACTGTTTAGATGTCAAAACGTGATTTATCATGAGATACACTGAATGTTAATGAAAAAAGAAAAAGTTTGCTTTTCAGTCAGAGTTCTTAGCACAAATGAGGATTTCAGCCTAAAAAGTCCCAAAAGAGCTAAATGTTATTTTCATCGTCATTCTTACTGTTTGGATGTCAAAACGTGATTTATCATGAGATACACTGAAATGTACATGAAAAGTGAAAAAGTTTGCTTTTCTTCAGATTTCTTAGCAGAAATCAGGTTTTCAGCCTAAATGTCCGAAAAAGCTAAATGACATTTTATTTTACATTCTTACTGTTTGGATGTTAAAACTTGATTTTTATGAGATACACTGATGTTAATGAAAAGTTAAAGAGTTTGCTTTTCAGTCAAAGTTGTTAGCAAAAATGAGGGTTTCAGCCTATAAAAAGTCCCAAAAAAGCTAAATGTTATTTTTCATCGTCATTCTTACTGTTTGGAGGTCAAAACTTGATTTTCATGAGATACACTGAATTAAAGAAAAAAGAAAAGTTTGCTTTTCAGTCAGAGTTCTTAGCACAAATGAGGTTTTCAGCCTAAAAAGTCCCAAAAGAGCTATCTTAGTTATCTTAGTCGTCATTCTTACTGGTTTGGATGTCAAAACGTGATTTTTTATCATGATATACACTGAATGGTACATGAAAAGTGAAAAAGTTGCTTTTCTTCAGATTTCTTAGCAGCAATCAGGTTTTCAGCCTAAAATGTCCGAAAAAGCTACTTGAATTTTTTTTCATTCTTTTTTTTTGTTTGTTTTTTTTTTTTTTTTGGAGTCAAAACTTGATTTATCATGACTGAATGTTCATTAAAGTTTAAAACGTTTGCTTTTCAGTCAGGGTAAGCAGAAATTAAGGTTCTTATTCTAAAAAGTTCAAAAAAAGCTAAATGACATTTTATTTACATTCTTACTGTTTGGATGTCAAAAACTTGATTTTTTTGAGATACACTGAATTAATGAAAAAAGAAAAAGTTTGCTTTTCAGTCAGAGTTGTTAAGCACAAATGAGGTTTTTCAGCCTATAAAAGTCCCAAAAGAGCTAAATGTTATTTTTCATCGTCATCTTACTGTTTGGATGTCAAAACTTGATTTTTATGAGATACACTGAAATGTTAATGAAAAAAGAAAAAGTTTGCTTTTCAGTCAGAGTTCTTAGCACAAACAGGTTTTTTCCATCAAAAACGCTAACTGTCCGAAAAGCTAATGAATTTTATTTTTTCATTCTTCATGTTTGGATGTCAAAACTTGATTTTCATGAGATACACTGAAATGTACATGAAAAGTGAAAAAGTTGCTTTTCTTCAGATTCTTAGCAAAATCAGGTTTTCAGCCTAAAATGTCCGAAAAGCTAATGACATTTTATTTTTCATTCTTATTGTTTGGATGTCAAACTTGATTTATCATGACTGGAATGTTCATTAAAAGTTAAAACGTTTGCTTTTCAGTCAATTTGTAAGCAGAAATTAAGTTCTATTCTAAAAAGTTCAAAAAAAGCTAAATGACATTTAATTTACATTCTTACTGTTTGGATGTAAAACTTGATTTTTTATGAGATACACTGAATGTTAATAAAAAAGAAAAGTTTGCTTTTTAGTCAGAGTTTTAGCACAAATGAGGTTTTCAGCCTAAAAAAGTCCCAAAAGAGCTAAATGTTATTTTCTCGTCATCTTACTGTTTGGATGTCAAAACTTGATTTTTCATGAGATACACTGAATGTTAATGAAAAGAAAAAAGTTTGCTTTTTTTCAATCGAGTTCTTAGCAAAAATGAGGATTTTCAGCCTAAAAGTCCGAAAAAGCAAATGGACATTAATTTTTCATTAATCATTGTTTGGATGTCAAACGTGATTTTTCATGAGATACACTGAAATGTACATGAAAAGTGAAAAAGTTTGCTTTTCTTCAGATTTCTTAGCACAAATCAGGTTTTCAGCCTAAAAAGTCCCAAAAGCTAAATGAACATTTTATTTTTCATTCTTACTTTTGGATGTCAAAACTTGATTTTTCATGACTGGAATGTTCATGAAAAGTGAAAAAAGTTTGCTTTTCAGTAAAGTTGTTAGCAAAATTAGGTTCTTATCCTAAAAGTTCAAAAAAAGCTATGACATTTTTATTTACATTCTTACTGTTTGGATGTCAAAACTTGATTTTTTATGAGATACACTGATGTTCATTGAAAAAAGAAAGAGTTTGCTTTTCAGTCAATGTTGTAGCAAAATTAGGTTTCAGCCTATAAAAAGTTCAAAAAGAGCTAAATGTTATTTTCATCGTCATTCTTACTGTTTGGATGTCAAAACTTGATTTTTCATGAGATACACTGAATTTAATGAAAAAGAAAAAGTTTGCTTTTCATCAGAGTTCTTAGCACAAATCAGGTTTTCAGCCTAAAATGTCCCAAAAGAGCTAAATGTTATTTTATCGTCATTCTTACTGTTTGGATGTCAAAAGTGATTTTTCATGAGATACACTGAATGTACATGAAAAGTGAAAAAGTTTGCTTTCTTCAGATTTCTTAGCAAAAATCAGGTTTTCAGCCTAAAATGTCGAAAAAGCTAAATGACATTTTTTTTTCATTCTTATTGTTTGGATGTCAAAACTTGATTTATCATGACTGGAATGTTCATTAAAAGTTAAAAAACGTTTGCTTTTCAGTCAAATTTGTAAAAGCAGAAATTAAGGTTCTTATTCTAAAAAATTCAAAAAAAAGCTAAATACATTTTAATTTACATTCTTTACTGTTGGATTTAAAACTTGATTTTTATGAGATACACTGAATGTTCATGAAAAAGAAAAGTGTTGCTTTTCAGTCAGAGTTTTAGCAAAAATGAGGGGTTTCAGCCTAAAAAAGTCCCAAAAGAGCTAAATGTTATTTATTCATCGTCATTCTTACTGTTTGGATGTCAAAACTTGATTTTCATGAGATACACTGGAATGTTAAGAAAAAAAGAAAATTAGGTTTGCTTTTCAGTCAGAGTTCTTAGCACAAATGAGGATTTCAGCCTAAAAAGTCCCAAAAGAGCTAA
>BOLG01000403.1:0-242736 GCA_016861445.1 Oryzias woworae
GACGAGGTCAGAAAAGACCTTTAATGAAGCACCAGAGCCTGAACGTCAACACAATCTGGAGAAAAATGTTTCTCTACGATCATTACAACCCTGGATGAACCCTGAGGTCACATGACTCGTGTTCACACTCCTGTGCGTCCTGATCAATGACCTCCACTTTGGGGTCAAAATGCGAGTCTGAGACACCTCTGGAAAGCTCTGCCAAACTATGCTACCTTGTACATGCAATCTACAGTAACTTTGTGCCAAACTGTCCTACACTGTACCACAATGTACCTAATGCGAGCGTTTCCATTGTGTTTAGATCGTCGAGACGCGTGCGGGTTGTAGACCGATGAGGTAGCTATGCGACTACAGCGAAAGGTAATGATAACACCAACGGAGGGAGGTCGGCGTCAGCTCCTTTTTTTCATATTTAGGTTCTGGTATTTCGCATATGCAAAAGAATTTAATATTATTTGCAGGAAGACTGGGGGAGGCGACGAAGAACACAGTCGAAACTACTGAATGTTTGAAACATCGGCGCTGGTCTGTTGTTGTAATACCTTTCCACTGATCAATGGATTCATCGTGTGATGACGTAGCTCCGTCCTGACTGGTCCATTTCGTTTTTTCTATGGACCTGCGACCGATGGGGATCAAAAATGGTACAAGTCTGTCCTGCTTAATGGGTCCCTTTCATAATTGGAAACGCTCAAATTACCGACTCCTCAGTGGAAACAGAACATAATTGTACTACACTGTAAAAACAAACACGCCAACCATCCACATCTGTCTTGATTTGTGTAAACAATCCTCAGTATATTTTAGTGTTTGGTTTCCAGTTCTTCATTATCAGGTCTTCTGTTCGGCTTTGTTTTGCCATCATTTTTGTTTCTCCATAGTCTTTGTCATGTTCCAGTTATTTAATGTTTTATGTTTCTGCCACCATGCCTGTTCTATTGCCCATTGGGTCCAACACACCAGTTCCTGACACAAACACACAGTACCAAACTGCCTCACTGTGCCAAACCGCACTAAACTGTGCCACAATGTACTAATTTGTACTAAACTGTGTGCTTAACCGTACTAATCTGTGCTAAATCTTACTAAACTGTTAAAAAGAACTACAAATTGACATTTTTTTGAACACAGAAAGTCTAAATTCATAGTGATGTCATGAACATTTAGTCGTTGTTTATCTTGACGTAACGTTGTAAATGTAAATGTTGTTGATGAGGATTCCTCACAGATTCAGACAAACCCCGTAAACCAGGTTCAATCCGCCCTCATGGGGGTTAAACCTGTCAGATTTGTTTTTTTTTTTTTGTTTAATCACAGACATTTGAAGGGATTGTTGTTGCGTTCCTTCTGAACGCCACGCGGGTCCTTTAGGAGTCCGACCTGAGTTCTGGTAAGTGTCCACCCAGCCCCCGTCACCATCGTCCTCCTCTATGATGGCCTCCAGCTCGTCAGAGTACTTCCATCTGTTTACAGCGCTTGTAGCATGGAACTGTGGGCCACAAACACAATACCACCTTAAATACAGCTACAGTCACAGTCCCCTGACTTCTGTGAGTCTACTGAAAACATTTAACTTCCTGTATAATTCAAGATCAGGATGGGATTACAATGAAAATAATCCACATGATCAACCAACAATGCAATGGAGATTTGAATACAAACAGTTGGAGAAACCAAACTGAACCAGCAGGATGCTAAGTTCGCCTCTTTACCATTGCGAGTCAACAGGAACTGTTTGGTCAGGCGGCAGAAACGGCTTCACCTTAGCTTCCTCGCCGGCGGCCCTGAAAAGAAACCCGAAGCTGAAGCCTCCACAGACAAATCTTTCACAGAAGGTAAACACACACAGACATCTTTTTAATGGCATAAATGCAGCTTTAGAGATAAATCGTGCTGAAGAGTCTGGTGGAGCAGAAGTCAGCAAGGTTCCTCTGAAGGAGACGTGACATCACGCTGTGAACTCAGAAAACAACAACACAGATAAGAGCGACTGATTGGGGCAGAGGACCACCCACGGCTGAACGTTAGCGCAACAAAACCAGCACAAACATGCCGCGGAATGCTAAAGCAAAGTCATGGGGGTGCAGGGGCAGAAGTACTGATGTTTGGTAGTAATGAGACTGTCATTACTGCTCTGTGATGGAACTGAGGAATGTGGATGATGTCGTTGACAAAATCATGTGGACATGGAGTTTTGATGCTACGCTAGCTCAAAAATTCATGTTCAATTGATGAACGTGTCAATGTAATGCGTGTTTCCGTGTTCCATGTCCAAAACTTTTGTGTTTACACGTCACTATGCTAGTTTTTAAGTCCAGTTTTTTGGCTCTACGTACAGAACTCTAATCGATTTGCACGTTGAAAGTTAAACCAGTTGAACTTTGACCGATCAGGGACTTGGATTTGGGTAATGACAAACGAATGCTGTCCTTTTTAATTCACAGAAGTACCAACCGTTGAAAATGCTTCACAGAGGAAAAAATCACTGCGGTTTGTGCCGTGTGGCTGGACTTCCATAACGCCAAGGCTTTCATATAACAGAAGTCTGGAGCCAGATTCACCAGATTCACACTCGTCGACATTTGGTACCAAGTCTCTACACAATAGAATGACTAAGATGGTTCTTGAGGACCAAAATCTATGGCTCAGGTCAGTAGAAACCTGACAGCGAGGAGCCTGATGGTCCGAAATACTGACATGAGCGTGTCGCTGAAAGCACAGCTCAGCTGGGAGAGGAGTGAATGGAGAGGATGACTGCTGCTTGCTGGAGATGGACTTGGACCACAGCTGAGTTGGTCATCTGTGGACAGATGTAAGGGGAACTCACCATTTCCACGTGGGACAGTGGGTGAACCAGGTGATCTCCTGCCAGCTATAAACTGAAACAGAAACACACCATGAAGGAGTCGGGACGGAGCTCCTCATCTAACCCGTCCAGGTTCCGCCCTCACCTCTCCGGAGTGATCACTCCCGTCTCTTTGAACTTTGACTCCTGTGGAAAACAAAACACAAGACCTGAAAGCTCTGGAATCCGGAGCTCGCAGTAGCTGGCTGTGGGTGTGGGGAGTCCCGCCGGACTTCCCCGCAGCTCCGCGCCTTTACAGCGAAGCTGGACCATAGACTGGACCCGCGGACCCACCTTCAGCACCGGCGTGAGGAACTCGGCCACGCCGAGCGCGGTGCCCTTCACCCGTGTTGATCACGTTCTGCATGCCGGCCGAAGCTTCCAGAAACCCGCTCGAGCAGCCGCCTTTACTTCCCCGATGAATGTCCGATTATTTTGACATAACTGCGGCGATCACCTGACAAGCCCCAAACTTCCGGGATCCGAGTCTCGCGAGATTTTTAAAAACTTTATTAGCAAAGAGGCTAAGCAGCGACACTGGGAAAATCCGCACTTCTGTCGATTTTAATTGTAATTAAAGTTGTTATAGATATCTATTAAACATATATGATTACTATTAATTCAAAATTAAACTGAAATAGGACTTTAATTGATGTATAATTCATTTGAGACTCGAACCACATACTTTCTACCAGCAGGGTGGCGGCAGAGCCATCAACCAAAACACCAAAGAAGAAGAAGCTAAAGTCAGGTTCTCTGTGGATCGCTCAGCATCCAGCTGGCAGTATGTGGAGACCTCCTTTCCGGGGAGCAGCGCTCCTCCGCCGGGTTCTCCGTCGCAGCCCGGTACTGAGCAGGTCCAAAGGGACCGGCTGCGATGGTTCCGAGAGAGCGTGGATGAGACCGAGCGGGTTCGACACGGGGTTTGGTGACTTTCAACAGCCTGAGCAAGAAGAAGGAGCCCCTGATCCTGTCCAGAGAGCGGGTAGCGACCTGGTGAGCCCTCCGCCCGCTGCTGCATCGCCACCCGCTGCACTGACGTCATCAGAGAGACGTGATCACAAAAACACAGGAAGAAGGCTTCACCTTTATGGAAAAAAGTTAACTTGTTTTTCATCTCCTTGCTCGATTCCAACTTGAGTTCATTTCCCCCCAAACGCACACAGATGCTGACATTCACCCAGGAATCAAGAGTTTCTCAGTGACCTGAGAGCGCTTCAGTCTGACTGATCAGTTTATTTAAAAGCGTTTTCTCTCTTTTACTGGATCTGACTCATCTCAGAGCCTGTGAAGTTGGCTTTTGATTTGGATTTAAGGGAAAAGTTAAGGGGGAAATTTGATCTTACACTGGCGCACGGAAAGCCATCTGGCACTTTCCCACTGAGGAATTCTTTGGATGTAACAACAATAAATACAACAATATCACTGGTCCAAAGAAGAATTAGTTAATTATTTGATCATTTTCTGGTTTTAAGTCTTTTTTTGTTTAAGAGAAGACAAAGATTGTATGAATTTGAGTTGTGTTTTTTGTGAAAGTTGTTGCTCTTTTGTGATGCTTCTCTCTCATCCAGGTACAGCTGTGGACCCACAGTGTATGACCACGCACACCTGGGTCATGCTTGGTAATGTCGAGATGCACACCTGTTTCACACAGGAAGAGCTGTGTTTCAGAGTAAAAGCTTTTGAATGTGTGTGTCGCCGCAGCTCGTACGTCCGGTTTGACATCCTGCAGAGGATCCTGTCCCGCTGCTTTGGGGTCGTTGTGGTCCACGCCATGGTCATCACTGACATCGATGACAAAATCATCCAACGAAGCTGGCAGGTGAAACCGCTGGGCCAAAATGCATTTCAAAATAAAGCGAATAAAATGTCAGAAAACCGGTTTAAAAGGGAAGCCAAAACTTTAATATATCCTTCAAGAGTTTTCCTTTTCAGATTCAGATTCAGATGCCCACATAAGTAGGTATTTTACATAAATCGTAAAGTGGCTTAAATTGTAAAGCACTTGTCTACCTTCCAAAAGCTTGAAACAAAAGTCCAATTCACCCATGCACACGCACACAATCACACACTGATGTCTGCTGTCTAATGCCACCTTTACACCGGGAATGTGCTGAACGTTCCTTCAAGCGCTTTTAGCACAAGGTGTTCACACTGGACTGTCGCGACTCGTGAAAACAAGAGTTTTATACAATGAAGCTCGAATCGCAAATATATGTTGTGTGTTTACACTGACCTTTCATTAGAAATGGTAGCTTGAATGCGTATTACTGAGCCCAGTGCACACACTGTACACACACTGTACGCACACTGTACGCACACTGTACGCACACTGTACGCACACTGTACGCACACTGTACGCACACTGTACAAACACTGTACGCACACTGTACACACACTGTACACACACTGTACACACACTGTACACACACTGTACGCACACTGTACGCACACTGTACGCACACTGTACGCACACTGTACGCACACTGTACGCACACTGTACAAACACTGTACACACACTGTACACACACTTTACACACACTGTACGCACACTGTACGCACACTGTACGCACACTTTACGCACACTGTACGCACACTGTACGCACACTGTACAAACACTGTACGCACACTGTACGCACACTGTACACACACTGTACACACACTGTACACACCTGTACGCCACACTGTACGCACACTGTACGCACACTGTACGCACACTGTACAAACACTGTACGCACACTGTACGCACACTGTACGCACACTGTACGCACACTGTACAAACACTGTACACACACTGTACAAACACTGTACAAACACTGTACACACACTGTACACACACTTTACGCACACTGTACGCACACTGTACGCACACTGTACGCACACTTTACGCACACTGTACGCACACTGTACGCACACTGTACGCACACTGTACGCACACTGTACGCACACTGTACAAACACTGTACACACACTGTACACACACTGTACGCACACTGTACGCACACTGTACGCACACTGTACGCACACTGTACGCACACTGTACGCACACTGTACAAACACTGTACACACACTGTACACACACTGTACAAACACTGTACACACACTGTACACACACTGTACACACACTGTACGCACACTGTACGCACACTGTACAAACACTGTACAAACACTGTACGCACACTGTACGCACACTGTACGCACACTGTACGCACACTGTACGCACACTGTACGCACACTGTACGCACACTGTACGCACACTGTACAAACACTGTACACACACTGTACACACACTGTACAAACACTGTACACACACTGTACGCACACTGTACAAACACTGTACACACACTGTACGCACACTGTACAAACACTGTACGCACACTGTACGCACACTGTACGCACACTGTACAAACACTGTACACACACTGTACACACACTGTAACACACACTGTACAAACACTGTACACACACTGTACAAACACTGTACACACACTGTACACACACTGTACAACACTGTACACACACTGTACACACACTGTACACACACTGTACAAACACTGTACGCACACTGTACGCACACTGTACGCACACTGTACAAACACTGTACACACACCGGCACCAACCCATTACCACCAGGAAGAGCAATGTGAGGTTCATTGACTTGCACAATGACTTTCTGATCAGAGGTCGACCGATCTACCCTTGTACCACAGCTAAACATCATTGCTGCTAATTGCAGGAAAATATTAAACTGTTTCATAAATTCTCTGAATCATTTTCAGTAAACAGGAGGTTTATTCAGCTAAACTCCTGGAGTTTGATTAACTTTATTTTATGTATTTGGATTGGATTTTGAACAAAAGCGTTCTTTTTTCTCAGTTTAACATTTATTATCTCGATTATGTTCTGTTGTGATGGAAATATCTTCCACTTAGACGTTCAAGCCTTTCCAGCATTTAAGTTAGATTCTTTCTTGTTTTGAATAAACAAACAATCATCGTTGACGATACATTTGGTTACGTTTTTTGTTTACGTGCTCTGACAGGAAAACGTTTTCTCCAGCCGTCATCTCCAGAATGTATGAAGAGGAATTCAAGAAGGACATGCTGTCTCTGAAGGTTTGTTGGAGGACTTTTCTCCTCTATCTATCTATTCCAGTGAAAAGGACCAACATGAATCCCTGAAGCTGCGCTGAAGTCCAGCAGAGCAGACAAAGCTTCAGCCTCAGGTTTTCAGTTTGGTCTTCATGTTGTTTTTCCAGGTTATTCCTCCAGTGGTGTACCTCAGAGTCACGGAGAACGTGCATCAGATTATTGCATTTATCGAAGGAATTATCAGAAATGGGAACGCTTACGCCACCAAAGAAGGTGAGAAGTCCGTCAGTCGGTCATTGTGCGTAAACAGATCAATGGTGGTCAGTCACTGCTCCTTTGGGAACAGGTGATGTTTACTTTGACGTCCAGTCCATTGGAGACCGTTATGGCCGGTTTACCGGAGCCACGGGTTCTCAAGGAGAGCAAGGTGAGACATCCTGTCTCCTAAAACTTGTGTTCATAGTGACGCTTTGATTCTGATTGTTGCTCAGATTTCTCTAACAGAGAATAAACTGTCCTTTGTAGGCAGCTCTAGTAAAAGAGACCCGAGGGATTTTGCTCTCTGGAAGAAATGGAAGCCTCGCGAGCCGTACTGGGATTCTCCGTGGGGGTCGAGGAAGACCTGGCTGGCATATCGAGTGCTCCACCATTGCTAGGTAGGACTTACTGCAGTCACAAGGCTGTTATCGAGGTTCAGTCTCACTGTTGCCTGAAGCAAAGACGGGTTCATACTCTGCTAGACGTTGTATTGCCCGTACAGCCTTCAGACAATGCAGGAGGACGGAAAAGTCCATCTACTGCTATTCTGGAGTCTGAGCACCTGATGGGTTTGAAGAACAGATGGTTTTGAGCTGCTACAAACATCCGTACAATGAGCTCTTTATGAGACATAAAAAATTCAAATGTCCAAAAGTTCATCAAGACTACGATTGAAGTAGTTCGTAAAAAAGCAGCCGACTGGACTCGGCTTTTCAGTTTGATAAAGGTGTTTCACCTTTGCTTTAAAGGGTTTTCATGAGTTAAGACTTTAGTTCTTTCGTTCTCAATGTTTAGAGCCTAAATTTACTATTTAACTTAACTTTTTATTAGCTAGTTAGTTAGCTAGCAGAAAAGCCCAAAGCTTCCTTCACACCGAACACGTCCTCCTTCAATGTTAAGTCGATGTACAAACGCCATCAGAAGTCCTGCGGCGCGTTCTGAGTGTTGGACGCGGTGCGATTCTTTAGCTACATTTTTACAGTGTTGTGATGTTTCCAGAGTTCAAGTATCAGAACTTTGGAAACATCTCGTCACGTCAACAATCCAGAACTCAGCTTTGGCAGAGATGTGTTGATGTTCTGAACGACTGGAGTCCTAAACCAACACGGAGAAGCCGATCGCTGCCGTTTGTTCTCCTCCTGATCGTAGATGGTGAAGCTCTCCGTATTGAGAGAATCTCTGAATGATCTCAGGAGCCCAAACATGGAGACGTGATTACCAATCCTTTTGTAGAGCTTTTCAAAATAAAAGAACCTAATGTCTCGACATCCTCCGTGGTTTTCATGATGTCGTAATGAGACTAAAAACTTTTGACTGTAGCTCCTCCCACACATGGTGGGAGCATCATGTTATTCACACACTTTGGACAAGTGTTCAGCAGCGACTTTGACGCCCAAATGGCATTAAATGCAGCATCAGGGGTTAAATGACTCCAGTAGAACTCCAAACATAGAAGGAATTCCTGACAGCAACAGGAAGTCTGCTGCTCTGAGTCAGATTTCCAAACGCCGCCGTTTAGAGCTGCAGCCTCCCCTCTGATGTTGGAAGGATCTCCGGTAAAACCAAACTAGACATGAAGCCGTTTGGAAACCCTTTGATGGTGACGTCCTGTGTTTGCAGCCATGTGTTTGGGAATCAGCTGGATATCCACTCTGGAGGGATGGACCTGGCCTTTCCCCACCACGAGAACGAGATGGCTCAGAGTGAAGCCTATCATCAGTGCAGACAGTGGGCAAACTACTTCCTCCATTCAGGTACGCGCCGGGAGTCCCAGGCAGCCACGGAGAACAGGAGCTCCTACCTGTTACCGTACAGATCACCTAGATCAGGTGGATCATGTAGATTCTAATGTCTGAACTGTTCAGGTATAGCTAAAGGCTCAGTGCTGTACAGCGTAGAGAGAAAACGTCTGCAGTTGAGAGTTTTCCTGCGTTTCTCATCAACTTTGAGTCTTTTTCCGCTTGTACACTTTGGTTCTTGTAGCTGCTATTCACGGTCGGATCTCAAACCAGTCAAGTTTTTAGTGAAGAATTCATGACCTGAGGAGCCATCAGCATCTTCATCAGTCACGCCATGGTGACGATGATGATGGTACAAAGTGAAGAATCCAGGTACAGGAAGGTCAAATATTTGTCATTTTTCTGCTAATTCTGCTCTTTTTTTTAGGTCACCTGCATCTCAAAGGCAGTTCAGAGAAAATGTCAAAGTCTTTGAAGAATTACATCACCATCAAGGTAAAGTCAGGCTGATGAAACGCTTAGAGCGACAGGTTTCCCCCTAGCTGCCATCAGTGGTACTGCGTCAGAATAATCAAAGTCCATGTTATTTGAAGCGTCTTTCCTGACCCTTAAGGACGCTGTACAGTAAGAATAATCAGCAAGAACAAGTACACACTAAAACAGAAGCACTATCAATCAAATAAATCAGCCAACAGATGGATGGGTAATAAAATCAGAGTGAAAAAAGCAGAGTTTGGGGGGCCGAGTGCGAGCAGCTGAATTCTGGACCAGTTTCATGAGGTAAACCAGAGAGAAGTGCTTTACAGTAATCAAGGCGTGAAGTGAGCAGACGATGAACCAAAATGGAAGCGGAGTGAACAGTGAGGGAGGAATGAAGACCATTTATAGATTTATGGTTGATTTATAGATGAGAAAAAGGCGGATCGAGTGATGTTATTGATATGGGGTTGAAAGGAGAGAGAACTATCAAGGATGACACCCAGACTCTTTACCTGAAGGGAGGGGGAGAGACTGAGGCGGAGTCAAAAGAAAGTCTGAAACTTTAGGAAAGATGGATTTGGAGGCAACAAGAAGTCATTCTGTTTTATCTCTGTTGAGTTTTAAGACAGTTTTGAGTGAATCAGTTTTTCATTTCAAGCAAACAGGAGGTGAGGGAGGAGTTGAGTTTACTGGAGAGATAGAGCTGGATGTCATCCATGAAAAGGTGAAAGTTCAGATGGAATTTACGGAAGATGTTGCCAAGTGGAAGGAGGTGAGTGATCCATAAAAGAGGACCAAGGACAGAGCCCTGGAGAACACCGGAGGAGACAGATGAGGAATGAGAATTGAAGGATTCTAACTGGATGAACTGAGTGCAGCTAAGAAATAAGAATGAAACCAACAGAGGGGGTTGAAGGAATGCCAAGAGAAGAAAGTCTACGGAGGAGAATTGGCCTAAAGGCCGTACTCATCTCAAAGAGGATGAGAATGCTGACATGTCCAGAATCAGCGGCGAGAAGAAGGTCGTTGGGGATTCTCAGGAGAGCAGGTTCAGCGCTCATCCATCTTTTCTCTGGTTTTGCTGACTCAGAGATATGTTTGAATCCAGTCAGGCTGTTTCCATGTGACCAGAGACCTTCAGTTCTGATCCATTTGACTCTCTCTCAGGATTTTCTCCAGTCTCACTCTGCCAGTGAGTTTCGGATGTTCTGCCTTCTGACCAAGTACAGATCAGGTGGGTTCATTTTAGGTGAGTGACGGGGCGGAGACTTTCCTGATCTCATGGAGTTGTGCCGGCATCTCTGCAGCCATAGACTACAGCGACGGCAGCATGGCGGAGGCCCGGGCGTCTCTGGAAACCATCCGTACCTTCATGGAGGCTGCTGAGGCCTACATGAAGGGTCAGCTTGCGGTGCTCGCCGGTGCAGGAAGGCTTTCTGTGGGAGAGGTAGTGTCAGCTGAGAGGAAGCCGGTTCTCTGCCTTCTGCACACTTCTTAACTCTGGTTTGGTTTCTTCAGGCTGCTGGAAGCTAAATCCAGCGTTCTGAAGGCTCTGGCAGACGACTTTGACACGCCGAGAGCCGTGGGCGCCCTGATGAACATGATTTATCACGGGAACTGCCAGCTGCAGCCTGTTGCTGTGGTAACTAACCGGGATCAGGGCGTGTCTCCATCACGGCCTCAGTGTTTGTCTGAGTTAAGGTTGTGTTCCTGTCAGGCAGACGAAGCGAGTCGTCGTCCTGCGGTGTTTGGAGCCATGGTGACCTTCATCAGAGAGATGCTGGAGGGTGTTTGGGATCGATCTGCTGCAGGATAAGGTTAGCAGAAGACGTTCACTTTGCTCTAACATCCTGGTTCCAATGAACTTTAGACCAGAAACCTGACAATGATCAACACTGAGGAGTTTGGTTCTTTGGTCCAAACAGGAGTTGGGTTCCTTGGATCCTCTTCTACCTTCAGCAGGTGTGACAGAGCCAAACCAGAACTCTGGTCCTCGACAGTGAACAGCATCTCTGTTCACCTGCAGATGATCTTTAATGTGTTCTGTTTAAAAACACACTCACTTCCACTGAGCAAAGGGAGGAAGAACCACAGAGAGAACACGTGGAGACATCATTGGTGGAACCCTCTGTGTAATGGAGCCGCTTAGGTCACTATATCAGACAAATGCTGCAGTTTATCCAACAAACACCAACTTTGGTTTGAATGGACCTTAGGACCCCCTCTCTCAGAAAAGCATAGTATCCAACTGAAAGATTCAATATGGCGGCCATTATTCAAGATGGCCGACATTCCCTCACTGAAACAGAAACTTCTCCTGTATGTGATACATGTTTGCTGTTTGGAAATGTTCATAACATTTGATTTTTATAGTTCACCATTATAACATTATAATTTACTACCTATATTAATGATTCAAAGATGATCCAAACAACATCCATGAGAAAAACCACCATTTTTATTTGAAAGTGGCGGCCATCTTGAAAATCTGCCGCCATATTGATTTTTTTTAGGCGTCTAAAGTGTTTTTCTAAAAGATGAGGTCCTAAAGTACACCCACACCAAATGTGGTGCTTGTACAACGAAGAACAGGGTTATTTCAACAACCGGCCCTACTAACTGTCTGGATCTCACTGAACCTGATGAATTTATTTCTACGTGTTTTTACTGCTGTTTTTCTTTGAACCAGTTCTGTTTTGCACAACAACTTCAGAGCTTTAGCATGGAGTGTTTGTGAAGGAGTTTCTTTCCAGCAGATTTCAGGTCTAAAACGTTGATGAAACTCCTGTTTCCTGCAGGAGCTCGACGTTTTCAGCAGAAGTGGAAGTCTGCAGGCCGTTGTGGAGCAGCTGACCCGTTTCAGGAGGGAAGTTCGAGAGTTTGCGCTCGCTCGTCAGGACTGTCCATCATCTGGATCCTCCAGGAAACCTGGACTTTATCCGGACAGAGCCCCCCTCCTGAAAGCCTGTGACGCCCTCAGGAACGACCTGGTGCCTCTGGGCGTCCTGATAAAGGTCAAACCTGCAGTTTTTTATTGTTTGCTCAAACAGTCGACTGATCGATCGCTGCTGATTTGCTTTATTTGGGAAATCAAGCTGAAGCTAAAACTGGTGGAAGCAAAGGGACAGTCGGCGAAACCATTGATTTACTTTAAATGACCAAAATGTTCATTCAAGGACCTGGATTGTAGTAAACAGAGAAAAGAGCAAAACTACAACAAGGAAACGTTTAGAGTTGTTATTAAAATAAAAGCTGCATCAGCAGAAAATCAGAATCAACGGGTCAGACGTTTTAAAGGTCAGTGATCGGCCAGAAAACTGCTGTCACCTCGAGAAATGACGTTTCTGTTGTTTTTAGGACAGAGGATCCGCCTCCACCTGGGAGATCAAAGGAGATCAAAGGAGATCAAGAGATCAGGATCCAGACCCGGACAAAAGCAGCTGAAATCCTCTGAAAGTCAAAGACCGAAGAGAAATCAAGACTTTTACACGTCATCAAGACTCTTTCTGATGTTCAGCTGAAGACAGCAGTGAATCATCAGCATAGAGGAGAACTTTCAGCTCTAAATGGGTTTGAAGGGAAAGTCCCACAGATGGGATTGTGGGGAACCAGCTGTTCAGCAGTGGTGGTCGTCTCTTGGACATTGGCCTCCTGGGTCTGCTGGTCCTCTTTCTCCTGGAGGAGGAGACCCCTGAGATCTCTGGCTATGCCACGAGCCAGAATCACATCAAAATAAAGTTGCACTCATTGAATCAGGTTTCAGATCTAGTTTTTATTCAATTCTGTTGATTCTGGAATCAGAATCTTGTGATCCAGAGTTCTGGTTCAAATGTCTTTCTCTATTCCAGAGACACAAACAGGATCCAACGCCTGACGGCCTGTTTGTCCCTGACCCACACATAGATCTATCTAATCCAGAACTGTTCTGTCTGATCAATGATTCTCTCAATCCTTGATTGGTCCAGTCACAAACTCACATCTATTGATCAAATATAGATGAAAGAAGAAAGTGATGATCTAGAAAAGAATCTGTTTGTCTGCAGGTCTTGTTTCTCCAGATCCTGGAGCTGCTGAACATCTGAATCCAACTGATGTTTCAGATCAACACTCCAAGTTAGAATGAGAAGATGAAGTGCAGTTCTCCATCAGTCCACCGGGGGAGCTGCAGCACAATAACTGTCCACTTGATGCTGAGAGAGACAGTGGAGCTGATCTCAGATCAGTTCATGCTGCAGCTCTGACACTCATCTCCACTTCCTCTGATTCCTCCATCACTCTGCTCTCCACCTCCCAGGAACACCGTCCAGTCACAACATCTCTGCAGACCAGCTGCTGCTGATGCTGCTCTCTGATCCAAAAGGAGGAACGTCAGAACCTCCACCTGCAGATAGAAATGATAAAGACAGAGATGAAGGAGTGTCTCCTGATCCTGGTCTGTCAGTCAGTGATGCAGCACAGCAGCAGAAAGAGCAGCAGGAGCTTCAGTCCTGTTCAGAGCAGCAGCTTCCTGTCATCTTCACCTGTTGGAGCTTCTGCTGCTCTGATTGGCTGACTGTTGTCCTGAAGCCTGTCATCATTCTCCTCAGAGCTTCACTGAGAAGCTGCAGCTTCACAGGAAACTCTGCATCTTTGCTCTCAGACTAACTTTAGGACAAAACATCTGGAAGCAGCTGGACTGACTCCAACCCTCTACTGACCTCAGAGTCTGCAGTTTGGAGTTTGGACTCTTGACCAGATCCTGGAGCTGCTGAACATCTGAAAGACTGAAGGTTGTTGTATCTCAGGTCCAGTTTTGTCAGGTGGGACGGGTTGGACTTCAGAGCTGAGACCAGAGCAGCACAGCTGATCTTTGACAACCTGCAGCCCCACAACCTGAATCCAGAAGAAAGAGTTGAGTTTAAAGTCGTGCTGTCAATCAATTCAAAAAGAATCAGATGAATCACAATGTTTTACTGGGTAAATGATAAATGACAATATGCAGCTTTTGAACCAAAACAGTCCAGAGAGAAAATGTTTTCTTCATGTTTTGGTCTGAAACGTTTTCATTTGTAACTCAGATTTCCCAGAAGTGTCATTTGTGCACAAAACACATCAACAGTGCGATAAGCAGAACTGTAAAGACTTGAATGTCTGCAGTTTGACTCCAAGAAAACAAAGATGCTGATATCCAGCCAGAAGAAACAAACATTGTGTTTCTGCTCTTTCAATGGTCCGGGTGAATCCTCAGATCTGATTGGCTGCTGGGTGTGGATGTGCTCCTTAAAAAGTCGTTTTGGTCACAAAGCCCACATGTTCTAGATCACAGCGCAGGCTTCTTCAAAACAAAGGTTTTTCTTCATCTCCTGGACAAAAACAGCTGGAAGACGTGAACTTTCTCTCTGAAGCTTTTTGGAACTTCCTGTGAACATCAGCGTAAATCTGCCGGTGTGGCGCCAAGGTAGTTATCTCCTGTAAAATGTGTTCCCCCTGTGGCGGGAGCGCGCTAAAGCTCCATCAGCGCTGGTTTGTGTCTTTAAAGCGTACAAAGGCGCTGGATCATCAACATGTGGCTTATTCTTGGACTGCTGAGGTATTTTGGGGTTTTTTAGTTTAGTTTCCATGATAGAAGAAGGAGCTTTGTTTGGCTCATTTAGTCAAAGAAATCCAACAGACTTTATGAAACACACGTTGTAGAAAACTAGAATAAAGGACTAAAAATGGATGGAATATTGATTTCTTTTGGAAGTGACCTTGTTAAAAGCAGCATTGAGACGACAAAGTGTGTATTTTCAGAAATGGAGGCGTGGAAGCCTGAACTGCCCGAGCAAAGAGAAAGACGTCGTTTCTGATTGTGGAAAGAAAAGATCAGTCCTGAAGGAAACTGACATTAGAAATGAAGAAGAAGATGGAAAGAAACATTGAAACATGAGATCTTCTGCCACAGTGAATGGACTAAAGCTCAGAAGAAGAAAACAGCCTTCAGCATGAAGATGGTCAGCATGCAGCAGGAGAACATCAGCCTCATGTCTGCAGTTTAGTGTCAACACAACTTTCTCATCATATTGATGTGAACACAACTGAAACATGGAGTCTGACCTCAGAGTCTGCAGTCTGCAGTCTGGACTCTCCAGAAAACCACACAGATGAAGAACTCCTGAATCCTGCAGGTTCTGGTTCCTGCTCAGGTCCAGTTCTGTCAGATTAGACGGGTTTTTCTTCAGAGCTGAACTCAGAGCTTCACAGCTGATCTCTGACAAACTGCAGCCCCACAACCTGAAATCAGACAGAAAAGTGTTCAGGATCAGAGATGCAGATGGAGTTCCAGCATCAAATAGACTTTGATAATATCTCCAAGCTCTGTAGGAGCCTCATTGATGATGTGTCCTGTAGGTGTCGCTGTTTTCATTCTTGCTGTGTTTTCTAAATGGAGATTCGCTGACGTCAGACAGGAGAGAAAAAGGTTTTCCACTGCTGTTGTGGGAATTCCGTTGTGTAAAAGTCACACCGTTTTGTAACTAATAAAACACAAAGTCATTGTAAATGATGGGAGCAAAGCTTTTCTTTGTGTTTGTGGTTCAGGTAAACAACAACCCGTTCAGCGCGTCAGCAGGTCTGACTGGAGTCACATCTCAGTAGCTCAGAGTGCTAGAAATGAGCGAACCAGTTTCTAGACTTTGAGCTCCTACAAGGTCATTATTGAAACAGGAGTTTTCTCATCATAACACAATCAACTCAATGAAGAAAATCTGAACCAATCTTCAGGTTTTTCCAACACGGTTGCAGAGCTTTTGTAGCTTCACTGAACTCTCTTTTTCAGTCGTTTTCTCCAGAAAAGTTCTGTTCTAAACCTGAACTGAGCTCTTCCAGAAAGACTCACTGATGGACTGAAAGTGAAGATTGAAACTTTGCTGACTCAGCAGGAAGAAGGCAGTTTGAGTGACGGCCCAAAGTCTCAGCATCAGTTGAAGTCAATGACTGTAGCTAGAAGACTGGAATGTTGTCCTGGAGGATCTGCAGGAATGGAGCATGTTTTGATGCTACTAAAGACTCAGAAAAACCAAACAAACGTCAAGGAGATCAGGAGATCAGATCAGAGAAAAGATTTCAAATCATCCTTATTTCCTGTAGATTTTCATTTGTCAAAGAATCCTCCATTTGCAGCAATGAAAGAGCCACTCCAATGAAAATGCTCTTTTTGGTCTTTGAACATGTTCTTGCAGCATTTTTCTCATCATAGTGATGTGGATTTTTCTTTGCCGTTCTGCCCTGAAGGCCAGCATCCAAAAGTTGCCTCTTCACTGTAGATGTTGACACTGGTTCTGTTTTGCAGCTACTATTTCATGAAGCTGCTAGTTGAGGACATGTGAGGCGTCTACCAGATCCGGCCCCCTGATCAATATCTGAGACATGATTTCTTTTCTCAATCTGTCTGCAGGATCAAGGATCACACAGAACGTGACTTTTTATTCCTCCTTCAGTCTTTATCTGAACCCCCAAATCCCTGTCAAATAGAACAGAATCCAGAGCTCTCTTTCCACACTGCAGTTCACCTTTCTGGGTCTGAGCGATGATGCTGCTGCTTTTCTTTTTAAACAGCTCCCTGTTCTGTGTCCTGATTGGCTGGAGACCTTGTCAATCAATCTCCTCCGTGCTGCGTCTCCTGTGCAGAAACTGCAGCTCTCCAGATCTCCATCAATCTTTGATCCTGATCAGATCTTTGTCTTCATTCTAGAATCCTGAACTTATTTTTCTATAAAGGTTTGAACTTTGAGAGTTTCAACAAGAGAGAAAAGAGTGAAAATGTTCATGTGTGTCTGAGAAAAGTGTCTAAAGTTTGTAGTGAGGAGTTCAACATCTGGATTTCACCTTCATGAGTTCTTTTTAGAACGGAAATCCCACAATAAACCAGGAAACACTGAACTGTTAAAAGTCATGGATATATATGTCCATCTGCAGCAGAAGAATCAAGAATTTTTCTCCGTTAGTTGAGGACACAGCGCAGCTGATTATTTTGATTTCGTGTCACAAATCCTCGCTTGTTTTGTTTCTCTTCAAGCCGCACATGACTGATCAACACAAATGTGTGAGGAGCTGCAGCCTCCAAAGTCTCAAAGGGACGATGACGGGAGAGGACAGACTATTTATTCTTTCATTTTTGAAATGTTTTAGTTGGATTTTTCTGTCAAGATTACAGGAAGACTTTTCAAATGTGATTGTGTGTCTTTGTGGAAAAACATCAATGTTTCCGTTTAGGCAAACCCTCTGATTGTTACACTGATACACAGCCGACAAACTGACCCCGGCCCCTCATCCCAGGAGAAAACAGTCACCAGAAACAGTTCAGGGGCCCCTGGTCTACAGCATTGCATTTCAGTTCTAATCCAGTTTGAAAAGTGTCTTTTCTCTGCTGCAGAAACAGCTGATTCCCGTTGATTCCGTCATCACCTCTGTGCAGAGCTGGAAATCAGCACGAGGCTGCTTTTGTCCACTTCAGAATCCGCTGGAATTCAATGAATTGCATCAACGGTTGAAGAGTTACTGGAATCAGAGGAATGGAAACCCTGGAGCTAAAGCTCCGGTGTTGAAGCCAATTCATTTGTTCACAACTGATGTCAGTAAGATGAACTTCTGTCTCATTTTGTTTTTCAACTACAAACAACACTGGATAATGTGACTGTCAAAATGGGAAGCTTCACCAACACATTCTTTTGAAAAAATGTTGACTTCTGGTGACAGTAGCGCTGCAGATTCTGCTTTGATTTGGTTTCTAAACTTCAAATCCAACATTTTTCTAGAAATACATGGTGCTGGATTGTATTTGACTACACTCTACTATATTCATAAAGATGGAAAATCAGCGATCTTGGACGTTGTGAATATTTGTGCTCAGATATTTGCAGCAGATTGTGAGTTTTGGAGTATTTGGATTCATGTTACCATCCTAGTTCATTTCCACTGGATTATCTTACTGGTAAAAACACAAGAATCTGGAAAACTTCACCTGCACTGTTCAGTACCCAGCTGTTTCTCTCTGAGTCACACCGGTTGAAGTTTTGGCTAAAGATGTCCTGGATCCAGTTTAGATCAGCCAATGGGATCGCTCAAAGTGAACTAAAATCAACTTTGCAACCATAAATAAGGATCCAAACCGAATTGCTGTTAAACTAATAGTTCCATCTCTAATTCCTGCATGCAGGCTGGTGCATGTTTACCTGGATGGACTTTGGTTCTCTTATTTCATCTGGTGTGTAAAGGATGCAAGAAAAAAAGGAATCAGATTAGATCTGTCTGGGATTTTGAATTGAACTGATGTTTTTCTTCTACTTTTGTGCAACAGTCCTCTGCTGTTTCATTTTCACTGACGTCTATCTGACTCTCTCCTAAAACACAGAAAACAAGCCAGAACTTGTCCAAGAGAAAATACAGTTCAGAGAAATCTGACCTGAGAGTCTCCAGTTTACAGTCTGGACTCTCCAGTCCAGCAGACAGAAGCTTCACTCCTGAATCCTGCAGGTTGTTGTAACTCAGGTCCAGAACTCTGAGTCTGGAGGACTGAGAGCTGAGAACTGAGGACAGAGCTGCACAGCTTCTCTCTGACAGATTACAGTCACTCAGTCTGAAGAAAACAAAGACAGACAGCAGTTATTGAATCTTTCATTTTTCTAATCAAATTCATTTGTTCTCTGAAGGTGATTTTCATGAGAGTTCTTACAGAACTTTGTTGGAGGCTTTGATCACTGGCAGCAGCCTCAGAAGACCCTCCTCTGAACCAGAGTATTTCTGCAGGTTAAACTCTTCCAGAACTTCTTCTGATGACAGTAAGATGAAGACCAGAGCTGACCACTGAGCAGGAGACAGTTTATCTGTGGAGAGATATCCTGACCTCAGGAACTGTTGGATCTCCTTCACTAGAGAACCATCATTCAGTTCATTCAGACAGTGGAACAGGTTGATGCTTTTCTCTGCAGACAGATCCTCACTGATCTTCTCCTTGATGAACTGGACTGTTTTCTGATTGGTCTGTGAGCTACTTCCTGTCTGAGTCAGCAGACCTCGTAGGAGACTCTGATTGGTCTGCAGTGAAAGACCCAGGAGGAAGCGGAGGAACAAGTCCAGGTGTCCGTTTGGACTCTGTAAGGCCTTCTTCACAGAACTCTGGTAGAACTGGACTGGACGGCTCTGTTCAGGTTGAGAGATCTGTGTCTGTTCCTCCATGAGGTTGGTTCCAGAGGTGATGAAGGTCAGGTGGACATGAAGAGCAGCCAGAAACTCCTGAACACTCAGATGGATGAAGCAGAAGACCTTGTCCTGGTACAGGCCTCTCTCCTCTCTAAAGATCTGTGTGAACACTCCTGAGTACACTGAGGCAGCTCTGATATCGATGCCACACTCTGTCAGGTCGGATTCATAGAAGATCAGGTTTCCTTTCTGCAGCTGCTCAAAAGCCAGTTTTCCCAGAGACTCCATCATCTTCCTGCTCTCTGGACTCCAGTGAGGATCTGTCTCAGCTCCTCCATCATACTTGACCTTCTTGACTTTGGCCTGAACCACCAGGAAGTGGATGTACATCTCAGTCAGGCTCTTGGGCAGCTCTCCTCCCTCTCTGCTCTTCAGCAGATCCTCCAGAACTGTAGCAGTGATCCAGCAGAAGACTGGGATGTGACACATGATGTGGAGGCTTCGGGATCTCTTGATGTGGGAGATGATCCTGCTGGCCTGCTTCTTATTTCTGAATCTCTTCCTGAAGTATTCCTCCTTCTGTGGGTCATTGAACCCTCTGACCTCTGTCACCATGTCAACACACTCAGCAGGGATCTGATTGGCTGCTGCAGGTCGTGTGGTTATCCAGAGGCGAGCAGAGGGAAGCAGGTTCCCCCTGATCAGGTTTGTCAGCAGATCTCCCACTGAGGTGGACTTTCTAGGGTCATTCAGGATCCGAGTCTTGTGGAAGTCCAGAGGAAGTCGACACTCATCCAGACCATCAAAGATGAAGAGAACCTGGAAGTCTTCAAAGCTGCAGATTCCTGCTTCTTTGGTTTCAGGGAAGAAGTGATGAACAAGTTCCACCAAACTGAACTTCTCCTCTTTCAGCACATTCAGCTCTCTGAAAGTGAATGGAAATGTGAAGTGGAGGTTCTGGTGGGCTTTGCCTTCAGCCCAGTCCAGAGTGAACTTCTGTGTTAAGACTGTTTTCCCGATGCCAGCCACTCCCTTTGTCATCACGGTTCTGATTGGTTCTTGTCTTCCAGCTGGGAGTTGAAAGAGCTCTTCTTGTCTGATGCTTGTTTCTGCTCTGTCTGCTTTCCTGGATGCTGCTTCAATCTGTCTGACCTCATGTTCTTCATTCAGATCTCCAGTTCCTCCCTCTGTGATGTAGAGCTCTGTGTAGATCTCATTCAGAAGGGTTGGGTTTCCTGCTTTAGAGATCCCCTCAAACACACACTGGAACTTCTTCTTCAGACCAGATTGGACTTTATGTCGACAAACTGCAGCAGAACCTCCTGAATGAAGACAACAAACAGAGGAAATCAACTCTCTGCAGCCCTGAAGGATGAGGGTTTGAATCCCTGTGGTTCCATGTGTTCAGACATCAGTAAATCTTCATTTCTCAGCAGCTGAAACCTTCAGAGAAATCCTCTTACTGCTCTGCAGTCCATCAGCCAGCTCCTCCTGCTTCATTCTCCTCAGGAAGTTCACTGTGATCTTCATCAGTGACTCTCTGCTGCTCCTCTGCTCTTCATCTTCATCCTCCAGCTCCTCCTCCTCCCTGTGACTCAGAAGCTTCTGGATCTTCTTCAGCTCCTTCTTCACAAAAGTAACAATGTTGTCCTCCAGCAGCTGCAACAGAATTCTAGATGAATGAGCCAATCAGAGTGAAGTCATGGAGCCAAACATCAGCTCCATGTTGGACACACTGACAATCCACTGGTCTCCAAAGTGCAGCATGGAGACGACTGTGGACAGAATGATGGAAAAGTAGTTGTTGTTCATGTACAGACCAGAAAGATGGAGTCCAGCTGTGTTTGATGCTGCTGGACAGACTGACCACTGGGAGTCTCTGAGCTCTGCTGGTCCACTCTGTGGAGAATCAGAACAATCAGCTCCATTCTGTCTGTGCTGGTGGGTTTCAAACCAAACTAACTGAAGTGAGTCAGTTCACCAAGTCACAACTAGAATGTTCTACAAACAGGTCAGTTCACCAAGTCACAGCTAGAATGTTCTACAAACAAGTCAGTTCACAGAGTCACAGCTAGAATGTTCTACAAACAGGTCAGTTCACAGAGTCACAGCTAGAATGTTCTACAAACAAGTCAGTTCACCAAGTCACAGCTGGAATGTTCTACTAACAAGTAAGTTCACCAAGTAACAGCTGGAATGTTCTACAAACAAGTCAGTTCACAGAGTCACAGCTAGAATGTTCTACAAACAGGTCAGTTCACAGAGTCACAGCTAGAATGTTCTACAAACAAGTCAGTTCACCAAGTCACAGCTGGAATGTTCTACTAACAAGTCAGTTCACCAAGTAACAGCTGGAATGTTCTACAAACAAGTCAGTTCACCAAGTCACAACTAGAATGTTCTACAAACAGGTCAGTTCACCAAGTCACAGCTAGAATGTTCTACAAACAAGTTAGTTCACCAAGTCACAGCTAGAATGTTCTACAAACAAGTCAGTTCACTGAGTCACAGCTAGAATGTTCTACAAACAAGTCAGTTCACCAAATCACAGCTAGAATGTTCTACAAACAAGTCAGTTCACCGAGTCACAGCTAGAATGTTTTACAAACAAGTCAGTTCACCGAGTCACAGTTAGAATATTCTACAAACAAGTCAGTTCACCAAGTCACAGCTAGAATGTTCTACAAAAAAAGTCAGCTCACCAAGTCACAGCTGGAATGTTCTACTGACGAGTCAGTTCACTGAGTCACAGTTAGAATGTTCTACAAACAAGTCAGTTCACTGAGTCACAGCTAGAATGTTCTACAAACAAGTTAGCTCACCAAGTCACAGCTGGAATGTTTTACAAACAAGTCAGTTCACAGAGTCACAGTTATAATATTCTACAAACATGTCAGTTCACCGAGTCACAGCTGGAATGTTCTACTGACGAGTCAGTTCACTAAGTCACAGCTAGAATGTTCTACAAACAAGTTAGCTCACCAAGTCACAGCTGGAATGTTTTACAAACAAGTCAGTTCACAGAGTCACAGTTATAATATTCTACAAACATGTCAGTTCACCAAGTCACAGCTAGAATGTTCTACAAACAAGTCAGTTCACCAAGTCACAACTAGAATGTTCTACAAACAGGTCAGTTCACCAAGTCACAGCTAGAATGTTCTACAAACAAGTCAGTTCACAGAGTCACAGCTAGAATGTTCTACAAACAGGTCAGTTCACAGAGTCACAGCTAGAATGTTCTACAAACAAGTCAGTTCACCAAGTCACAGCTGGAATGTTCTACTAACAAGTCAGTTCACCAAGTAACAGCTGGAATGTTCTACAAACAAGTCAGTTCACAGAGTCACAGCTAGAATGTTCTACAAACAGGTCAGTTCACAGAGTCACAGCTAGAATGTTCTACAAACAAGTCAGTTCACCAAGTCACAGCTGGAATGTTCTACTAACAAGTCAGTTCACCAAGTAACAGCTGGAATGTTCTACAAACAAGTCAGTTCACCAAGTCACAACTAGAATGTTCTACAAACAGGTCAGTTCACCAAGTCACAGCTAGAATGTTCTACAAACAAGTTAGTTCACCAAGTCACAGCTAGAATGTTCTACAAACAAGTCAGTTCACTGAGTCACAGCTAGAATGTTCTACAAACAAGTCAGTTCACCAAATCACAGCTAGAATGTTCTACAAACAAGTCAGTTCACCGAGTCACAGCTAGAATGTTTTACAAACAAGTCAGTTCACCGAGTCACAGTTAGAATATTCTACAAACAAGTCAGTTCACCAAGTCACAGCTAGAATGTTCTACAAAAAAGTCAGCTCACCAAGTCACAGCTGGAATGTTCTACTGACGAGTCAGTTCACTGAGTCACAGTTAGAATGTTCTACAAACAAGTCAGTTCACTGAGTCACAGCTAGAATGTTCTACAAACAAGTTAGCTCACCAAGTCACAGCTGGAATGTTTTACAAACAAGTCAGTTCACAGAGTCACAGTTATAATATTCTACAAACATGTCAGTTCACCGAGTCACAGCTAGAATGTTCTACTAACAAGTCAGTTTACCAAGTCACAGCTAGAATGTTCTACAAACAGGTCAGTTCACCGAGTCACAGCTAGAATGTTCTACAAACAAGTCAGTTCACCGAGTCCCAGTTAGAATATTCTACAAACAAGTCAGTTCACCAAGTCACAACTAGAATGTTCTACAAACAGGTCAGTTCACCAAGTCACAGCTAGAATGTTCTACAAACAAGTCAGTTCACCGAGTCACAGTTAGAATGTTCCACAAACAAGTCAGTTCACCAAGTCACAGCTAGAATGTTCTACAAACAAGTCAGTTCACCAAATCACAGCTAGAATGTTCTACAAACAAGTCAGTTCACCAAGTCACAGCTAGAATGTTCTACAAACAAGTCAGTTCACCAAGTCACAGCTAGAATGTTCTACAAACAAGTCAGTTCACCAAATCACAGCTAGAATGTTCTACTAACAAGTCAGTTTACCAAGTCACAGCTAGAATGTTCTACAAACAAGTCAGTTCACCGAGTCACAGTTAGAATATTCTACAAACAAGTCAGTTTACCAAGTCACAGCTAGAATGTTCTACAAAAAAGTCAGCTCACCAAGTCACAGCTGGAATGTTCTACTGACGAGTCAGTTCACTGAGTCACAGTTAGAATGTTCTACAAACAAGTCAGTTCACTGAGTCACAGCTAGAATGTTCTACAAACAAGTTAGCTCACCAAGTCACAGCTGGAATGTTTTACAAACAAGTCAGTTCACAGAGTCACAGTTATAATATTCTACAAACATGTCAGTTCACCGAGTCACAGCTAGAATGTTCTACTAACAAGTCAGTTTACCAAGTCACAGCTAGAATGTTCTACAAACAGGTCAGTTCACCGAGTCACAGCTAGAATGTTCTACAAACAAGTCAGTTCACCAAGTCACAGTTAGAATATTCTACAAACAAGTCAGTTCACCAAGTCACAACTAGAATGTTCTACAAACAGGTCAGTTCACCAAGTCACAGCTAGAATGTTCTACAAACAAGTCAGTTCACCGAGTCACAGTTAGAATGTTCCACAAACAAGTCAGTTCACCAAGTCACAGCTAGAATGTTCTACAAACAAGTCAGTTCACCAAATCACAGCTAGAATGTTCTACAAACAAGTCAGTTCACCAAGTCACAGCTAGAATGTTCTACAAACAAGTCAGTTCACCAAGTCACAGCTAGAATGTTCTACAAACAAGTCAGTTCACCAAATCACAGCTAGAATGTTCTACTAACAAGTCAGTTTACCAAGTCACAGCTAGAATGTTCTACAAACATGTCAGTTCACCGAGTCACAGCTAGAATGTTCTACAAACAAGTCAGTTCACTGAGTCACAGCTAGAATGTTCTACAAACAAGTCAGTTCACCGAGTCACAGCTAGAGTGTTCTACTAACAAGTCAGTTCACTGAGTCACAGCTAGAATGTTCTACTAACAAGTCAGTTTACCAAGTCACAGCTAGAATGTTCTACTAACAAGTCAGTTCACTGAGTCACAGTTAGAATGTTCTACAAACAAGTCAGTTCACCAAGTCACAGCTAGAATGTTCTACAAACAAGTCAGTTCACCAAATCACAGCTAGAATGTTCTACAAACAAGTCAGTTCACCAAGTCACAGCTAGAATGTTCTACTAACAAGTCAGTTCACTGAGTCACAGCTAGAATGTTCTACTAACAAGTCAGTTTACCAAGTCACAGCTAGAATGTTCTACAAACATGTCAGTTCACCGAGTCACAGCTAGAATGTTCTACAAACAAGTCAGTTCACTGAGTCACAGCTAGAATGTTCTACAAACAAGTCAGTTCACCGAGTCACAGCTAGAATGTTCTACAAACAAGTCAGTTCACTGAGTCACAGCTAGAATGTTCTACTAACAAGTCAGTTTACCAAGTCACAGCTAGAATGTTCTACTAACAAGTCAGTTCACTGAGTCACAGTTAGAATGTTCTACAAACAAGTCAGTTCACTGAGTCACAGCTAGAATGTTCTACTAACAAGTCAGTTCACCAAGTCACAGCTAGAATGTTCTACAAACAAGTCAGTCCACCGAGTCACAGCTAGAATGTTCTACAAACAAGTCAGTTCACCAAGTCACAGCTAGAGTGTTCTACTAACAAGTCAGTTCACCAAGTCACAGCTAGAATGTTCTACAAACAAGTCAGTTCACCAAGTCACAACTAGAATGTTCTACAAACAGGTCAGTTCACCAAGTCACAGCTAGAATGTTCTACAAACAAGTCAGTTCACCGAGTCACAGCTAGAATGTTCTACAAACAAGTCAGTTCACCGAGTCACAGCTAGAATGTTCTACAAACAAGTCAGTTCACCAAGTCACAGCTGGAATGTTCTACTAACAAGTCAGTTCACCAAGTCATAGCTGGAATGTTCTACAAACAAGTCAGTTCACCAAGTCACAACTAGAATGTTCTACAAACAGGTCAGTTCACCAAGTCACAGCTAGAATGTTCTACAAACAAGTCAGTTCACCAAGTCACAGCTGGAATGTTCTACTAACAAGTCAGTTCACCAAGTAACAGCTGGAATGTTCTACAAACAAGTCAGTTCACCAAGTCACAACTAGAATGTTCTACAAACAGGTCAGTTCACCAAGTCACAGCTAGAATGTTCTACAAACAAGTTAGTTCACCAAGTCACAGCTAGAATGTTCTACAAACAAGTCAGTTCACTGAGTCACAGCTAGAATGTTCTACAAACAAGTCAGTTCACCAAATCACAGCTAGAATGTTCTACAAACAAGTCAGTTCACCGAGTCACAGCTAGAATGTTTTACAAACAAGTCAGTTCACCGAGTCACAGTTAGAATATTCTACAAACAAGTCAGTTCACCAAGTCACAGCTAGAATGTTCTACAAAAAAGTCAGCTCACCAAGTCACAGCTGGAATGTTCTACTGACGAGTCAGTTCACTAAGTCACAGCTAGAATGTTCTACAAACAAGTTAGCTCACCAAGTCACAGCTGGAATGTTTTACAAACAAGTCAGTTCACAGAGTCACAGTTATAATATTCTACAAACATGTCAGTTCACCGAGTCACAGCTAGAATGTTCTACTAACAAGTCAGTTTACCAAGTCACAGCTAGAATGTTCTACAAACAGGTCAGTTCACCGAGTCACAGCTAGAATGTTCTACAAACAGGTCAGTTCACCGAGTCCCAGTTAGAATATTCTACAAACAAGTCAGTTCACCAAGTCACAACTAGAATGTTCTACAAACAGGTCAGTTCACCAAGTCACAGCTAGAATGTTCTACAAACAAGTCAGTTCACCGAGTCACAGTTAGAATGTTCCACAAACAAGTCAGTTCACCAAGTCACAGCTAGAATGTTCTACAAAGAAGTCAGTTCACCAAATCACAGCTAGAATGTTCTACAAACAAGTCAGTTCACCAAATCACAGCTAGAATGTTCTACAAACAAGTCAGTTCACCAAGTCACAGCTAGAATGTTCTACTAACAAGTCAGTTCACTGAGTCACAGCTAGAATGTTCTACTAACAAGTCAGTTTACCAAGTCACAGCTAGAATGTTCTACAAACATGTCAGTTCACCGAGTCACAGCTAGAATGTTCTACAAACAAGTCAGTTCACTGAGTCACAGCTAGAATGTTCTACAAACAAGTCAGTTCACCGAGTCACAGCTAGAATGTTCTACAAACAAGTCAGTTCACTGAGTCACAGCTAGAATGTTCTACTAACAAGTCAGTTTACCAAGTCACAGCTAGAATGTTATACTAACAAGTCAGTTTACTGAGTCACAGTTAGAATGTTCTACAAACAAGTCAGTTCACCAAGTCACAGCTAGAGTGTTCTACTAACAAGTCAGTTCACCAAGTCACAGCTAGAATGTTCTACAAACAAGTCAGTTCACCAAGTCACAACTAGAATGTTCTACAAACAGGTCAGTTCACCAAGTCACAGCTAGAATGTTCTACAAACAAGTCAGTTCACCGAGTCACAGTTAGAATGTTCTACAAACAAGTCAGTTCACCGAGTCACAGCTAGAATGTTCTACAAACAAGTCAGTTCACCAAGTCACAGCTGGAATGTTCTACTAACAAGTCAGTTCACCAAGTCATAGCTGGAATGTTCTACAAACAAGTCAGTTCACCAAGTCACAACTAGAATGTTCTACAAACAGGTCAGTTCACTGAGTCACAGCTAGAATGTTCTACTAACAAGTCAGTTTACCAAGTCACAGCTAGAATGTTATACTAACAAGTCAGTTTACTGAGTCACAGTTAGAATGTTCTACAAACAAGTCAGTTCACCAAGTCACAGCTAGAGTGTTCTACTAACAAGTCAGTTCACCAAGTCACAGCTAGAATGTTCTACAAACAAGTCAGTTCACCAAGTCACAACTAGAATGTTCTACAAACAAGTCAGTTCACCAAGTCACAGCTAGAATGTTCTACAAACAAGTCAGTTCACCAAGTCACAACTAGAATGTTCTACAAACAGGTCAGTTCACCAAGTCACAGCTAGAATGTTCTACAAACAAGTCAGTTCACCGAGTCACAGTTAGAATGTTATACTAACAAGTCAGTTTACTGAGTCACAGTTAGAATGTTCTACAAACAAGTCAGTTCACCAAGTCACAGCTAGAGTGTTCTACTAACAAGTCAGTTCACCAAGTCACAGCTAGAATGTTCTACAAACAAGTCAGTTCACCAAGTCACAACTAGAATGTTCTACAAACAGGTCAGTTCACCAAGTCACAGCTAGAATGTTCTACAAACAAGTCAGTTCACCGAGTCACAGCTAGAATGTTCTACAAACAAGTCAGTTCACCAAGTCACAGCTGGAATGTTCTACAAACAAGTCAGTTCACCAAGTCACAGCTGGAATGTTCTACAAACAAGTTAGTTCACCAAGTCACAGCTAGAATGTTCTACAAACAAGTCAGTTCACTGAGTCACAGCTAGAATGTTCTACAAACAAGTCAGTTCACCAAATCACAGCTAGAATGTTCTACAAACAAGTCAGTTCACCGAGTCACAGCTAGAATGTTTTACAAACAAGTCAGTTCACCGAGTCACAGTTAGAATATTCTACAAACAAGTCAGTTCACCAAGTCACAGCTAGAATGATCTACAAAAAAGTCAGCTCACCAAGTCACAGCTGGAATGTTCTACTGACGAGTCAGTTCACTAAGTCACAGCTAGAATGTTCTACAAACAAGTTAGCTCACCAAGTCACAGCTGGAATGTTTTACAAACAAGTCAGTTCACAGAGTCACAGTTATATTTTTCTACAAACATGTCAGTTCACCGAGTCACAGCTAGAATGTTCTACTAACAAGTCAGTTTACCAAGTCACAGCTAGAATGTTCTACAAACAGGTCAGTTCACCGAGTCACAGCTAGAATGTTCTACAAACAAGTCAGTTCACCGAGTCCCAGTTAGAATATTCTACAAACAAGTCAGTTCACCAAGTCACAACTAGAATGTTCTACAAACAGGTCAGTTCACCAAGTCACAGCTAGAATGTTCTACAAACAAGTCAGTTCACCGAGTCACAGTTAGAATGTTCCACAAACAAGTCAGTTCACCAAGTCACAGCTAGAATGTTCTACAAACAAGTCAGTTCACCAAATCACAGCTAGAATGTTCTACAAACAAGTCAGTTCACCAAGTCACAGCTAGAATGTTCTACAAACAAGTGAGTTCACCAAGTCACAGCTAGAATGTTCTACAAACAAGTCAGTTCACCAAATCACAGCTAGAATGTTCTACTAACAAGTCAGTTTACCAAGTCACAGCTAGAATGTTCTACAAACATGTCAGTTCACCGAGTCACAGCTAGAATGTTCTACAAACAAGTCAGTTCACCAAGTCACAGCTAGAATGTTCTACAAACAAGTCAGTTCACCGAGTCACAGCTAGAGTGTTCTACTAACAAGTCAGTTCACTGAGTCACAGCTAGAATGTTCTACAAACAAGTTAGTTCACCAAGTCACAGCTAGAATGTTCTACAAACAAGTCAGTTCACTGAGTCACAGCTAGAATGTTCTACAAACAAGTCAGTTCACCAAATCACAGCTAGAATGTTCTACAAACAAGTCAGTTCACCGAGTCACAGCTAGAATGTTTTACAAACAAGTCAGTTCACCGAGTCACAGTTAGAATATTCTACAAACAAGTCAGTTCACCAAGTCACAGCTAGAATGTTCTACAAAAAAGTCAGCTCACCAAGTCACAGCTGGAATGTTCTACTGACGAGTCAGTTCACCAAGTCACAGCTAGAATGTTCTACAAAAAAGTCAGCTCACCAAGTCACAGCTGGAATGTTCTACTGACGAGTCAGTTCACTAAGTCACAGCTAGAATGTTCTACAAACAAGTTAGCTCACCAAGTCACAGCTGGAATGTTTTACAAACAAGTCAGTTCACAGAGTCACAGTTATAATATTCTACAAACATGTCAGTTCACCAAGTCACAGCTGGAGTGTTCTACTAACAAGTCAGTTCACCAAGTCACAACTAGAATGTTCTACAAACAGGTCAGTTCACCGAGTCACAGCTAGAATGTTCTACAAACAGGTCCGTTCACCGAGTCCCAGTTAGAATATTCTACAAACAAGTCAGTTCACCAAGTCACAACTAGAATGTTCTACAAACAGGTCAGTTCACCAAGTCACAGCTAGAATGTTCTACAAACAAGTCAGTTCACCGAGTCACAGTTAGAATGTTCCACAAACAAGTCAGTTCACCAAGTCACAGCTAGAATGTTCTACAAAGAAGTCAGTTCACCAAATCACAGCTAGAATGTTCTACAAACAAGTCAGTTCACCAAATCACAGCTAGAATGTTCTACAAACAAGTCAGTTCACCAAGTCACAGCTAGAATGTTCTACTAACAAGTCAGTTCACTGAGTCACAGCTAGAATGTTCTACTAACAAGTCAGTTTACCAAGTCACAGCTAGAATGTTCTACAAACATGTCAGTTCACCGAGTCACAGCTAGAATGTTCTACAAACAAGTCAGTTCACTGAGTCACAGCTAGAATGTTCTACAAACAAGTCAGTTCACCGAGTCACAGCTAGAATGTTCTACAAACAAGTCAGTTCACTGAGTCACAGCTAGAATGTTCTACTAACAAGTCAGTTTACCAAGTCACAGCTAGAATGTTATACTAACAAGTCAGTTTACTGAGTCACAGTTAGAATGTTCTACAAACAAGTCAGTTCACCAAGTCACAGCTAGAGTGTTCTACTAACAAGTCAGTTCACCAAGTCACAGCTAGAATGTTCTACAAACAAGTCAGTTCACCAAGTCACAACTAGAATGTTCTACAAACAGGTCAGTTCACCAAGTCACAGCTAGAATGTTCTACAAACAAGTCAGTTCACCGAGTCACAGTTAGAATGTTCTACAAACAAGTCAGTTCACCGAGTCACAGCTAGAATGTTCTACAAACAAGTCAGTTCACCAAGTCACAGCTGGAATGTTCTACTAACAAGTCAGTTCACCAAGTCATAGCTGGAATGTTCTACAAACAAGTCAGTTCACCAAGTCACAACTAGAATGTTCTACAAACAGGTCAGTTCACTGAGTCACAGCTAGAATGTTCTACTAACAAGTCAGTTTACCAAGTCACAGCTAGAATGTTATACTAACAAGTCAGTTTACTGAGTCACAGTTAGAATGTTCTACAAACAAGTCAGTTCACCAAGTCACAGTTAGAATATTCTACAAACAAGTCAGTTCACCAAGTCACAGCTAGAATGTTCTACAAACAAGTCAGTTCACCAAGTCACAACTAGAATGTTCTACAAACAAGTCAGTTCACCAAGTCACAGCTAGAATGTTCTACAAACAAGTCAGTTCACCAAGTCACAACTAGAATGTTCTACAAACAGGTCAGTTCACCAAGTCACAGCTAGAATGTTCTACAAACAAGTCAGTTCACCGAGTCACAGTTAGAATGTTATACTAACAAGTCAGTTTACTGAGTCACAGTTAGAATGTTCTACAAACAAGTCAGTTCACCAAGTCACAGCTAGAGTGTTCTACTAACAAGTCAGTTCACCAAGTCACAGCTAGAATGTTCTACAAACAAGTCAGTTCACCAAGTCACAACTAGAATGTTCTACAAACAGGTCAGTTCACCAAGTCACAGCTAGAATGTTCTACAAACAAGTCAGTTCACCGAGTCACAGCTAGAATGTTCTACAAACAAGTCAGTTCACCAAGTCACAGCTGGAATGTTCTACAAACAAGTCAGTTCACCAAGTCACAGCTGGAATGTTCTACAAACAAGTTAGTTCACCAAGTCACAGCTAGAATGTTCTACAAACAAGTCAGTTCACTGAGTCACAGCTAGAATGTTCTACAAACAAGTCAGTTCACCAAATCACAGCTAGAATGTTCTACAAACAAGTCAGTTCACCGAGTCACAGCTAGAATGTTTTACAAACAAGTCAGTTCACCGAGTCACAGTTAGAATATTCTACAAACAAGTCAGTTCACCAAGTCACAGCTAGAATGATCTACAAAAAAGTCAGCTCACCAAGTCACAGCTGGAATGTTCTACTGACGAGTCAGTTCACTAAGTCACAGCTAGAATGTTCTACAAACAAGTTAGCTCACCAAGTCACAGCTGGAATGTTTTACAAACAAGTCAGTTCACAGAGTCACAGTTATATTTTTCTACAAACATGTCAGTTCACCGAGTCACAGCTAGAATGTTCTACTAACAAGTCAGTTTACCAAGTCACAGCTAGAATGTTCTACAAACAGGTCAGTTCACCGAGTCACAGCTAGAATGTTCTACAAACAAGTCAGTTCACCGAGTCCCAGTTAGAATATTCTACAAACAAGTCAGTTCACCAAGTCACAACTAGAATGTTCTACAAACAGGTCAGTTCACCAAGTCACAGCTAGAATGTTCTACAAACAAGTCAGTTCACCGAGTCACAGTTAGAATGTTCCACAAACAAGTCAGTTCACCAAGTCACAGCTAGAATGTTCTACAAACAAGTCAGTTCACCAAATCACAGCTAGAATGTTCTACAAACAAGTCAGTTCACCAAGTCACAGCTAGAATGTTCTACAAACAAGTGAGTTCACCAAGTCACAGCTAGAATGTTCTACAAACAAGTCAGTTCACCAAATCACAGCTAGAATGTTCTACTAACAAGTCAGTTTACCAAGTCACAGCTAGAATGTTCTACAAACATGTCAGTTCACCGAGTCACAGCTAGAATGTTCTACAAACAAGTCAGTTCACCAAGTCACAGCTAGAATGTTCTACAAACAAGTCAGTTCACCGAGTCACAGCTAGAGTGTTCTACTAACAAGTCAGTTCACTGAGTCACAGCTAGAATGTTCTACTAACAAGTTAGTTTACCAAGTCACAGCTAGAATGTTCTACTAACAAGTCAGTTCACTGAGTCACAGTTAGAATGTTCTACAAACAAGTCAGTTCACCAAGTCACAGCTAGAATGTTCTACAAACAAGTCAGTTCACCAAATCACAGCTAGAATGTTCTACAAACAAGTCAGTTCACCAAGTCACAGCTAGAATGTTCTACAAACAAGTCAGTTCACCAAGTCACAGCTAGAATGTTCTACAAACAAGTCAGTTCAACGAGTCATGGCTAGAATGTTCTACAAACAAGTCAGTTCACCAAGTCACAGCTAGAATGTTCTACAAACATGTCAGTTCACCAAGTCACAGCTAGAATGTTCTACAAACAAGTCAGTTCACTGAGTCACAGTTAGAATATTCTACAAACAAGTCAGTTCACCAAGTCACAGCTAGAATTTTCTACAAACAAGTCAGTTCACCAAGTCACAGCTAGAATGTTCTACAAACAAGTCAGTTCACCAAGTCACAGCTAGAATGTTCTACAAACAAGTCAGTTCACCAAGTCACAGCTAGAATGTTCTACAAAAAAGTCAGTTCACCAAGTCACAGCTAGAATGTTCTACAAACATGTCAGTTCACCAAGTCACAGCTAGAATGTTCTACAAACAAGTCAGTTCACTGAGTCACAGTTAGAATATTCTACAAACAAGTCAGTTCACCAAGTCACAGCTAGAATTTTCTACAAACAAGTCAGTTAACCAAGTCACAGCTAGAATGTTCTACTAACAAGTCAGTTCACCAAGTCACAGCTAGAATTTTCTACAAACAAGTCAGTTCACCAAGTCACAGTTAGAATATTCTACAAACAAGTCAGTTCACCAAGTCACAGCTAGAATTTTCTACAAACAAGTCAGTTCACCAAGTCACAGCTAGAATGTTCTACAAACAAGTCAGTTCACCAAGTCACAGCTAAAATGTTCTACAAACAAGTCAGTTCACATTTACTCCAATGGAAAATGACCCAACTAGACAACACATAGAAGCAGATTTACAATATTTTTACCTCTTTAGTTACATTTATTATTCATAAAGTTACTACGGGAGTTTTTAAATAAATCTTATTAGTTTATATTTGAAATAATCTCATATTTCGAACAGCAAACCAGTGGATCATGTCAACACGTTCTCATTCTATAGAAAGTCATTGAAATGTTTATAATGTCTTTGAGCCAAAGGCTCCACCTGCTAAACCAACCAATCAAAACCAGTTATTTGGAAAATCCACCAGAAAGAGGATTTTCATCACACTGTCCACTTTTTTAAAGATCATTTTATTTCTTGTAACATTTTATCTCTCAGATATTTATCAGAAAAACAATAAACTGATGAAATAAAAACAAATGAATCCTTTTGAAAATTCACTAAATTAGTTGGATTTGTTTTGTTCTGTGAAGAAGAGAAGAGAAAACCACAAGTCATTTATGGTTTTTCATGGAAAAACATTTAGAGGCACCACTAGAGGGCTTTACTGGCTTCCACACATTTTCCATCGTGCTACAAATAACTTTACAATTCTAGTCAGAGACGACATCAACTTGATGCCAGACCTCTGGTTAGACAGACATCCAGTTACAGCTCAGAATCACAAACATGATGATCTAAATGTTGACTTGATGAGTCAGTTTGACTGTTGGAGGAGAAAACGTTCTGGATTTAGTCAGTGTTCCTGCTTTAATGTATTTGGTCAAAGTTTAAGACTGGAATCTTCATCCAGATCTTCAGTCAGTGATCGGTTCTCTCCACTGAACCACAATGTCTAAAGTTAACCTCCATAGTGCTGCTGCTGGAAATCATGTTCATCTCTAGTCTGAATGACTGTTGGTCAACTGACTGTTGGGTAATTCCTCGCTGACACAGGAACGGTGAAGCGCACGGATGAACACGCTGTGAACATTTTGAGGACACAGGTGGGTCACAGACAGATTCTGGTAAGCTGTGCTCCTGGGAAACAATGTGACTGGAGGTCAAATGTGACCACATCCAGAGTTCCTGCAGAAACCCACCTTAGAGCAACCAAAACATAAAGATCAGTCCAGCATTTCAGAGCACAAGCTTTATCCGGCCTGCACCGTTACAAGCACACAGTCCTGAAACCACGTGGATGATCAGTCTGACAGCGTTCCTTTGTCTTTGTTCAGGACTTGATCATCTTATTACGTCATTTGCTGAAATCAACAGTTTCCCTGCACAGGGGAAACTACAATGAAACACGTGTCAGAGTTTAGGCGCTTCGGGAAGTCCTCGCTCTCCACACGGACGGCTGCATGTGGCAGAGATCCAGCCAAACTTTACACACGTTTTTCCAGTTTGTTTGCTGCTCGTGACTCTGCACCAGAGTGACTGGGATTCAGCCGTGCGGAATTCATGTTCCATCACACTGTGAGGGGTCCTCTTCAGGCCTCAAGAGAAAGATTCCCGGCGCCATCAGAGGAAAAGAGAAATGGAGCGAGCGTCTTTGTTCATGAGAGCGATGGACGCCAGACGACGCTCACACTTTTACTAAGACTGGGAGGCAGCAGCGGGCGAGTTCCACCTCCATTTGTGAATGGATTGTGGACGTCTGGGCTCTGGTCTCTGCTTTAACTGCTGTCTGAACTTTCACTAAAGCCGGCATCATTGCTGAACAACCTGGAAATGAGACCGACTCTGACAACGATGAGAGGGAAGCCGCCATGTTTGATGACGCAGCTGTTTCATTCAAACACCACAGATGTTTAGTGGGAGAAGATTGATTCAAAATAATGTGAGTGGATTGTTAAAAAGTTGAATGAAGCTCATCTAAACTCACTGTTTTGTTTCATGACCTTTTTCTTTGTGCTTTCTAATACAGCGCGGCTTATGGAGCCTAAAATACAGTATTTTCTTCTAAAGGAGATGATGAATCAGCAGCAGATGATGAAGACCCTGAGACGCATCATAAACATGAAGCATCAGAGCTGCAGGAGGGAATCCAGCAGCTCCTCTGATCTGTTGAACAGCCGTTTGAGAGGAAGAACCGCTGAGGTCCAGACAAACACATTCCTGCACAGGAAGTCCACACAGATACTGAGGGACTCTGACCAGTGGAGGTAAATGAGCTTCAGCGCTGAAGATTTTCACAATAAAAGAGCCAGACTCAAATGTGGAGAATGTAACATCCATCTGTGTTTCCACAAAACAACAACTGTTTTACTGCATGTTCCAGTTAGACTGAAGCAGTGCATAATTCTGTCATGAAAGGACAATTCCAGAGTTTTGTGTTTCTAAAGGGTGTTTTTTAGCTCATGGTAGTGGTTTCTTAGTTCTGTCAGTCATTAGAGTGAAAATACTGGAAATAACTGTGTTTCATGAAGAAAAGTCTCTTCATTCTGGAGATGGGAACTGCTGTTTTTTTCATTCATACCTGCTGTTGTTGATTAGTGACAAACCTAAAAGACTAAAATCGATTTGATATGTTTTTATCACATTTATTATATCGGCTTCATTTAGTTTCTACTAGAACACAACAAAAGATTGTTTTTTTACAAATATAATTGGGAATAAATTCTGAAGTTAAGGGGTTATGTATCTGTAGCAAAGTCTTTTATTTTCTTAGGTATTTTATTTTGAAACACACTTATTGGTCATTCACTGTCTGTCAGTAATGTTTCTATCAGAGACCTCACCTCCACATATTGCTGCTGCTGTGTGTGTATCAGCTAAAGCCACACACACTCACACATTCTTAAGTCCTGTCATTCTCAACTTCAACATCAAATACAGAAACGTTTGCTGAGAACAGGATTCTCTGTGTCCTTCTCTCTGACCGGAGCTCTGCTGAAAGAAGCTTTTAGACCAGCATTCTCCTCCAGAATCTTCAAACTCTGTCATTGTATTCATATATTAGACATTCTGGGCTCAATTATTATAGGATTACTGATGAAAGACTTGCAGTAAAATATTTGACTAAACTGTTTCTTTTCTGATCCAAACATTTGTGCAAATCAGAAAATATTTAAAAAAAACAACATTTTTGTTTCAAGTTTGTCCAAAATCTCAGAGGATTTCAGAAGACTTTCATTATCAGCTTGTTCACTTTGATTGTTTGATTGTTTTTGTACAGAACTTTGGTTGATCCTGTTTTTATGATTGATTGAAGACTCAACTGAAAAGATCTCATCACTGAAAACTACTACAAACACTTACTGTTCCACTGCTGGACGGATGGATTTGAAGTCTGGATTCCCGCCCTTTGACCAGTCACTCCTGAAGGACACACAGCTGGATCCAGATCCAGATCCAGATCCAGATTTCTGTCTGATCCTGATGGAAATACATTTGTTTTGTTAAAATCCCATTTCTTGTGTTATGAAGGTTCATCAGATTATTTTCATGTTAAATATTGAACTCAGATCATAGATCTGCAGAGAGACAGTCTGTTAAAAACGCCCCCTTCTGACAGCTGTGTGACACTGCAGGGAGTTCTTGTCATTGTAATCATGGATTTAACATCAAAAAGTCCAAATGAGTTCAAAGTTATGACAAAGGTTGTGTTCATAAAATCAAAAGTTTCAAATCATTTTTGATTCAAATGAACTTAATGTGATTCCATATTTTAAACTTCATTTTAAAGCAGCTCAGAGGAAAGAATTTTATCTGGAAGAAAAACTTTCAGATCAACAGAATTCTGGTTGTTTGGTTTCAGAAAAAGAAATTCTTCAGTTTTAGAAAATTCATTTTCAGTCTCAGTTTCTCTCCTCATGGATTCATTCTTTGTATTAACAGAACAATATTGATGGAAAATCAATGTTCAAGTAATTCTGGTTTAACAATGAAATTCTAAATGTAAAGATTGATTCAACTGTAATGAAATCTTTTGACCTTCATGTCATTTGTGGACAAATCTAATCTGAAGTTGATCTTTAAAGACTTTCAGAAAGTTTGTTTTTCTCTTCTTCACTGATTCACTTCATCAAGAACATTTTAACAGGATGATTGTCTGTTTGCAAACCCTTCAGGTTCATGAATGAAACTCCAATCACAAATGGAATGACACATTATTCAATCTGTGCAACATTTGTGGTGGATCCTAAACGGATCAGAGAATGGAGCAAACAGAGAAGACGCTGCAGAAAGAGAGCAAACGATTTCCTGGAGGAGACGCAAAGGAAGCGATCGACCAATCAGAAGGAGTGCTTTGAAGGTGGATTATTTGATTATTTACTAAAGGTGGGCGTGTCTCCAGGAAAATGATGGACATGAAAGTGAAGAGGATTTCTCAGACAGAGCCAGTGATAATCCCAGCAAAATACAATGTTGTCATTTCAATAAACCTGAAATGTTCATCTGCTGCTGTTGTCTGCTTGTTGTTCCAGAATTTCTCCTCAACATGAACCCATTAACCATCAGCATTGTGTCTGTGAACGCTGCTTAAGGCAGATACACAATATCCACATCTATCTTTGGAAAAATGTGGATGTTCGTTTTCATGAGAGAAACGCAGACACGCCGCCAAGCGAGTCCGCCTCTAGGATGAAGTCATGAAATGGGAGACACCCACAAGGAGAAAGGCGGAGCCTCAGAGATCGAGTTGTGATCATCTGTTTGTCTTTCTATAGACAGACTCACTGACTGTAAACATCTGTGATGATTATTAGTGGACACAGCTTGGATGAACATGTCCTTTTGGTCACATTATTTTCAGTCTTTTCTAGGAAAACCATCATTTTAGTGCAGCTCTGTTTCATCATTTGATTTCTTTTTAATAATTCTGTTGAAGTTCAGTTGAAAAGCAATGATTGATCTTGATTGATTACATTTAATTGAGATTCTTTGATTGTTTTTTCTCAGACTGAAGTTATTTCTCTGATCATTGTGATCTTTACTTTCATGACCTGAAGGAGAACATCTATTTTATCTACGTCTGTACTTGTTGTCTTCATGTGTTTTGACCTCTGATTATGGGATTGATGTTAACTAGCAGATCATTCATAAGTACATTAAAATACTAACAATTTTTTAACCCTTTCACGCCTTGTCTCACTAATTCTCAAAGTACCATTAAATCCAGAACTCCATTTAATTTAGAATCACATGGAACAGAAAAACACTTAAGAATAGTTTCTTATGCAATTAGAAATAAGGTCAGGCATGAAAGGGTTAAATATTCTATTGACTTTAACAAATGTGATTTATAGATAAACTTGCATAGTTATTTTGTTGGAAACAGACTGGAGCTGCTGTCAGTCAGAGTCAGCATCAACATGTTTTCTTCTCCAACATCTCTGCTCTCAGAGAGACTCTCAGAAGACTCAACTGAAAAGATCTCATCACACATGATGCTCCAAGTGAGTCTGATCAGAGAGATCAAGAACTGAACCAGAACTCAAGTCATTCATCTGAAAACTATTGATCATCTGAACTATTATCCAGCCTCCTTTCACTCTGACAAACACTTACTGTTCCACTGATGGACTGATGGATTTGAATTCTGGAGTCCAACCCTTTGACCAGTCACTCCTGAAGGACACACAGCTGGATCCAGATCCAGATCCAGATCCAGGTTGGTTCCTGTGAAGAATGAAGGTTGCTGGTGTGAGAGCTGAGCTCTGACATGGAGAAGAGTCCTGGACAGTTGGAGATGTTCATCTCACCTCTGATCTTTGCTCTGGTTGTCATGGTTACCATCTCTCCTTTTTTCAGAGGGAGGGGCTCCCTCCTGTGTGTCCTCACACTGATCCATGCTGCTGGATTCACTGGATCCACATCAGCTCACACACACCTTCATCTGCAGAGGAAACCCTCATCATCATCATCATCATCATCATCATCAGGATCAAGTTCCACTGAGACGTTTCTGCTTTGGAGCTTCCTTTTCAATCCTCAACAGCATCAAACCTTTGTTTTGTTGCAGCAGAAAAGTCTTTCTTCTTTCAGTCAGACGATGATTCAAAGGTTCTGATCCGTTCTATCTGCAGCTGGATCAGAACTCTGATCACTGCAGGACTCAGTGGATCAGAACCAGCACCTCTGTTCTGATGTTTCTCTGGGACTAAAACTAAACATCTGGATGAGCTCAGAGTTTCCTCACTGACATTTGACCTTTGACCTGTTGTAGCCGCTCTGGAGAAAATCCATGAAAGAAGTTGAAATCCAAACGTATTGAGTCAGAATTGAAGCAACATGAGAGCAAAAGCAGCAGAAAATGATGAAAGCTGTTCAAATGTTCTTCCACACATGAGAGCCTCTCATTTCATCTGATGAAGATCAAACATTTCCTCCATTCACACATCAAGCTGCACTTCCTATTCCGCCCTGCAGAGGTCAGTGTTTTGGATCCCCAAAGCCTCCGTCTGTTTGCAGACGAGCTCATGGTCTCCACCTGCAGAGGTGGAGCTCATCACTTTGTTCCGTTGGTTGGTTGAAAGATGAAGAAAGAAGGAAAGAAAGAAAAATCACAACCAGATCAAATGGGATTGAAAAAGCTGAAGCCCAGATGATTGATCCACCTTTCAACTCCTCCAGATCATTTCATCCCTTCATGATCCACAACTCCAAACTCCTGTTGGATCAATCTAATCTGATCTGATCAGGATTCTTGAGGATTCCAACAAAGAGGCTCCAGCTGAGTCCTAGCATTCCAGAACTTCTTCTGAAACCTTTGAAATGCAAACATCCATATTCTTTTCATCCCAGTTGTTCCATCAACTTACCGCTCTGACAGAAATGCTTCTGTTCTTTCTTTGACTTCTTCCTGTGGATTTTTGGAAGCGCTTTGTGTCCCTGAAGTCCAAGCGTCTCCAGTTTCAAAGCGGTTCTGAATGCAGCAGGAAGCAGATTCCTGTGGACTTTGAACATGAAGGACGTGGTCTGATCCTGAAGCAGATCAGAAAGCTGATTCATCTGTTCTGCAGTCAACAGATGATTGCTTGATGTGGAATCATTGACTGGATTTATGGTTTGATTGTTTTCTTCTGGGAAACATCGACTGATTTGGAGGTTTTTCTCTTCCTGTCTCTCCTCCAACAGGATTCCTGAATCCTCTTTGAGAGTCCGATGTTTGAGAGTCTCTATCAGGGTTTGTGTTTGTGAAAAAGACCTTCAGGATTTCAGGAGGAAACATTTCTAATCTGGTTCTGATGAAGGAACCTGCTGCATTTGAAGGTTCTTTGTTCCAAAGTCTGTTTCCATGGTAACAGCAGGACGTCAGCTGGTCCCACCCACCTCTGTTAGAGTAAAACAGAGCTGCTCAGAGGTCAAAGTTCAGCTGCTGCACCTTTCTGTGTCTTTGTTCACACCTTAACTCCTGGATTTATTTCAGCTGTAAAAGCGTCCGGTTGTTAGCCTCTACTTTGATATTAAAGACAAAAAGTCAAAGTTGAAAACAACTCCAAACATTTGACAGAATGAAGTTTCAATCAAATAAAGTTGTTGATTTGTAGAAACTTGTAAAAGAGACATTTAAGAAAGTTCCTCCTGAAAGGCAGAATTAGACAGACATCTGTGAAGAAAGTTGAACACAGAAAATGTTCCTTTGTGATGAAAAAACCCCACAATGATTCAGGATTGATGTCAAACGATCCAAACCAAATCTGATCAATCTTTGAGTCCTGATAGATGATCAGCCTGGATTGAGTTCTCATGGATAGAATGGGATTCTGGGGGAAAATGGAATGTCGTCTTTTTGGAATATTTACCAAACAGAAAGAACTTCTACAAATCAACAACTTTGTTTCATTGAATCTTCATCATCTGTAAAATATGTTCTGATGTTTTTTAGACTTTATTTCAATGACATTTTCATGTGAAACATAGATTTTTCAGAAACCGGATGTCTAGAAATCTGAAATACCAACTTCAACCCGCTTGGACCAGTCCGTTAAAATCTAGTCTGACATTAAACCGGTTCATGACCTGAAAAAGGTTGGAGCTCTTCCATTTGAAGGGACTTTGAACGTGGCATGGTTGTTCTGATCCAAGTCTTCCAGAAACTGCTGATCTACTGGGATTTTCACCCACAACCATCTGTAGGGTTTTCAGAGAATGGTCAGAACAAGAGAAAATATCCAGTGAGCAGCAGTTCTGTGGACGGAAAAGCCTTGTTGATGTCAGAGATCAGAGGAGAATGGAAAGACTGGTTCCAGCTGATAGAAAGACAACAGGAACTCAAAGAGCCGCTGGTTCCAACCGAGGTCTGCAGAAGAACATCTCTGAACACAGAACTCGTCCAACCTGGAGGATGATGGACAACAGCAGCAGAAGAACCAGCAGCAGTCCTGTCAGCTAAGAACAGGAAACTGAGGCTTTTCACACACTTCATTTGAAATGACATTTTCATTTGAGAAACAGACTTCAAGTTGATAATAGAACAGGTCCTTCTCTCTTTCACTGAGAACGTTTTGCTCATTGATTCCCTCATTTGTTCTTTTCTTTCTTTACCCAGTACTAAGTAGGGAGACAGATTTGTTCTTTGGTTTCCTGTTTTTGTTTTCATGTTGTTTGGATCCTTCTTAGAGAAAGAGTTTGGCTCCACTGCAGCCTCAGAAGTGGAACAACAGTCAGAATGACAGTTTTCAAGCTGAACTCACTGAATTCTGATTTGTTTTCAAATTCAAAAACATATTTACTCTGGAACAAACAATCAGGTAAACAAGACAGAACAGATTCAAGGTCAATGAAGTCAACTTTAGCTTGACCCATCAGTTGTTAAACCACATCTGTCAAACTCCAGAACCGGCCTGTGATAGAATCAAGTTTGACCCACATCATCATATCTGATCACTATGACAGCTGACCACAAACTGCAATTCCCACAATGCACCACCAACAGGTTTGCTGATTGAAAGCTCATCCAAACTCCAGAAATGGAAGTTGTTGTCTTGTCTTCATCCTCTGTGAAATCTCTAGAGACACTTTCAAACTGTCTTTTTACACCAGATTTCATGAAGGACAATTTCAGGTGAAAAATGGATTTTCTGGAAACCAGAAGCTCAAACTAAATCAGACGCCAACTTCAGTCTGGTTCAGGCCAGTCAGTGAAAGTCCAGTCTGACAGTAAACCAGTGTTTGGCCTCAGATGTTCTGGGAGAACGGGGACCGGAGTGTCCACTGAGTCGGTCTCTGTTTGACCAGAGGAGGAGCTTGGTTCACATAGTCAGCAGTAAGTCTGACCTGTACCCAGAGCACGCTGGACTCCATCAGGACTGCCCTTTATCACCAGTTCTGTTCCTGATCTTTATGGACAGTCCGTTGTGGTGAAGAGAGAGCTGAGGCAGAAAGCAAAGCTCTCAATTTACCATCCATCTTTGTCCCAACAGCCATGACTCCCAGTGACCCAAAGAACCAGGTCCCGGATCCAAGCGGCTGCAAGCAGCTCCTCTGTAGGGAGGCTGTGCGCTCCCTTAAAGACAGGAGGAGAAGCTCAGTCACTTGGAGAGAGCTCGGAGTAGAGCCGCTGCTCCTCCACGTCCAGAGGAGTCCATTGAGGATGTTCTAGTATCTGATCCAGATGTTTAATGACAGATTTAAAAAAAAGTATCTGTACTTTAAGTATTAAAATAAATGTATAAAGATGGATCAGACTGTGACAAAGTCCTTCCAGTTTGATTATAAAATATGTCATAAACACGAACAAGTTTGTGAGAGCCCAGACTGTGTGTCTGACCTCCTGACCTGCAGTGTGGGGGCGCTGCAGGGCACTGTCCTAGCGCCCTTCCTCTTCACCCTGTACACTGCAGACTTCAGACTCAACACGGACGGCTGCGTCCTGCAGAAGTTCTCAGATGACTCTGCCGTCATCGGACTCATCGCGGACGACGATGACGCAGAGGACAGAGGACTAACGCAGGACTTTGTGGACTGGTGTCAGCAGAACCATCTCCTCACCAATCCAGGGAAACCAAGGAGATAGTGGTGGACTTCCACAGACACCACCCCACTGCCCCCCACCAGTGAACATCCAGGGAAGGGACACTGTGAGAGTGGACTCATACGAGTACCTGGGTGTTCAACTTAAAAAATAATATGGACTCACAACATGAATGCTCTGAACAGGAAGGGTCAGAGCAGACTCTACCTCCTGAGAAGACTGAAGTCTTTTGGAGTGAGAGGGCCGCTCCTGATGACCCTCTAAGACTCTGTGGTGGCATCAGTCATCCTGTACGGTGTGTTCTGCTGGAGCAGCAGCATCACAGAGAGGGAGAGGAAGAAGCTGGACAGGGTCATCAAGAAGTCCAGCTCTGTCCTGGGCTGTCCTCTGGACTCAGTGCAGGAGGTGGGAGACAGAAGGGTCCTGGATACATTTACATCAATGCTGGACCATAAGTGTCACCCCCTGCAGGACGCCCTGTCTGCTCTGGAGAGCAGCTGTAGTGACAGACTGATTCCCCCTCGCTGTGGGAAGGAAAGGTTCAGTAGATCCTTCCTTCCAGCAGCTGTCAGACTGTACAATAAGCATCATTAACTCTGGACACGCATCACTAACAATAACCATGTGTAATACTGTGTTACCATGTGAATCATCACTGGTGCAACCCACTGAAGTCACTTTACCTTACACCTGTTTTAGATTCACTGCTATTTATTGTTGTGTATATTTTTAATTATTCTTGTTCTCCTGTTCTATTCTCTGTACTTTGTGTTGCAATGCTGGAATTTCCCCACTGAGGGATAAATAAAATATATCTTATCTTATCTTAAACCGGACTTTGAAAGTTGGACTTTTGAATTCCATTCAACAGATATTTGATCAGAATGTTCTCTTGCACTTTGCCTTTGTTAAAACTGCTGGATGTTGAAAGCATCATGTTAGAAGATTCATCAAGTATTTCCATTCCAGTCAAATCTGATTTAGCAACAAAACCTTCAATCATAGAAATAGCAAAGTCATTTGCTTCAACCTGTTTGGGGAATGGGATCATTTGGAAGACTGGGATGCAGCGGAAGAGAAAGAAAAGAGAGAATGGAAGCAGAGGAGACGCTATTTAGAGCAGGGGGGGTCACACTCAATCACACAGGGGGCCAAAACCCAAAACACACCTTCGGTCGCGGGCCGGAAAGGAGAAACATTTCTGGAACTCACTAAAAGGAAGTGTTTGGAGCCAGCAGCTACTTCCTGTTTGGAAGATGACAGTGGATGGATGGAGCTGTCCAGTGATTCTCCAGTCAATGCTGCTAACTCATTCCTGTCATTCCTATGTGTGCTGGGATCCACAGAAATGCAACAGAAAGTCCAGCTGATGGTCATTTTTAGAAGGGACTCATCAAAATGAGCCATTTCTAGCACTTCCTCTCCTATTACAATCCAAAGCTCTTGATTCCCTTTTTTTGTCTGGGGTTCTGGTCTGGGGTTCTGGTCTGGGGTTCTGGTCTGGGGTCCTGGTCTGGGTGGCTGACGTGTTTTCCTGGCGGGAGGATTTCCTCTTTCCTCTGTTATCCAGCGCGGGTGTTGGGGGGGCCCTGGCTGCTCTGCTGGTTCTGCAGGTCTTGATGTGGGGGTGACCTGACACTCTCCATCTATTTACATTCCATCATCCACCTCAGTAGAACAGAAACACTCACCTGAGCACAGGAGTCTGCTCACCTTTGCACAAACAGTGTGTGACAGAAATGCTTCCATGAGTTGGTTTGTGTGCAGAAGTGTGTGTGTGAACTGTAGTTGTATTGTGTTTGTGCTGACATTTTTTTATTGGGTTTTTTTGTGTGAACAGGCCCCGCCCCTTCATTCTTCTGTTTATTATTCTAGATTTTTTTCATTATTCTTCCTTTTTCTGTCTTATTCTCCTGTACTTTGTGTTACAATGTTGTAATGTCTCCACTGTAGGACAAATAAATGAAACATTTAAACTTGACAGTAATGATGATTTCCATCCGCTTTAACAAAACAAAGTGTAGAAACAGAATCAATAGAAATCAAGTGTAGCTTCAAATACAAAAGGAGTTTCTAGAAATATACTACCCCCTGTTGCAACAGTCAAATCTGTCAAACACAAGAGGCCTTCAGCTCTGATGTTTACTCAGCTGTTGGACAGAACAAGTTCAAAAACTACAGATGAGAACTTTGACTTTGAAAAGGATTTATTACAAATGTATTGTTAAAAACTCATGAAAACACACCTGAGATGACAGCACTAGGGGCCTGGAGCCCACCTGCAGACAGAAAGCTGCTTACTGGAAAGAAACCAAAACTCCCCTCTCACATGCATGGACAGAAAGTGGGTAAGAATCCAGTCCAGGAGGAAAACACGGCACAAAACCAAAAAGAGGAACCTCCACTTGAGAACCAGTCACTGTGCAGATGACACTGAAACAACACAAAAGAAAAACAGACAGAAAGACCCCTAACTGACACACAGAAAAAACAGAGTCCATCAGCTTCTCAAGCAGGACTCTCAGAGAGAAATGTAGGAACACGAGTCCCAAAAGGCCGCCCAGTCCCAGCAGCACCTGTGCAGCAACGTGATCAGCTGCACAGAGGGAGGGGGGGTGCTGCTGCTCAGCTGATAACCTGCTGGTAAGGTGGAGCAGATGGAGACAGCTGGGACAAGTCAAGCATCTGCGATTGGTCCAGATGAAGGCAACAAGACCCAAATCAAGCAGCAGCCAGTTCCACACCAAAGACCTGATCAGTGCTGGAAATCCCCTGAAGGAAGAGGAGGGGAGGAATGCGCTCCATTCCAATTCACCTTCATCCAGTCGCAAGCTGATCCGCTGAGCAACGAGGAATTGTGATAACCACTGCACTGACAGGAGCAGAAACCCAGAAAGAGAGGCAGTTTCTACCAAGGATGAGGGAGAGCCAGCTCAGTCCCATTTGTATTGGTGTTCATTAGCAGGATCAGGATGGGAGGGACTACACCTGTGCAGGTAGCTCCTACTGCCACCTATCTATAAGAATCACACTCTCCCTCTGATTTCTGTTTGCTTCTAAACATTTTTACAACTAAAACACAAAGAAAGTACAACAATCTACTAATAAACACCTCGACTGTCTGAAACTACAGAAGCTCCTTTAGTAACAGTAACATCTGTCCACCACTAGAGGGCCTCAGCTCTGATCTGTTTGATCAGCTGATGAAAAAAATCCTTCTGGATCAGAACAGATGAAGCTGAAATCCATGAAACTCAGAGATTTTAATCTGGTTTCAGATCTAGTTTTTATTCAATTCTGATGCAATAAAAGAAAGTAAAATATGAAACAATCAGTGTTCTTTTCTCTATGATAATGTCAGGGTTGACGTGCGGACACAAATGCAGACGACAATTATAAATGAAAAGTCTTTCATTTATTCAAAATAGTACTCGAAAAACCAGAAGACAAATCCTTGTAGGTACAAAAACCACCCGACTACCAGTGCAGGGGAGACGAAGACTATAACCAGGAGGAGGGGATGAGGTAATTGAAAACAGGTGTGCCAATAAAGGAGGGAGGGAACACTCACTAGGAGGGAAGTGTCAAGAGACCTGAAAAAGCAGAGGTGAAACACAGGAAGTACAACCAACAACAAAATAAAACAGGAAGTGAAACCCAAACACAACAACAACCAATGTCCTGGGTCCATAACCCCACAGTACCCCCCTCCCTCAAGGCGCGCCGCCTGGCGCAGGGGGTAACCTGTCCCAGTGCCGTCGATTGAAGTCCCTGATGAGCTCCGGATCCAGAATCCGCGAAGTAGGCTCCCAAGACCTCTCCTCAGGCCCATACCCCTGCCACTCCACCAAAATACTGTGCCGCATATCCCATCAACCCATGAGCAAGGAATGCAATGTGTTTGTCATTTATTAAGTCAGACAAGTGCAGCTGTGTCTGCAGCTCACCGCTCCCCCAAGGGGAGGAGTCAGATGTGGAGAACAACTTTCATACATCCAGGTAAGTGACAGCTAGTGAGACTTCAACCTTATGTTCTCCTATCTCTGCTTCTCCTCTCCTCTCCTCTCCCCCTGGACAGTGACCTTGTTCAGTGAAAAGGTCAGTGTCTTTCAGCCACAGATGGTTCTCCCGTTGACTGTATCAGAGAACTGGACTTCATGATCCCTCCCCCTCGCATTCCACAAAGGAAGTACCTGCTGTCTCCAAAAAGCCAAAATCCCATAGACTTCTATAGAGAAATAAACAGTTATTACTCAGTCATTCTATTGGTCAGAATAACCAGTTTTGTTTAGATACTTTTTTTTATATTTTCTTGATAAACCTTTTTTTTATAATTACATTTTTCTTTATTGAAATGTATTAAAATTGTACTGACCAACCAGATGCCTCTGGTGTTTGGTGAAGAGTTGGAGACGTTTCAGAGCTGAAACAGACAGATTTAAGAAAGACATAAAATAGTTAATATGACTGATGAAACTGTCAAATGATTGGATGGAGCTCTGAGATCTCACCTCAGTCCTGAGTTCAGCAGTCAGAACTGGACTTGAGGAGCCCAGCTTTGGAACCTGCAGAGAACCAACAAACAGCAGAAACCCACACTGTGGGAAAGACTCCACACTTCTGACTGATGTTCACGTCCACTTTATTCTTCCCAGTAAAGATTGGGACAGAACACTGGAAACTCAAAAGAACAGAGAAACCGTTCTAATCTCTACTAGAAAACATGAATCACATGAACACAAGACAGAAACACCAGTCTGTTTCTTTATCCACCTCTTTATTAAAACATTTTTACTAAATCTTTGCTTCACAAAACTGATATTTGCTAACATGACTCAACAAAATATAAACTGTCATAATTCTATCATTAAAACAAGATTGAAATATTCATGAATCACATAAAAAGTGTTAGAATTAGAGACATGTAGAAATAATTCTAGTGTTGTCATGGTAACACACAGACTTATACATTAATGTCTCAGCATAAACCACAACAACAAAAGCTCCCTTAACAACTTTACTCAATATAACAAAAGTACAAAAATCTAATAAAAAAATAAACAAAAAAAAAAACACTATAAAAAAAGTAAAATTTAATCTGACAAATGCATAATTCAAGTTATAATTCAAAACAAAATGTTCAATAAATTCAAAAAGTGAAATTTATGATGTATAAAATCATTAAACAATGAAATGTATCAATCCTTTATTTTGACAAATGTGATCATAGTGGCTTATAGTTTAAAAAAATGTGCCTTAGAAATGAGATTATTTGATCAGAAGAATCAAAAAGGATGTTATCAGCACTCATGAGATTTCAGAAAACTGTTCTTTTATATGCATTCATTAATCACTTGTTCCTCCTTTTAAAGGGACCATACCATTAAAACCAACTTATTGAGCTTTTAAATGTATTATACTGTTCATTCTTCACTATAAACAACCTCAAAGCAGTATTTTGATTCGTTCAGAATTTCTTAGTACCGTATTTTCCATACTATAAGGCGCACCTAAGAGCCTTCAATTTTTTTAAAAGCTGACCATGCGCCTTATAATCCGGTGCGCCATATATATGGATCAATATTGAGCTGCTACAGGTCTCGCAACTACGGTAAGCAGCCGCCAACTCCATTTTCCCCCGTAGAAGTTGTGCGCGGTGTATGCTAGGATATATAAAACTGCGTTTCATTTCCATTTGTGTGTTTGCGCAAAGAACCTGAAATGGCTCCTATTAAGAGACACGCTTACAACGCAGAGTTTAAACTCAAGGCGATCAGTCACGCAGTAGAACACGGGAAAAGAGCAGCTGCAAGAGAGTTATACATTAACGAATCAATGGTGTGGAAGGGGAGGAAGCAAGAGGATGAGTTGCGCCAAGTAAAGAAGACTAAACAGAGTTTCCGTGGGAACAAAGCGAGATGGCTACAGTTAGAGGACAAACTTGAACAGTGGGTGGTTGAACAGAGAGCAGCAAGTAGAAGTGTCAGTGCAATCACTATTCAAATGAAGGCAACAGCGCTAGCACACAAACTTAATGTTAATAAATTTAGATGCTGTCCTTCTTGGTGCTTTCGGTTTATGAAAAGACGTAATCTCTCCATCCGCACACGAACTACTACCAGCCTCTACTGTTGCGTCTTATAATGCAGTGCGCCTTATATATGGAAAAAGTTTTAAAATATGTCGTTCATTGAAGGTGCGCCTTATAGTGTGGAAAATACGGTAATCCTCTAAAAACCTGTGCTCTCTGCATAAGCCCCTCCCCTACCCACCAAAACAAGCGGGTTCTCACGAGCTGATGTCATAGATTGAGGACAGCCAGTTTCAGGAAGAGTCTGACAGCACCGCCCTCAGGCTAACACACACGCTTTCTCTGCAAAGCTAGCAGTAATCTGTAACACGCTTTCATTTTATATGTCCAATATCCATCTTTGCAAAAGTTTGGATGCTGTCTGTTTGCGTACACGGACATGCATATGCACGCTGAGGCCGGGTCTAGGATGATGTGGTGAAATGGGCAGGATCGAAAAGGAGCAAAAGATGCTGCCTCAGGCAGTGTTTTACTTCTGGGTATGTAAAGAGCCTACAAAACATAACTTCTTTTTATAGATAATTTACTTTTTAGTGTTCCAACGGTAATATATGATCATATCTATGGATATAGTTTACTCTGAAAAACTTAAGAAAATCATGGTATGGCCCCTTTAATAGAATGACTGCATCAATGTGGTATGGAGGCCATCAGCCTGCAGCTCTGTGTACATGTAATGAAAGCTCAGGTTGCTTTGATAGCTGACTTCAGGTCATCTTCATTGTTGGGTCTGGTGTCTCATCTTCCTCTTCACTACAGTTCATAGATTTTTTTTTTATTGGGTTCAGGTCAGAGGAATTTGCAGGTTGAACAAACACAGTAACACATGTTTAGAGATAAGAAGATTTAGGAACCTTCAGTAAAGTGGAAATAATCCAAGTTCTCCAAGCAGAATCTGAACACAGCTCGTCAGTAGACAGTTATGTAGTTTTTCAGAATCTATTCTAATGACTGAGACACCATTTAAATGCTGAGTAAGATCTTGGTGTTTGGACTAAATTTGCAGATTTAAACATATTCACTGTTTTTTTTTCACTGACTTCTTCATTGCAATTTTTTTGTCTAAAAAAGACTTCTCACCTGGATGAGTTCCCATGTGTCTTTTGAGATTAGCTATTTGATTAAAACTTTTATCACATTCTTTACATAAAAAAGGCTTTTGTCCTGTGTGAGTTCTCATGTGTGTTCTGAGATGAGATCTTTGACTAAAACTTTTATTACATATTTTACACAAAAAAGGTTTCTCTCCTGTGTGAATTCTCATGTGTGTTTTGAGACTACATATTTGATTAAAACTTTTATCACATTCTTTACATAAAAAAGGCTTTTGTCCTGTGTGAGTTATCATGTGTCTTTTGAGATGAGAACTTTGATAAAAACTTTTATCACATTCTTTACATAAATAAGGTTTCTCTCCTGTATGAGTTCTCATGTGTGTTTTGAGACTCGATATTTGATTAAAACTTTTATCGCATTCTGTACACAAAAAAGGTTTCTCTCCTGTGTGAGTTCTAATGTGTGTTTTGAAATTAGATCCATCACTAAAACCTTTATCACATTCTTTACAAAAAAAAGGCTTCTGTCCCGTGTGAGTTCTCATGTGTGTTGTGAGAATAGATCTTTGACTAAAACGTTTGTCACATTCTTTACACAAAAAAGGCTTTTCTCCTGAATGAGTTCGCATGTGTGTTTTGAGACTACATAAAACACTAAAACTCTTATCACATTCTTTACACAAGAAAGGCTTCTCTCCTGTGTGAGTTCTCATGTGTATTTTCAGATCAGATCCATGGCAGAAACATTTATCGCATATTCTACACAAAAACGGTTTCTCTCCTGTGTGAGTTCTCATGTGTGTTTTGAGATGAGATAAATCAGTAAAACTTGTTTCACATTCTTTACAAAAAAACGGCTTCTCTCCTGTATGAATTGTCATGTGTCTTTTGAGACTAGATCTGTGACTAAAACTTTTATCACATTGTTTACAAGAAAAAGGCTTCTCACCTGTGTGGATTCTCATGTGAATTCTGAAAGCAGACTCATAAACAAATCTTTTATCACATTCCTCACAGACATAAGATCTTTCATCAGATTTAGTTATCATGTGTTTGGACATATTGTGTGAAATTCTTGTTATTTTACCAGACTTTACAGAGGAAAGTCTCTTTTCTTTTGGGGATTGTTTGCATTTAAACAAATTTTTCTTCTTAAAGCTTTTTCTATCATCAGAGTCACTCTGACCTTCTGACACATTAGAGCTGACCACACTTTGGACATGATTTCTGTCTCTTCTCTTCCTCTGATCTCTGTTTTGTGGGTCTGTCTCTTCATCTGTAGTTGATGTTGGTTCTTCATGCTGGTTTCCTTCTTCATCCTGACTATCAGTTACATTAAATCTCTGCTGGTTGTTTAGATCTGCTTCACTGAGACAGTTTTCCTCATAAGTAGGAATCTCTGTCAAAGTATCAGTCTCCTTCTTCATATCAAGCTGCTCTTCATCCTGACAAATGTAGAGCCCTTTTTGCTCCTCTTTAATTTGTAATGGTTCTGGTTCCTCCTGTTCCTCTTTTATTTGTAATGGTTCTGGTTCCTCCTGTTCCTCTTTTATTTGTGGAGGTTCTGGTTCCTCTTGTTCCACTCTGAAGTTCCTCTGCTGGTTGCAGAAATCTTCTTTCTCATTCAGCCAGTGCTGAGGGAGAACTGCATGAACACAAACACAAAGGACCCTTTTATACTTTGAAAGGACTTTGTGTTTTGTTAAGCACCAATAAACTTTTGAATAATCTCAATTAAATGATTTTCACTTTAAAATTTACATTTTAATCTTTCCATCCTACTATCCATTTTCTGAACTCTCTGAATCCATGTCTGGGTCATGGGGTTCCTGGAGTTTATACCAGAATAGAAAATTCAATGGAGAAAAAAATTATATGTTTTTTTTTCATAGATCGTCTTTTTAGCACTGAAACAACTTAATTCAGACTCAGATTATCCTTCAGGAATAAAGCAATCAAACACTTTAAACCAGAACAGAACTACATCTCATAACTAATTAAATTGTGTAATGTGCAAAAATGATCACTGAAATGTTACTTGAATCGTAACTACAATCTATTGATTACTGATTTTCTTTACTTGTTCTGAAATTTGTACCAATGACTACTAGAATAATGTAATTACGTGTTCGAATGATAATCAATGTTTATTATCTATTAGTTACCTAAAGTGTGAATCAATCATAGTTACGGAGAATGTTAGAATTCTCTGAGATTAAAACTTGATATCCCATGTTTAAGGATTTCTTTTGGATTAATATAAAATTGTATTCTAATGATCATCAATAAGTAGTACATAACAATTGCAGGATGTGTGATTCATGTTACTGTTTACTGAAATCATGAAATAATGTTTTTTGAGAATAATTAATAAGCCCCCTGTTTTGTTACATTAAAAACATGCACTAGAGCTGTTCAGAAACAGATTATGAAAACGATGCCAGACTATGAAATGAAGTAACGATGCAGGGTGGGATTATAGAAGTTCACTTCTTCACACTCCTTTTCAAGCAGTTAATCAAGCTCTACTAGACTTCCATTATTAATCACTATACTTAACGAATGTTACAAATGTGACTTAAGCGTGTCGTTTGATTTTCATTGTTTTTTTCCATTTCTTTCAATCAATGCATTTCATTGTGTCAGTAATGAGTTTGACAATTCTGTGTGATTATTTTCGTGTTCTATCCAATTTATGCTTGAAATAAACCAATCAATATCAGCCTTCAACGCAGACTTTTAAATCATTATATTTACAAAGTGATTTACGGCACACTTGCATGTTCCTTCTAAAAAAAAACCTGGCAGCCTTTTTTTATCATCTGAAGCAGGTCCAACATGCTCAATCTCAGAAAGACAAACCATGATTCTCCAGCAAAAACAAAGTTAAGCCCTAAGCAGCAGCAACAGTCTAAATTCATTCATTCATCTTCTGTACCGTTTTGTCCCGTTTGGGGTCACGGGCTGATGGAGCCTAACCCGGCCACTCATGAGGAAAGGCAAGGGACACCCCTGGACAGGTGGCCAGTTTTAAATTCAAGAAAAATTCAGAGAATTTGCTTTTAGTTCCTAGCTTATTCACAAAATGTTGACCAAAATGTTTGTTAATTTTATGTTTGTTCTGTAAAACATTAGAATGTCATTGTAGAATTAATGTTTTGTTTTCAAATGGAACTGATCATGCAGTTTAGTGTTGTTCTATTTGAGTTCTCTTTTGAAACTTGAAAGCTTTTTCTTTAATTTTTTGTTTATTTTGTAATATTGAGGCATTTTTTAATTTTTCTGGGAGTAAAGCTGAACTTATGTATAACTCTTACCCCCATGTGCAGCTTTTTGTGTTCTTTCGCCCCTCCTTCAGAGCTGCATCTGAATATGTAACTAGGGCACTCCCAGAGTTTAATAAAAAGTAAGGGTCCGGAAGGGAGTGCCAGAAACGGTTGGGAGCTCCTCCTCTCCGATTCTCCTTCACATAACTGTCTTTCTGCCATAGATCCACGCCACCAAAACATTCATAAGCTAACAGTCTTTTGGTCCTTCAAGCCGGATCTCAAGATACCCGAAGCCTCTGGCGGACAGGCAAAATTCGGGCAAGTCCATGGCCACAGCAGGATTTTAGTAAATCTTAACACCTTTTCCAAGACCATCTTTTGCCTGTTTGTCGGGGACAGAAGATTGACAGGCGTCAGAATGAGGAAAGACAGAAGGGTGAGTTGGCCTTCATTCAAAAGGAGTGAATAAAGAAAGGATAGCCGTGGTAGAAAAGAGGAGGACGGAGTCCTATGATTGTTTAAATTCCATGGTAGAAAACCCTGACAATTCTAGACACCATCAGGTGGGGACAGAGGAGTCCTGGAAATTGCGCACAAAGATAAACGTGTATTTGAAAAGGTGTGAATTGAGTCTGAATGGACAAACAATACCACTAGGTATTTCTGTCATACCAAAGGGTGGGAACAGAAACAGGAAGCAGTTTTGGATGCAGACGCTAAGAATCCTCCACTCGAAAGAGTAGAAGCTTGAAGATTATTACTACTGGATATTATTGCTGTCTCACTCAGAAATCAACCAGGTCATAGAAAAAAAGGCCGAGAAAATGCAAGGTAAAGTCAACAGGAAAAAGAGGTCGTCTTTCAAAGGAAGGAAGATGATGAGACATCATATAGAAAAAGTGATGATTCTCCTCAGAATGAACCCAAGGAAGCAGAAGGAGGCCAGGTCCAGGTCCAGGTATTAATAACTCCGGGTCAGGCACCTGTGCCCCCAATGGACAATCCACTACCTCATGGTAAGAAACCTGCCCTCAAAAGGAGCAGTCCAGAAACGAGAAAGAAACTGAGGTTGGATCAGAGTACATTTTGGAAAAGGTATAAAGTTATGGGACAAGAACCCTGTAAGAAGATTTTGATGAAGGAGAAGGTGAATCCTGTGATACCTTCCCTATGATTAAGGTACCAAATCTGAACCTGAAATCTGAAAAATGCCCTCCACGCTGGGTCAGACACAGGGTCAGATATGAATGAATGAAACTGGATATGTACTTATGAGAGACAACAGGACTAGAATAGATAGTGGGTGAACTGGGTGTAGAAATACCTTTGGTCTAGGGGAGGGGGATTCAGAAGCTTTTTCCTCTCAGTACCGTTCAGATATTTACTATTTTTATTTATCTTATCCTTTTAAAGTATATGTCCAGAATAATATTATCATCATCAACATACACATGTGGACAAAATTGTTGGTACCCCTCAGTTAAAGAAGAAAAAAATCCACAATTCTCACTGAAATCACTTGAAACTTACAAAAGTAACAATAAATAAAAATGTATTGAAAATTAAATAATCAAAATCAGCCATCACTTTTGAATTGCTGATTAACATAATTATTAAAAAAAACAAACTAATGAAACAGGCCTGGACAAAAATGATGGTACCTCTATAAAAGATTGAAAACTATTTGACCAGACTGACATGATTAACTCAGGTGTGTCCTTTAATTGACATCACAGGTGTTACCAAACTCATAATCAGTCAGTCTGCCTATTTAAAGGGAGACAAGTAGTCACTCTGCTGTTTGGTGAAAAGGTGTGTACCACACTGAACATGGACAACAGAAAGCGAAGGAGAGAATTGTCCCAGGGCATCCGAAAAAATGATAGATAAACATCTTAAAGGTAAAGGCTGTAAGACCATCTCTAAACAGCTTGAACTTCCTGTGACAACAGTGGCTCATATTATTCAGAAGTTCAAGACCCACGGGACAGTAGCCAACCTCTCTGGACGTGGCCGCAAGAGGAAAATTGATGACAAATTGAAGAGACGGATCGTTGGAATTGTATCCAAAGAGCCCAGAACAACCTCCAAAGAAATTAAAGGTGAACTCCAAGGCCAAGGTACATCAGTGTCAGATCGCACCATTCGTCGTTGTTTGAGCCAAAGTGGACTTCATGGGAGACGACCAAGGAGGACACCACTGCTGAAAAACAATCCTAAAAAAGCCAGACTGGAATTTGCAAAAATGCATGTTGACAAGCCCCAAAGCTTCTGGGAGAATGTCCTTTGGACAGATGAGACCAAACTGGAGCTTTTTGGTAAGGCACATCAACTCTATGTTCATAGACTCAAAAACCAAGCATACGAAGAAAAGAACACTGTCCCTACGGTGAAACATGGAGGAGGCTCAGTCATGTTTTGGGGCTGCTTTGCTGCATCTGGCACAGGGTGTCTTGAATGTGTGCAAGGTACAATGAAATCTGTAGACTATCAAGGCATTCTGGAGAGAAATGTGCTGCCTTGTGTCAGAAAGCTTGGTCTCAGTCGCAGGTCATGGGTCTTCCAACAGGACAACGATCCAAAACACACAGCCAAAAACACCCAAGAATGGCTGAGAGAAAAGCGTTGGACTATTCTAAAGTGGCCTTCCATGAGCCCAGATCTGAATCCCATTGAACATCTGTGGAAGGAGCTGAAACATGCCATTTGGAGAAGACACCCATCAAACCTGAGACAACTGGAGCAGTTTGCTCATGAGGAGTGGGCCAAAATACCTGTTGACAGCTGCAGAACGCTCATTGACAAATACAGAAATCGCTTCATTGCAGTGATTGCCTCAAAAGGTTGTGCAACAAAATATTAAGTTATGGTACCATCATTTTTGTCCAGGCCTGTTTCATTAGTTAGTTTTTTTTAATAATTATGTTAATCAGCAATTCAAAAGTGATGGCTGATTTTGATTATTTAATTTTCAATAAATTTTTATGTATTGTTACTTTTGTAAGTTTCAAGTGATTTCAGTGAGAATTGTGGGTTTTTCCTTCTTTAACTGAGGGGTACCAACAATTTTGTCCACGTGTGTAATCATTAAATGACTCCATTTTATATTCAAATGACACAAATACAATAAACCTGATCATAATTTCAGTCAAATATTCCATAAGAAACAAAATGGTCTATGTTGACGTCATGATTTGGGCATCAGCCACAAGGAGCGAAGGGCGGAGCCTCAGAGATCAAATCGCTTTACTTCAGTGTGAAAAGAGTAGACAAAAATAACTCATTTATTTAACGATTTGTTCTTTAATGGGCCAACGGTAATATATGATCATATTCATGGATATCGTTTACTATAAAAGGCTTAAGAAAAACATGGTATAGACCCTTTAAAGAAACTACTTAAAAATACATTTGGTCCAGGGGAGGGGAGGGTTTATATGTTTTTTCCTGTCAATCCCATTCAGATATCTTATTTCTCTTGTCCTATTTTTCCTTTTAAAGTTTATGTCTAAAATAAAATATTATCACCAACATCATCATTTATCTTTATTGACTCAATTTTCCATATTAATGAAGTAAACACAATGAACCTGATCAGACTTTTAGCAAAATATTACAGAAGAATAATTGATCAGAAAATACTTTTAAGAAACTACTTCAAAATATATTTGGTCTTCATAGCAAAATGAAAAATCTATAATCAGAAGTTATCATAAACTATTGAACTATTTCAAGTTTTCAAATGTGTTAATTAGCAGACCACTATTTCATTTGATTTTTTTATGGAAATGTTTTCTGTGTTGTTGGTTATTCTGTACTAAAACATTGTTAAACTGTTTTAGGCTGTGTCCAAATTCATACCCTAACCCCTAACTACAAAAACGCTATATAGCGTTTCACTATATAGTGATGGACTATGTAGTGCCCTGGATTTTAAAAGCAATTCGGACTCCATGCTCACTACTTTTTGGTCGCCATTCTTCTTTGGGTGTTGTTTATGAGGGTTGACAAACAACAGAATGGTTGCATTACCCCCCACCACCTGGTCTGGAGGCGAACTACCTTCATAGGGCAATTATCACGTCACCGGTTTGCCGAAGTAAACACCTAATAAATGTGAACATATTACGAAGACTATTTATAAATGTACTGTGTTCTCATTCATTCAGTTTTTGGAATGAACAGTTTAATGATTAATAAATATCTCAGCTGTGAATGTACTCCCACCTGGCGGCTGAGGCGCAGCGTTTGTTTCGCCATCTGCAGGCAGAACAAATTCTGTACGTCAGACACCCCCGTCTGTCTCTACATGTGTAAACACATTTTTAAAATGTTTTATCAACTCATGACTACGGCTAGAAATCACTCATTTCATTATCTACAATAAATATTTCCGCCTTCAACGCGAAACAATAGCGTTAGCATTAGCAAAACAATAGCGTTAGCAAAACTTGTGAGCTCCAGAAGAATATACATCGTTGGTAAAATAATTATCTAATATGACATATATCATATTACATTTGTAGCAATGTTATATTCTACTACAAATACTTACATTTATGTCTTCCTTGAGCGACCTGCTTCTGTCATCTTGAAAGGCATTCAAACGCAATGCATTGTGGTCTATCTTTTCCAATGTAGTGACCATCGATGCACACTTGTTTTTAGCAGAGGATTCTGGGACATTTCTGCACTAGATTTTTTGATTTTGGATTCGGACAACACTACAAAATGGCGAATGGACTATATAGTGAGTAGTGAATGAATTCGGACATAGCCTTAGTCTTTGATTTGTTTGAGGAAAATGAACATGTATGAACACTACATTAGATAGACTGGACTGAAACATCAATCCAAAAACTCTTCCATTTACAGCTCCATGCTTCACTGCTGCTCTCTGTTCGGGACAGTGACGTCACGGTTGCTAGGCGACAGGATGTAACGGCTGGAATTTATCTGATTACTTGTCACTTTATTGATACTTGTCACTGTATTTTTTACTTAGATTGCTCTCTTATATTTAGGGAGACGGCACAATCTCTGTGTATTTCATTTTACAGAGACAAAGGCTATTCTGATTCTGAAGCAGTCATGGGTCCACTAGAACCTGGATCCATCCACAGCAATCATGTGAACCGCAATTCGCTCAGCCGTGGTCAAGCCAGCCGCGCTTTGAAAACATAATTAAACCAGCATAACTTCATAAATATTAGTTGGGAATCATCAAGTCCTGAAGAAACTCTAGGTTAACTGTTCAAGGTCACCTTTGAGTTAAGACGGCAAATTTTAACACCTGCAACTGACACAGCACCCAACCCAATTCATGTTAGAATAACTTCTGTTTTTCAGTGAATTTCTACAAAACCACTGAATTATGATTTCCTCATAATTATGCATGATGTCATCACGAAAGAGGACTTTCTACTACTGGCCTGCTCTACAGTCCTTCTGACCTGTAGAACAAGGAAATACTATTCAAGGCCTGGAATTATGCAGCAAAGTTGCCACATCAAATAAAAATGTAACATTTAAAAACAGTAATTGCGACTTCACTGTCAATTTGACATTTCATAACTGACATATACAACTAATATGCAACTCAAGTAAAAATATGTTTGATAGAGAATTGTTTTCTTTCTGTTACACTTCTGTTTTCTAAGTATTTATATCATATCAGATATTTTAATATGTAAAGAGAAACCCTAACCCTCCCATCGAGTTTCAGGCTCTGCCATAAACCGTGCAATACTGGCGCAAAACATTTTCAAAGCGCGCCTGGCTTGAGCGAACAGCGGCTCACATGACCGCAGTATCCATCCGAATGTTCTGGAAGATGAAGAAGAAGTGAACATACCTATAATGTTGAGCTGAAGCTGCGGGTTCCAGGTGATATCCAGCAGTCTGCGCTGACCACAGAGCTCCTCCTCATTCTGGACGATGGTTCCTTCACAGAGTCTGAAGGTTTCTTCAGCAGCAGAAAGTTGCTCGCTGACAGACTCTTTCTGAGCTTCTGAAGACATGGTTCCTGCAGCTGCTCCGATCTTCAGCTCAAACAAACACCAAAGTCCTCTGAACACCAGCAGCTCCGATCATCTGCTAGTCTCACAATCACAGCCACGTTGTCTTTCCATTCAACACTTATTCACTCATTTACGACACTTTAGCTAAAGATGATTGTTCGGAATCGAACCACGTATCGCTACATCTCTTTAGAAACCTCACAATCGTCCGAACAGAACACCGCCGTCCGAACAACACAAGCTAACGCTGCTAGCATGCTAGCGCCTCGTGCCGTTTACTTCCGGGTCACGTGCACAAACTTTATTTAAAAATAAATGTTCAATTTGACCTTAATGTGGTCAAAAACACTTCAGATATTCATAAAAACAGTTTTAGGTCAGGAAATACTAAATAAAATAAAATATAACTATAAAAAGGTACCGTTTCGGGTAAACTTTATGAGAGCTGATATGACGGCAACACACTTGAACCAATCACAATTTTCTGATTTGTACATATTTGTTGTTCCGATGGTTTGGATGACGTAACATCCGCATCGCGTCTTATTGAAAAATTGAAGCTTTTTTTGATTTTTTTTTTCTCATCAACTTTACTGTTTCTTATATGAAACTAGACTTGACTGTTATTTCAGTTTTGTATAATTTTTAGTGACTGATATTTGGTTTTGAGTTCTTTTTTTATGAAGTTCCTCTCGTGACCAGGAAGTTGCACGAGGCGCTAGCAGGCTAGCTAGCAGCGTTAGCTTGAGTTCCGAGGACTTTGGTGTTTGTTTGAGCTGAAGATCGGAGCAGCTGCAGGAACCATGTTTTCCCTTCAGTCTCTGAGAGAATTGATCAGCGAGCGACTAGCTGCTGCTGCTGAAGAAATCTGCAGACTCTGTGAAGGAACCATCGTCCAGTACGAGGAGGAGCTCTGTCGTCAGCGCAGACTGCTGGATATCATCTGGAAACCACAGCTTCAGCTCCAACAGATAGGTATGTTCACTTCTTCTTCATCTTCCAGAACATTCGAATGGATCCAGGTTCTAGTGGACCCACGGCTGCTTCTGTCTTCGGTCTAGCCTTGAGAATTTCTGCTGTTTCATCGTTGAACATCCTGTCGCCTAGCAACCGTGACGTCACTGTCCCGATCATAGAGCAGCAGTGAAGCATGGAGCTGTAAATGGGAGAGTGTTTGGATTGATGTTTGAACGTTAAAGGAGTGTGAATGTATGGATGGAAGTCGCAGGAACATGTTGGATTTCAGGCTGAGACCAAACGACCAAAGGTGAATCCCAGCTCTGTCTGTGTGGGGGAGGGGCCTGACTGATCAGGATATTGATGAGTTTGACTGTCAGTTTCCATCATCAATAACCCAAATACTAACATCACAGCGTTAGTAGAATTCAGTCTCTTCCTCCTCTTCTTTTTGTGTGTTAACTTTGCAGTGTCCTTTAGTGACAAAGGTTTTAAACAAGACCAGGTTTGTGCAGGAGGCTCTGCACAGGCTGTGGTAGGGCAATGAAGTGGTGAAATATTTTCTTTGATGTCTCTTATTTTGTTAATGAAAAATTCTGCAAACTCATTACTATCAGCTTTACAAAGCACAGAGACAGTTGGCAAAGCAGGGGATACAATAGAGCTAATTGTGTCAAACAGTATTTTAGGATTTTTCTTGTTAGATATTATTAGCTGGAGAAAATATTTGGATCTGGCCTCCTTTGTCATTTCATTAAAAGAGGACATCAGGTCCCTAAGGTGTAGTCTGTGGACCTCAAGTTTGGTGGACTTCCATAACCGTTCAGTTTTACGAAACACTTTTTTCTTAGATTTAAAATAGATTCATTTATCCAAGAAGTATGGCGTTTCTGCGAGACATTATTAGAGTTCAAAGGTGCTACTTGGATAAGGATATTTGTACAATGGTTGTTAAAACGGTGCACAAACGTATTCACATCAGACCATTCATTTAAGAGACACGGATCAAACATGGCACAAAATCTCACAGCTGTGGACTTTCTGTCCTTTTACTCAGAGGCTTTGGGTCATGTGAAAAATAAAAATAAAAATACACAAAGTAATGATCACTTATGTGGGCATCTTTGACAAAGACATTACTGATATGAAGTCCCAATAAAAAGACGAGGTCTAAAGAGTGGCCTTTAGTGTGAGTGGGACCAGACACATGCTGTCTATGGTTAAAAGTTTCAGTTATTAATAAAATATCCTTTGCTGGGCTGTATCAATTATCATCAATGTGTAGGTTAAAATCCCCAAGGATTACATTTTTTTCCAGTTTCGTAATAGATGATAAAAAGTAATTAAAATCAGTTAAGAAGGCACCAGCGGGGCCGGGGGGTGGATTAAAATGCAATAAGATATACTAGAAGAACCAACCTTGATCGTCAGAGATTCGAAGGAGGAAAAGTGTTCATTGTCAATACGGAAAATTGAGCCATTGAGGATAAATGATGATGATGATAATATGTTATTTTAGACATAAACTTTAAAAAGAAAAATAGGACAAGATAAATAAAAAATAAGAGCTATCCGAATGGGAGTGTGAGGGAAAAAAACGGATGAATCACCCCCCCCTCCCCTATACCAAATGTATTTTTAAGTAGTTTAGGGTCTATACCATGTTTTTCTTAAGCCTTTTATAGTAAACGATATCTATGAATATGATCATATATTACCTTTGGACCACTAAAGAACAAATTGTTTAATAAATATGAGTTATTTTTCTTGACTCTTTTCACCTGAAGTAAAACAATTCAGTTTCCGAGGCATCGCCTTTCACTCCTTGTGGGTGACGTCCAAATCATGACATCTACACAGAGCCGACCTCAGCAGCGTGTCTTCTCATGTCCGCTCATGAAAACAAACAACACCAAACTTTTTAAAAGATGGATGTATATGTCTTGGAACCTTACGCTCTTGAACCACAGTCCTATCCAGAATTTCTATACGCGAGGCACAATGTGTGTGGAAATGTAGCATTAGCTCGTGTATGAGCTGCTTATGCTGCGTATCTTCAGCTAGTTGTAGGATTTACTTACGGGTCTGGGATCTTCATCAGATTTGATTGTCGGAATGGTGCCAGCTCTGAGGATCAGTCTCCCGGACAATCCACTTTGATACAGGCTCTTGATGGCTCAGCTGCGAGGCAGAGGCTGACTCCAGCTCTTCTTGGGTTGAAGCTGGTGAGAGCGCCGGCAGTGATAGTACAACATCAGGTCCACCGGTAAGGCTATATAAATAAAAATTGAATAGAATTTTCCTAAGACTTGCCATGATCTGTTGAATATAGTGATGTCAGACATCACATGACGTCCTCTCACGTATGCCTTTTAACATTAACATTTCAAGTTAAGTGACAGTGTTCACTTGGACAGTCCTATGGAATCACAGCAAGATAAGGAATGCTCAATGTTTCAGTGTTGGGTGAACAAACCAGCCCAGTTTGATTTATTTGCCTGCATTAGTTATGAGTTGTAGTTCTGTTCTGGTTTAAAGTGTTTGGTTAATGTTTTATTCCTGAAAGTTAATCTGAGTCTGAATTCAGTGCTAAAAAGACGATTAATGGAAAAAAAAGCATTATGTGTTCCTCCATTGAGTTTTCTTAATCAGAAAAACTTTTACCAATGACATCAATGTTGTTTTATTGAGTTTTTATTCTTAAATAAAATGTTAAAAATATTTAAAGACATTTTCAAACTGTATTTTTGAACTACATTTCTTGCTAAATGTTTTTAATGTAAAAAAATATATATTTTATATTTTATATTTATATTTATATTTTATATTATCTTACATTCCCCACAAGGGGTAGATATAATACAACGGGCAACTTAATCGGTAGAGAACAGCAGATCAATGACCACCAGCCTCCATGTGTAATCTGTGTGTTTATAGTGTGTTGGTGTGTGTGTGTGTGGGGTGGGGGTAATTGACAACTGTTGTTTGTTGGTATTAAAATTCGTTAGAAATGTTTTAGAAAAGATTCTTTGATTTGGTGTTTGACCCACAATCTCACCTGACAGAGAGAAGGCTCTGGTTCAAATCCCAGCTGGGTCCTCTTGCTTGCTTCATAGGTTAACCTGAGATTCAACATTTCCCTTAAGTATGGATGTGAGTGTGAGTGTGTGTGTTGTGTGTTCCTGCGACAGACTGCCAACCTGTCCAGGGTTTATCCCGCCTTCACCTAACAGTAGCTGGTATAAACTCCAGGAACCCCATGACCCAGACATGGATTCAGAGAGTTCAGAAAATGGATAGTAGGATGGAAAGATTAAAATTTTAAAGTGAAAATCATTTAATTGAGATTATTTAAATGTTTATTGATGCTTAACAAAACACAAAGTCCTTCAAAGTATAAAAGGGTCCTTGTCCTTTGTGTTTGTGTTCATGCAGTTCTACCTCAGCACTGGCTGAATGAGAAAGAAGATTTCTGCAACCAGCAGAGGAACTTCAGAGTGGAACAAGAGGAACCAGAACCTGCACAAATAAAAGAGGAACAAGAGGAACCAGAACCTCCACAAATAAAAGAGAAGCTGGAGGAACCAGAACCTGCACAGATAAAAGAGCAGCTGAAGGAACCAGAACCTCCACAGATAAAAGAGGAACAGGGGTGGCTAGAACCATTACAAATAAAAGATGAGCAAGAAGGGTTCTACATTAGTCAGGATGAAGAGCAGCTTGATATGAAGAAGGAGACTGATACTTTGATGGAGATTCCTGCTTATGAGGAAAACTGTCTCAGTGAAGCAGATCTAAACAACCAGCAGAGATTTAATGTAACTGATAGTCAGGATGAAGAAGGAAACCAGCATGAAGAATCAACATCAACTAGAGATGGAGAGACAGACCCACAGAACAGAGATCAGAGGAAGAGAAGAGACAGAAATCATGTCCAAAGTGTGGTCAGCTCTAATGTGTCAGAAGGTCAGTGCTACTCTGATGTTAGAAAAAGCTTTAAGAAGGCAACTTTGGTTAAGAAAACTAAACAATTCCTAAAAGAAAAGAGACTTTCCTCTTTAAAGTCTGGTAAAAGAACAAGAATTGCGCACAATATGTCTGAACACATGATAACTGAATCTGCTGAAAGTCCTTATGTCTGTGAGGAATGTGATAAAAGATTTGATAATGAATTTAAGTTCAGAATTCACATGAGAATCCACACAGGTGAGAAGCCTTTTTCTTGTAAAGAATGTGATAAAAGTTTTAATAAAATATCTCATCTCAAAAGACACATAAGAACTCACACAGGAGAAAAGCCATTTTTGTGTAAAGTATGTAATAAAAGTTTTAGTGATGAATATTGTCTTAAAACACACATGAGAACTCACACAGGAGAAAAGCCATTTTTGTGTAAAGTATGTAATAAAAGTTTTAGTGATGAATATTGTCTTAAAACACACATGAGAACTCACACAGGAGAAAGGCCATTTTTGTGTAAAGAATGTGACAAACGTTTTATTCAAATGTCTCATCTCAAAAAACACATGAGAACTCACACAGGAGAGAAGCCTTTTTTTTGTACGGAATGTGACAAAAGTTTTAGTCAAAAATTTAATGTCAAAATACACATGAGAACTCACACGGTAAAGAAGCCATTTCTAGACAAAAAATTACAATGAAACATTCAGTGAAAATTTTGGATACATTTGTTTAAAACAGCTAATCTGCAAATGAACAAACACCAAGATCTTACTCAGCCTTTAAATGGTCTCTCAGTCTGTAATTAGAATAAAATAGATTCTAAAGCACGTTACCTAACTGTCTACTGACTTTTTACAAATTCTGTTTTTATTTTCTATCAGAACTTGAATTATTTCCACTTTACTGAAGGTTCCTAAATCTTATCCCTAAACATCTGTTACTGTGTTTGTTCAACCTGAAAATTTCCCTGAACTGAACCCAATAAAAAAAAATCTATGACCTGAAGAGGAAGATGAGACACCAGATCCAACAATGAAGATGACCTGAAGTCAGCTATCAAAGCAACCTGAGCTTTCATTACATGTACACATTGAAAAATGTTGATAATGTTTAATTTTTGTTGGTGTATTTTTATTAGTAGATTCTTGTACTTTTGTAATCTTGTGTAAAGTTGTTAAGCTAACTATTGTGGTGTAGTCCATGCTGAGACAATAATGTCTAAGCCTGTGTGTTACCATGACAACTAAGGATGTAACGATACTTTGTGTATCGGTTAAAAACCGATTCAAACTTGTCAACATCTTCATCAAAGCAGAAAATTAAAAAAATCGATTTGTCTCGGCCTACATTACGTTGCTTGATACGCTTCCCCCAAACGTCATTACGTATTGCGTTCGTGCCTCAAACGTCATGTGTAATTGACATATAATTTATGTATAATTGTTTACTTAACAGACAGTTTAATGTAAGGGGCAAAAAGAAAACTTACTTGGCCTTAAAATATCCTTAATTCATTGTGTTGAAGAAAAAAAATCGAAACCGTGACTTTAGAACCGTGAATTGAATTGAATTGTGGCTTGATTTCATCTTTACATCCCTAATGACAACACTAGAATTATTTTTACACGTGTATAATTCTAAGACTATTTATGTGATTTGTAAACATTTTAATATTGTTTTGATTATAAAATAATGACAGTTCCCCTGCGACAGACTGGCAATTAGTACAGGGGTGTCCCCATGAGTAGCTCCGGCAGCCCCGTGACCCCGAAAGGGAAAAAACAGTATAGAAGATGGATGAACGAATGAATAATTACAGTTTATATTTTGCTGAGTCATGTTAGGAAAAAACAGTTTTGTGAAGCAAAGATTTAGTAGCAATGTTTTAATAAAGAGGTGGATAAAGAAACAGACTGGTGTTTCTGTCTTGTGTTCATGTGATTCATGTTTTCTAGTAGAGATTAGAACGGTTTCTCTGTTCTTTTGAGTTTCCAGTGTTCTGTCCCAATCTTTACTGGGAAGAATAAAGTGGACGTGAACATCAGTCAGAAGTGTGGAGTCTTTCCCACAGTGTGGGTTTCTGCTGTTTGTTGGTTCTCTGCAGGTTCCAAAGCTGGGCTCCTCAAGTCCAGTTCTGACTGCTGAACTCAGGACTGAGGGTGAGATCTCAGAGCTCCATCTCTAGAGGAAGTCTGTTCAGGTTCACACAAAGAGATAAATCATGGAATCAGTTCATCAACAGAGAATCATTTTTCTGGAGGCGTAAACATTATTGAACAATGAAAAGTTTGATCAATAATAATCTTATCAGATCAAACGCAGGAACATTTCCTTCAGATCAAATCTGTTCTTGCTCCTGTCTCTGGTGTGAAGAGGAGCAAACATTTCTTCTCTTCACATGGAGTTACAGAGGATGAAGATCCAGCGTTTAGAGGATGAAGATCAGCGTTCACAGATGATGAAGATCCAGCGTTTAGAGGATGAAGATCCAGCGTTCACAGAGGATGAAGATCCAGCGTTCACAGATGATGAAGATCCAGCGTTTAGAGGATGAAGATCCAGCGTTCACAGAGGATGAAGATCCAGCGTTCACAGATGATGAAGATCCAGCGTTTAGAGGATGAAGATCCAGCGTTCAGAGATGATGAAGATCCAGCGTTCAGAGATGATGAAGATCCAGCGTTCACAGAGGATGAAGATCCAGCGTTTAGAGGATGAAGATCCAGCGTTCACAGATGATGAAGATCCAGCGTTCACAGAGGATGAAGATCCAGCGTTTAGAGGATGAAGATCCAGCGTTTAGAGGATGAAGATCCAGCGTTCACAGATGATGAAGATCCAGCGTTCAGAGATGATGAAGATCCAGCGTTCACAGAGGATGAAGATCCAGCGTTCACAGAGGATGAAGATCCAGCGTTCACAGAGGATGAAGATCCAGCGTTCACAGAGGATGAAGATCCAGCGTTCACAGAGGATGAAGATCCAGCGTTCACAGAGGATGAAGATCCAACGTTCAGAGGATGAAGATCCAGCGTTCACAGAGGATGAAGATCAGCGTTCACAGAGGATGAAGATCCAGCGTTCACAGAGGATGAAGATCCAGCGTTCACAGAGGATGAAGATCCAGCGTTCAGAGGATGAAGATCCAGCGTTCACAGATGATGAAGATCCAGCGTTTAGAGGATGAAGATCCAGCGTTCAGAGGATGAAGATCCAGCGTTCACAGATGATGAAGATCCAGCGTTCAGAGATGATGAAGATCCAGCGTTCACAGAGGATGAAGATCCAGCGTTCACAGAGGATGAAGATCCAGCGTTCACAGAGGATGAAGATCCAACGTTCAGAGGATGAAGATCCAGCGTTCACAGAGGATGAAGATCCAGCGTTCACAGAGGATGAAGATCCAGCGTTCAGAGGATGAAGATCCAGCGTTCAGAGGATGAAGATCCAGCGTTCAGAGGATGAAGATCCAGCGTTCACAGATGATGAAGATCCAGCGTTCACAGAGGATGAAGATCAGCGTTCACAGAGGATGAAGATCCAGCGTTCACAGAGGATGAAGATCCAGCGTTCACAGAGGATGAAGATCCAGCGTTCAGAGGATGAAGATCCAGCGTTCAGAGGATGAAGATCCAGCGTTCAGAGGATGAAGATCCAGCGTTCACAGATGATGAAGATCCAGCGTTCAGAGGATGAAGATCCAGCGTTCACAGAGGATGAAGATCCAGCGTTTAGAGGATGAAGATCCAGCGTTCACAGAGGATGAAGATCCAGCGTTCACAGAGGATGAAGATCCAGCGTTCACAGAGGATGAAGATCAGCGTTCACAGAGGATGAAGATCCAGCGTTCACAGATGATGAAGATCCAGCGTTCAGAGGATGAAGATCCAGCGTTCACAGAGGATGAAGATCCAGCGTTTAGAGGATGAAGATCAGCGTTCACAGAGGATGAAGATCCAGCGTTCACAGAGGATGAAGATCCAGCGTTCACAGAGGATGAAGATCAGCGTTCACAGAGGATGAAGATCCAGCGTTCACAGATGATGAAGATCCAGCGTTTAGAGGATGAAGATCCAGCGTTCAGAGGATGAAGATCCAGCGTTCACAGATGATGAAGATCCAGCGTTCAGAGATGATGAAGATCCAGCGTTCACAGAGGATGAAGATCCAACGTTCAGAGGATGAAGATCCAGCGTTCAGAGGATGAAGATCCAGCGTTCAGAGGATGAAGATCCAGCGTTCACAGATGATGAAGATCCAGCGTTCAGAGATGATGAAGATCCAGCGTTCACAGAGGATGAAGATCCAGCGTTCAGAGATGATGAAGATCCAGCGTTCACAGAGGATGAAGATCCAGCGTTCACAGAGGATGAAGATCCAGCGTTCACAGAGGATGAAGATCCAGCGTTCACAGAGGATGAAGATCCAGCGTTCAGAGGATGAAGATCCAGCGTTCAGAGGATGAAGATCCAGCGTTCAGAGATGATGAAGATCCAGCGTTCACAGAGGATGAAGATCAGCGTTCACAGAGGATGAAGATCCAGCGTTCAGAGGATGAAGATCCAGCGTTCACAGAGGATGAAGATCCAGCGTTCAGAGATGATGAAGATCAGTGTTCACAGAGGATGAAGATCCAGCGTTCAGAGGATGAAGATCCAGCGTTCACAGATGATGAAGATCCAGCGTTCAGAGGATGAAGATCCAGCGTTCACAGAGGATGAAGATCCAGCGTTCACAGAGGATGAAGATCCAGCGTTCACAGATGATGAAGATCCAGCGTTCACAGAGGATGAAGATCCAGCGTTCACAGAGGATGAAGATCCAGCGTTCACAGAGGATGAAGATCAGTGTTCACAGATGATGAAGATCCAGCGTTCAGATGATGAAGATCCAGTGTTCACAGATGATGAAGATCCAGCGTTCACAGAGGATATTGGAATATCAGCAGCTCCAGACATTTTCAGCTCCCAGACCTAAAAAGTGAATTACAAACATCCGAGTTTCAGTAAATGAGTTTTCTTCTTCAGCACACTGCCTAACATGGAAGTCATTTCCGGGTGAGCGTAACCAGTACTTGGTCTTTGTCTTTTCTGCTCCTGTCATTGAACGCCTGTTTTGTTAATATCTAACTTAGTGTTAGTTTTTTGGTCTTCAAACATTATAAGTATCTTCTTTAGCATTCTAGTGAGTAACTACTGTGTTAACCATTGCTGTCTAAGCAGTCTGCGACATAGTTTCTTCCCCTTAGCCAAACACCGCTAGCCTTTCCTAAGTGTTAGCATGGCCTCCACCTACCATCCCTACTATCAGCCCAGAGCAGGCTAAAACAGTAGAAACAAAGGCATCTATAGAAACCTCTGTAACATTAGACTGATTCACTGCTGTAGATCTAGCAGAATTAACATCACTTATTACATCCTCCAAAACCTCAACTTGTCTTTTAGACCCAATCCCCACTAAGCTTTTCAAAGAAACCTTCCCCTCAATTAATGAATCAGTTTTACATATTAGAAATACTTCCATAGAAACAGGTTATGTGCCACAGTCTTTTAAATATGCAGTTGTTAAACCTCTTCTGAAAAAGCCCAGTTTAGATCTTCTCACTCTATCTTTGTAAACTAACTGGGATTTGTTGAATCCACGTCCTGAAATCTCCACTCATTTCCACTGTTGATCAAAGTGAGTTTCATCTGGAATGATCAATGTTTCAAAAAGCTTCAGTCTGGATCTCATTTTAGTGAGTGATGCACTAAAAAGACCTGATGCTCATTTGATTGTTGCTACTTTACATTTCTACAAACATTTGGATCCAATATTAGAATAACACGGATTTGTTTTCCTGTTTGTCTTGAATCAAAATGATTGAGTTTCAGCAAAGAAAAGTCATTGTTCAAACTCCAGAGACTCACACAGTGAAACACCTGCTGGCTGTTCTTTTCCAAACTTCTTTGTTTCTGTTCTCATCTTTTGAAACCGTTTTTTTCTTCACATGAAACCTAAAGAAATGTCATCAGAATGATGGAAACAGTATTTCTGCAGCATGAAGCTGTTCTGAAAGATTTTCTTCTTTTGTGCAGAGAAATCTCTCATTTGATGAGACAGAGGAACTGCAGCGAAGTTTTCTGGAAAAGATCAACATTTCATTGAAACCGTTGGAACTTTGTCCATGAGGTCACATGGTCTGTAAGAAGCCACAGTTCCAGCTGACAGAAGTCTGGTTCTGATCCATCAGATCTCACTAACAACAGAATCAAACCTTCACGTGTTGCAGCAACAGTTTCCATGTTTGTGAGGATCTTCTGTAGAACAGCTCAGTTCCAGATCACATCATGATCTTCATGTTTTTTCATTCCAGGAAATCATCTGTGTCTCCTTTGATCTGTGCTGAGTCAGCACTTTTACTTCTTTAAACTTTAGATCAATCATTTAGAATCAAGTATTTATATATTAACTTATTCTTAGGATTCTGATGAACTTCAGAAAGATGACTCCTCCCAAATGTAGAAAAGCTAAAACAACAAGTCATCTGTTTCTGCATCTGTTCAAGAACAGGTTTAGTCCGGTCGGTGTCGTCCGGGTTCTGTGCAGAGAAACACAATGAAAGAGCGCTGCAGGAGCTTTCATTTGAAAAACCTAAAGCTAAATCTTTTCTTTTGGTTAGAACCACGGATCTGCTGGAGCTCACAAGCAGAAAGCTCCATTCCTGATTCTTTCCAACGTGCTGCAGCCGTGCACGTGTGTGAAGAATCATGCTGACATGAGCATGTTTCACTTGAATGCATGTCAAGTTAATGGAAAAGAAGTGAGGTTGTGATTTGGTCTTGATTGCTTCAAAGCAGTGAAACAACACATATGAAAGTTGTACAGGAAACAATGAAGCTGAGTCTTGACTTAGGAAATAAAATATCTGTCAAAGCAGAGTCAACATGTAAGAACCGTCCATCCATGCAGCTGCAGCTTCACCCTTCATCCCATGAAACTATACTAAAAGTGTCTCTAACAAAACCTTCATCCCTGCAGGATCCTCATCACAGCATGAATGTGAGGATGAATAAACATGGAGGAGAAAAAATACAAATAATCCCTTCCATCCAACGTTAGATATTCCTGCTCTCTGACCTGCAGACGGTAAAACAGGCTAAAAGAAAAACAGATATTCTTGATATTTGTGAAGAAACTGGATGTGATTTTGATCACACAGTTAGAACAAAGAATCAAGAGAAAAATGTTACCGAGTTGATTTCGTCTCAGCATTTAATGATGTTTTAATGAAGAACAGCAGTTCTAAAATCTATGCAGTAAATGACTGAAAAAGATTTGCACTACTGTGATGTTTCATTTAGTGTTTGCTTGTGTTTTTAGGTTTATCTTTATCATTTTAGTCATTTATTTGATCAATTGTTCCTTTTTTTGTTTTGACCATAAGCCTTTATTTTGAAAGAGCCAGTGAGGCAGAAACAAAAGAAGGTAAGTTTCCCAACCCCCCCTGGAATGTTGACCCCTGTGCATTGTGGGGGCAGGGAGGGCTGAACCAATCACAGAGAGACTGCTGCAGCTTTCCCTCCAAAAAGGAACCAATCAGATGTTGTTGCTTGGATTCCTTTGTCTTGAAGTTTCACATGTGGAAGTTTCCAGAGTCTTTTCTGTTTGGACCTTTTTTCTGGTGTTCAGAGGACTTCACTATTTCTTATCTGAAAATAGACCTGACTGTTATTTAATTTTTTTTAATAATTTGTAGTGACTGGTTTTTAGTTTTGAGTTCTTTTCTTTTTTGAAGTTCCTCACGTGACCCGGAAGTAAACAGAACGAGGCCCTAGCATGCTAGCTAACAGCGTTAGCTTGTGTTGTTCGGACGGCGGTGTTTTGTTCGGACGTTTGTGAGGTTTCTAAAGAGATGTAGCGATACGTGGTTCGATTCCGAACAATCATCTTTAGCTAAAGTGTCGTAAATGAGTGAATAAGTGTTGAATGGAAAGACAACGTGGCTGTGATTGTGAGACTAGCAGATGATCGGAGCTGCTGGTGTTCAGAGGACTTTGGTGTTTGTTTGAGCTGAAGATCGGAGCAGCTGCAGGAACCATGTCTTCAGAAGCTCAGAAAGAGTCTGTCAGCGAGCAACTTTCTGCTGCTGAAGAAACCTTCAGACTCTGTGAAGGAACCATCGTCCAGAATGAGGAGGAGCTCTGTGGTCAGCGCAGACTGCTGGATATCACCTGGAACCCGCAGGTTATAGGTATGTTCACTTCTTCAAAGAAGAAAAACCCTTCATCTCACACTGATTTCGTCTTCATCAGGTTAGATTAATATTTTGGCTTTTCAGCTACTGATTCTCTCAGGTTCATTTATTTAGTGAACTATCTAAATATTAGCAGCAGAAGCTGTTATTGTTTCAGGATTGTTGTTCCTTTCAGCCTCTGAGATGTCTTTGTTGCTCCAGGCTAAACAGGATTTGAAAAAAGCCCACCAGGATTTCACTGATCAAATTAGTCCAATCCTACGGTGGCCCAGATGGGTTGCAGCACAACAGACTACAATTAGTCACAACCCAGAAAAATTAACTCGCAACCAAACATATAAATTTACAACACACTACAATTAGTTTTTCCATGAAAGTCTTTAATCAAACACATAAACATACAGCAATTCAAACAATGGTCATCTGTTAAAAATGAAACATACACCTATATACATATTTAAAAGTGAGATTATAAGCCAATTTTGCCTTTCATTTTCCTCATTTCCTTCAGCAAGACACTAAAAGTACTTCCCTGCTTCTTTTGGGAAGCCGGTGTGGATGTGGGGGCTTTCTAGACCTTGTTTTAGGGGTATCTGTCCATTTTCTTTAGTTGTTTTTTCTCCTTCCCGAAGTTCCCGCTAGAAAAATTCCATCTTTGAAAAATCTGCATTTACTGGTTTGTCCGGCCCCGTTCTGTATGTTTGAAATCATTTTTCAGAGCAGTAGAAGTACCTGACGGGTCCTTTCTGACGGGCTGGCCACAGCACAGGCACTTTTTTTTTGGTACAGGTCCAGTTGTTCATACTGCTGCCTCTCAAAGATGCTTTGGACTATTTTTCCACAGCTTCATGGGTCAGAGTTGTGGTGGGAGCATGTGCAGTGTTTGGGATGACGGATTGCAAAGTAACGAATTATTGTAATTTAATTACTTTTGTCAGTAACGGAGTAACGTAATGAATTACAGTTCAAATTTCAGTAAGGAATCACAGTTCCTGTACTATAGAACCCTTGTTACTTATGTGGGCTTTGTAGGCTCAGACATTTACTTTTTAGAAGTAACTTACCCACACTGAACACGTGGAGGTGGACACTCATGGTCTCACTTCCTGAAATGAGAGACTGCGACAGCTTTTATCTGTCCAGCAAATCAGTTTCTTTTGTCTAAACAGAAGACTCACAATTTAGCAAACAATGTTTGTTTGAATAGTTTATGTTTTTAAGACTATTTTTGCATATATCTGGTACATATTTACCTCGATGCGCAGGAGTTGATCAGGTGTCCTGACGTTGCCTTAGCAATAACAGTGACGGTCGTTTCCCAGGATTTCCAGCTTCAATGTTCTGCTGCATGTGTCTCCCTGAAAAACGCGACAGAGGCAAATTTTAGGAATGAGCAGTGTCTCTGCTGCTCTAATTGTGTTTGAATGTGGTAAAGTTCAAGTGTAGCCACGAAATGTGTGGCATGTACAACAGTGAAAGTACATTTAAAGTTTTGATCTTCTGCATGAATGTCTCACCTGTCCACTCACTGGAACCTTGCTTTCTCCACACCCGCGTTGTTATAAGATGCTCCCAGTCCCTCATACGTGGGCGGCGGGGACTTGTCGCTCTCAGATTGCAGCGTCACCCATGACACGATCATTCAGGTTTCATTCATCACTCACTTTGTGTTTTCTGGTTAGGTGTCATCTCCTGCTGTGATTGGCTGCTCACAGCGAGTGAATCAGAGCGAGCCGGTTCTGAAATAAAAGCAGACAGTGTTCATCTTTCAGTCAGGAAATCTCTCTGCACAGCTCATGTGATTTGAAGCAGCAGATGAGGCTGAAGTTGTTCTGGTTTGTAGTTGTGGGTGTCAGTGGCAGGAGGAACATCAGGGTCAGGGAGGTCATTGTTGGCTAGTTTGTGTTTGTGTTTTCAGGGGCAGCAAACCTTTTGCCTGCATATCTAATCTCACAGGGACGGAAAGACAAAAAAATAAGTAATAATAGTCCCTCCTCTCTTTAGTATAACGTAAAGAACATGTTAGTATTCACACATGATGATGTTTCACCAGGTGCTGTCATTGAATCTGTCAGCAACAATAAACTAGTGTAACTAGTTATTTGTTTGTGGAGCAGCAGGATTACCGCCTCACACTGCAAACACATGCTTTTGTCTAGTCATCCACGCATAGGTTTCCTCTCTTACAAATGAGAGGTGAAAAACAGGAAAATTGGTTCTAAGAAATGAAAGGAAAAACATTTTTTGATTATTATAATTGATGTATAAATTTGTTTCTGTATGTTTTGAAGTACTTTATATATGCTTTAATAAATAGGCCTGTGTTTTGAAGCTTTTCAAAAAATAATTGTAGGCTATTTTTAGGTGGTTTTTGTTTTTAATTTTTACTGATCCAAACCGTGACTCTAAAACCATGGCATGATCCAAAGCGCGAACTTTGTGATCTGTTACACCCCTATTATAAATATTATAACTTACTGTATTATAATAATGCTGCTAAATAAAGTTTAAATATAAATGGTATATCACGTATAGTCACTTCGACACATGGGCAGGCAAGGCAGGAGTCAAACCTGCAATCTTCCAATCAAAGGTTGACCGTCCTACTACTGCCCCAACAAAATATAAAGTTGTTTGAAAAATAGCAATATATCATAGACGACCAAGGTAAAATATTGATGTTTGCAATGTCTGCCATATTGTGATACGCTTGATATGAAGCTATGATGGTGGTGGGTGACTGGTGATTCTAAACTGTCCCTGAGGTGTGGATGTGTGTTGTGTGGTCCAGCAGAGTACTGGCAATCTGTCCATGTTGTATCCCGCCTTTACCCGACAGTAGCTGGTATAAACTCCAGGATCCTGATGACCCTGAAGGAGATTCAGAGGGTTCAGAAAAAAGATGGATGTGTTTTTTATATTAAAATGTCAAAGTTTTGAGCTTTTTTGGTTGGTACTTGACAATACACAGTCTTTCAAAAGTATAAAGGGGACCCTTCTTGTGTTTTTGTGCCTGCAGACCTCCCCCAGCATTGGATAACTAAAGAAGAGGAGGATCTCTGCAACCAGCAGAAGAACGTCAGAGGGAAATGGGAAGAACCAGAACTTCTACAGATTAAAATGGAAAAGGAGGAACCACAACCTTTACAGATAAAAGAGGAGCAAGAAGGTTTCTGCATCAGTCAGGATGAAAAGCAGCTTCATTTGAAGCAGGAGAGTGAAATCTTGTTGAAGATTCCTATTTACGAAGAAAAAGTGCTCAGTGAAGCAGATCTAAACTACCAGCAGAGATGTAATGTAACTGATAGTCAGGATGAAGAAGGAAACCAGCATGAAGAATCAACATCAACTACAGATGGAGAGACAGACCCACAGAACAGAGATCAGAGGAAGAGAAGAGACAGAAATCATGTCCAAAGTGTGGTCAGCTCTCATGTGTCAGAAAATCTGTGTGACTGTGATGTTAGAAAAAAATCCAAGAAGGAAACTTTGGTTAAGAATCCCAAAAAAATCTCCAAGAGAAAAGAGATTTTCCTTTGTAGGGTCTCATAACAGAAAAACAATTGCAACCAAATCTGACAAAAAGCTTTATGTCTGTGAAGAATGTGGTAAAAGTTTTGGGCAAAAGTGTCATTACATATCTCACATCAGAGTCCATACAGGAGAAAAGCCTTTTTTGTGTAAAGAATGTGATACACGTTTTAATTGTGTAGTTAATCTCAAATCACACATGAGAACTCATACAGGAGAAAAGCCTTTTCCTTGTACAGAATGTGATAAAAGTTTTATTCAAGTATCTAATCTCAAAAAACACGAGAACTCACACGGGAGAGAAACCTTTTCCTTGCACAGAATGAGACAAAAGTTTTAGTCAGTTATCTAGTCTGAAATCGCACATGAGAACTCATACAGGAGAGAAACCTTTTGTTTGTAAAGAATGTGATTCAAGTTTTAGCAAAATATCTAATCTCAAAGCACACAGGAAAACTCACACAAGAGAGAAGCCGTTTTCTTGTAAAGAATGTAATAAAAGTTTTAGTTGTGGATCTCAGCTCAAAACACATGAGAAAAGCTTTAGAACACGGGTCTCAAACTCAATTTCACTTGGGACCACTGAAGGCAAGGTCTGGCTAAGGCTGGGCCTCAACCTCAGCGTGCACGCATTCATGCGCGTGCGCAGCTCGTGGGTGCCTGGGATATGCATTGTTATTATGTATTTTGTAATACTGTTAATTTTTGTTTTGTATTTTCATTTTTCAGTAGATATTCCAATTGATCGTCTCACATTTGTGTTTTTATTTTATCTTCTCCGCTTTGTAGGTAGACGATTTAAACGTGTTCTGGGAAAACAGATGAAAAAAAGCTGCTGGGATCATTTATTGTGCTCTATCCCAGAGAAATCAATACAATCGAAATGGAAGTCAACTTTTAAAGGCAACAATAAAAAGAAAACCACAGATGATTTGTGATTCCTGAACTTCTGACTTCCTTTTGTTGCAATGTCTGTCTGATGTTTCACATGAAAACCAAAATGATTATCAGATTAAATGTCAGCCCTTTTCTCCCTTTTTGTGGCTGTTCATCAATACAACCTTAAATAAAGCTTGCCTACAGCATCATGGTAACTACATTATGCACTAGAATCTGGATCTGAATGTTGTGGAAGATGAAGAAGTGAACATACCTATCTGGTGGAGCTGAAGCTGCGGGTTCCAGCTGATATCCAGCAGTCTGCGCTGACCGACAGAGCTCCTCCTCATTCTGGACGATGGTTCCTTCACAGAGTCTGAAGGTTTCTTCAGCAGCAGAAAGTTGCTCGCTGACAGACTCTTTCTGAGCTTCTGAAGACATGGTTCCTGCAGCTGCTCCTGATCTTCAGCTCAAACACCAAAGTCCTCTGAACACCAGCAGCTCCGATCATCTGCTAGTCTCACAATCACAGCCACGTTGTCTTTCCATTCAACACTTATTCACTCATTTACGACACTTTAGCTAAAGATGATTGTTCGGAATCGAACCACGTATCGCTACATCTCTTTAGAAACCTCACAAACGTCCGAACAACACCACAAGCTAACGCTGCTAGCTAGCATGCTAGCGCCTCGTGCTGCAACTTCCGGGTCACGTGAGGAACTTTATTTAAAAAGAAACGTCTACGATGTTCAATTTGACCTCAATATGATCTAAGACGCTTCAAACATTCATAAAAACAGTTTTATATCAGGTAATACCAACGAAAAGAAAATCTAAATCGAAAACAAAACAGTTTATTGTAAACTTAATGAGAGCTGAAGGCATAATTCTTTATTAATCTGCCCGCATATTGAGACCTACACAGATTTAGACTTTTCATTCCACCCTTTTGCAGTCTTTGCCTCTATCTGAACCCCCAAATCCCTGTCAAATAGAACAGAATCCAGAGCTCTCTTTCCACACTGCAGTTCACCTTTCTGGGTCTGAGCGATGATGCTGCTGCTTTTCTTTTTAAACAGCTCCCTGTTCTGTGTCCTGATTGGCTGGAGACCTTGTCAATCAATCTCCTCCGTGCTGCGTCTCCTGTGCAGAAACTGCAGCTCTCCAGATCTCCATCAATCTTTGATCCTGATCAGATCTTTGTCTTCATTCTAGAATCCTGAACTTATTTTCCTATAAAGGTTTGAACTTTGAGAGTTTCAACAAGAGAGAAAAGAGTGAAAATGTTCATGTGTGTCTGAGAAAAGTGTCTAAAGTTTGTAGTGAGGAGTTCAACATCTGGATTTCACCTTCATGAGTTCTTTTTAGAACGGAACTCCCACAATAACCAGGAAACACTGAACTGTTAAAAGTCATGGATATATATGTCCATCTGCAGCAGAAGAATCAAGAATTTTTCTCCGTTAGTTGAGGACACAGCGCAGCTGATTATTTTGATTTCGTGTCATAAATCCCCTTTTGCTGTTTTCTCTTCAAGCCGCACATGACTGATCAACACGTGTCTGCGCACGTATATCGCGGTGGCGCGCACGCGCGCGGGGGTGGGGCAAAGCTCGTTACCTTTCCGCGTGCACATGAAGGAGATGCACACGAGGGAGAGATGTAAGAAAAACATCAACACAAAACGTAAAGAAGAAACTGAAACAAAAAAACAGATTTCAAATGTTTGCAGTATGCTGGTAAAAATTATTATTGTTGCTTTTATGACGTTTCATCTCATGCTTTATTCATTTTGGCGATCAAATATTTATTGAATTATCAATTATCAAATTATTTATTGAGGAACTTTTCTATTGTTTTTCTCAACATTATCAACGATTTCACAATCATTGCTTTTTTATGGACTTCACTTTAATATTTAAATTTACTCATAATTATTCTTTGAAGAGACAGTTTTTAGGGTATCTTATACATGCTTTTTCTTATTTAATATCTGTTTATTTATTCCATGAATAGTTTTCCTTATATTACTTAGGGATTTTTAGTCAAATCTGAAAACTGTGAATACAGTGTGGTGACGTCACATCAGCTCTAATTAAGTTTACCATAAACTGTACTATTTAACATTTAGATTTTCTTGTCTTTATTATTTCCCGAAATACGACTGTTTTTATAAATTTCTGAAGCATTTTGGATCATATTGAGGTCAAATTGAACATTGTATATTTTTCGTTTTAAATGCAGGTTGTTCACGTCACGTGACCCGGAAGTAAACAGAACGAGGCGCTAGCATGCTAGCTAGCAGTTAGCTTGTGTTGTTCGGACGGCGGTGTTTTGTTCGGACGTTTGTGAGGTTTCTAAAGAGATGTAGCGATACGTGGTTCGATTCCGAACAATCATCTTTAGCTAAAGTGTCGTAAATGAGTGAATAAGTGTTGAATGGAAAGACAACGTGGCTGTGATTGTGAGACTAGCAGATGATCGGAGCTGCTGGTGTTCAGAGGACTTTGGTGTTTGTTTGAGCTGAAGATCGGAGCAGCTGCAGGAACCATGTCTTCAGAAGCTCAGAAAGAGTCTGTCAGCGAGCAACTTTCTGCTGCTGAAGAAACCTTCAGACTCTGTGAAGGAACCATCGTCCAGAATGAGGAGGAGCTCTGTGGTCAGCGCAGACTGCTGGATATCACCTGGAACCCGCAGGTTATAGGTATGTTCACTGCATCCACCTGCAGACAAACACATCCATGAACGTCACATGTTGATGTGAATGAATCTCTAGCATTGGATCGATCAGAGAAAACACTGGAAAGTTTGGTCCTGGTTGATGATCCAGCATTAGGTGGAGTTTTCTTCCAATTAAAGTCAACCACCGGCCTTTTAGACCCAATTCCTACATCACTGTTCAAAACATTTCAGGAATGAACTTTATCAAACTCAAATGTGAATGAATTTGACGTTCATTCTTGTTCACTTGTTTGTTTGTACACATATTTAATTTACACTTGATTATCTGGAAGAAACCAGAATCAGCTGCACTGTTCAGTAGCAGGTATTTATCTTTGAGTCACACTGTTGAAGTTTTGGTTAAAGATGTCCTAAATCCATTGTAGGTCAATCGGATTGTTAAGAAAGAATCAACATTGATTATAAATGGTGTCGTCAACCACAAATTATGAATCAAATTGTTGTAAAAACGAATTGTTACACCTCTATAAATAACCCTTTCTGGGATCTTCACAGGAAAACTATTAGGAATACATTTCTAAAATCCTCAAAGTAGGATGTTAAACTCCTCACTACAAACTTTATACACTTTTCTCAGACACACATGAACATTTTTATACTGTTCTCTTTTGTTTAAACTCTCAAAGTCCAAACTTTTGAAGAAAAATAAGTCCAGGATTATAGAATGAAGACAAAGATCGCGCGGCCAGACAGGAAAGAAAAGACATCATGAGTCTATGACATTGTTAAGGGGGCGGGGTCAAATGTGGAGGCAGGTTGGATTGGGTTGTTGCATGTTGACCCCTGATTTAGATCCTAAAACCCTTAAAAACTACAACACCGCTTTTTAATAGTCTGCTTTTTGTTAAAAAAAAAGGGTTTAAACTGAAAAATAACAATATTACATATTTTATTTGTAAATGACCATAAAATAAGTGGGGTAATGTTCTTCCAGGTGTGCATTTCAGACATAAACGGATGTCACGGATGCAAGAGAGATTTTAAAATGCTTGTAATTTATCAATGACGATTAACACAATAATTTGACAGTCCTAATTTTTAATAGTCGACTAAACAACATTTATTTAAATTGTTTCACCTTTCATCCGAGTGGCTTCTTTAGTTCAGTCTGGTGTTGAGTTAGAGTTATATATCCTCCCACTCGGGTTTCAGTCCTTTCATAGCCAACAATGTCCTTTCATGACGGAGTTATTGTCCCCCTTGTTGTTAAGTTCATCACCTCTCTGAGGTTCCACCTCTGGATGACGATGATACCTTTTGTCCTGCTGAGTGTATTTGGGCATTGATTTTAAAACAGGATTGTATGGATGAGAGGTTGTGTCCAAGACCACCCCCTTTATTCGGTGAAGGATTTTCCATTTTTACAAAGATGGCTTCCTTGACTCCTCTTTCAAACCAACCATGATCCCTGGAGAGGATCTAGACCTCACTGTCCTCGAAGGAAGGTCCCTTGTCTTTTAAATGGAGCTGAACGGCTGACTCTGGTCCACTAGAATTGGGTCTCCTTTACTGGCTCATTCATTAGTGCAGTGGCTGCTTAATTTCCCCAATGTACAAGTCATTCCATTCCTAACTACACTTAACTGCATACACCACGTCCCACTGCTTGTGCCTGGGTGTTTTGTCCTTGTGCGGCCTCTCCAAAGTAAAGCTGAACTTCACTTTATCAAAACTTAAATCTTTTGGTCCCTCTCAGATTCTCCATCCTCATCTTCCCTCTGTCTGTGTCAGACTGAAGGAGGGTTTCCAGAGCGCTCTTTACACCTGAACCATTGGCTCTCTGCAGTTTTGTATTCTGTGTCTCAGTAGTTTTTTGCGTCTTTGACAGATCTGTCTGGTAGGTAAATGTCATGATCATCCAGTTTAACCTGTTTCATCATTTCTTTAAACCCTTCATCATCCACCATGAACACGGGTCTCATGACCGTCACCAACATTCTCAGTATTGACTCAGTCAGGACATTTGCTTGCTGAGGGGTGCATGTCTTGTCACAAAGGCGTCCTTTGAAGAAGAACATACCTTTTTACCACTAAAACTGAAATGAATGTTACCACACTTCTCATTCAAACACATTACTATCAACATTACAGAAAACACATGAAAAATGCGTGCTAAGTAGGAGTGGATCACAAACTCATGATTTGAATCGTGTCACGGTTTTAGTTTCAAAACGACTAAATAAAAACCAAAGATTAATTTTTTTGAAAAGCTTCAAAATGTATATTTGATAAACCATATATAAAGAACTTCAAAGCATAAATATCCATTCACACACATCGCATGAAAACATTTGCTCTTTGAGGCCTATTTATAAAAACATAACATCTTTGAACTTTGAACACAGACAAAATACTAAAACATGTACTCTCTAATTATATTTACATGTCTTGAGACCAAATCTACAATAATTGAGAGAAAATAATGCTTGACAATAGTTTTGAAAATGCCAAATCTAGAGCTGGGCGATATATCAATATAACTGATTAATTCAAATTTTTTGTTTTGGACGATTTATTTTTGGAAAAATCCATTTTTTCCCTCCAGCTCTGCTTTCGTGGGCTTCCGTTGTTCGGAGTAAGGTCAGTCTGTCTTTTGCAACGAACAGACATGAAAGCAGCAGCAAGTAGAGGAGCTTCTGCTGCAGGCCAAAAGAAGCAAAAAAAAAAGCTGGTTGCACAATATTTATAAGCGCACGCGACACGTAGCCTCCCACCACCACTCCCGTAGCTTCTTCCGTACCTCTCTGTCTAGCTTTTATCTTAGGCTGATGGAGCCGCTGAACGTGCCGGTTTTTTAACAGGATCTGAACAGAAATTGAAGATAAACCGGCTGGACTCACAGCAGCAACAGAGTTTAATTTTTAATAAGTGTTGATTACATACATAAGTGTTGATAACATTACACAGCCTTTGATGAGCTGAAAAAAGCCCCCCTTCATGACACCGCTGCATCTTTACTGTCAGTGACATAATGACAAGAATCCAAAACTTCATAATGCTTTTAGGGTTTTTTTGTTCCGATTTCACTGTAGTAAAAAACTTTATGGTTTATGGTTTACTGTAGTAAACCTGTCCTTGTTTTCTCAGCATGTTTTAATTTGAGTTTACGGTTAGATGACATTAAAGATTTATTCATACTATTTAGATTGTACTTTTATGCTATTTTACTTTCTTAAAAGATTTTTTTTTTAATTTCATTCTCTGTATATATGTCAATGGTTCAGACTAAAGGTGACTGACAGCTCTCTTCATAGGGGTCACAGGGGGGCTTTTTATCTGTGCTAAAGAGAAGAAACAACACATTTATAAAACACTTCATAGAATGTGAAAAATGCCAAAAGCAGAAAGCAAATACTGATTAGAAAGCTAAGTCATTTACAGCAGTTATCTTTTGTTTTCATTATGCTCTGACGTCCTCTCTGCATTCAACATTATATCATTTTTTAAAATAACACCTATAGTTTTATGTGTAAAATAATGCAATAGTTTGTCCGGTAAAAACAAACGTGCCTGCCTGGTAGATTTTTACATCTACTGGCTAACTTGGCTGGTGAGTAAAAATGAAATGTTGACCAGTGGGTTGTGACTTCAAACTTGGAGTATAAAACCACACGTAGCAAAACCTGCTTGAAGGTCGTAGCAGCCAAAAGTAGAAGTACGACAAACTTAAGCTAGTGGTAGCTCACAACACATCAGCTGCATTGATCTACAAACATGTTTACAGCTTGAATTTAGTTAGAACTTTGTGTTTGAGCATATTTTCAAAAGAAATAAAATAGTTTTTGTTAAATATATTCTGTCATTTGTAATTTTTTGTAAGAGAGTAAAAGTAGGGAGAAAAAATAGATTAAAATCAAAAATTTAACTTTGTGCTTAAGAAAAAGACGTGATTTAAATTTTTTGGCCATATCGCCCAGCTCTAGCCAAATCTATCTGGAGTACCCCCTAAAATACAAATTTTCTCTTATCCCGTCCCCTAATGTCTAAATCTTAAGTAAAACAGGTAAAGTTAAACTTTAAAATATTTGTGGGTATTATTTGTTTTATTGAAACTAACTGAGGTAAAATTTGAATATTTCAAAGATCAATTATTATCCGTAGAACATGTACAGGTGAGGCACTGCCCTACCCACTTTTATGATGATTTATGATAACTTTCGCTTGCCATACTACCCTCCCCTGACCTCATGTCCCTGTTATATTATAAAGACAGAGCGGCACCTTTCTCCTGCCACAGTGTGGGACAGCTGCTGCTCCTCATAGAGAGTTTCTCTGAACCCAGACGTAGAGACGTGCACCAATGCATTTATTCAGCTCTTCAAAATAAACAAACTTGGGCTATGTCCGAATTCATTCATTCGTTCGCCATTTTGTAGTGTTGCCGAATCCAAAATAAAAATATCGAGTGCACTAGAAATGTCCCAGAATCCTCTACGAAAAACTAGTGTGCATCGATGGTCACTACTTTGGAAAAGATAGACCACAATGCATTGCGTTTGAATGCCTTTCAAGATGGCAGAAGCAATTTGCTCAAGGAAGACATAAATGTAAGTATTTAAGTATTTGTAGTAGAAAATAACATTGCTACAAATGTAATATGATATATGTCATATTAGATAATTATTTTACAGACGATGTATATTCTTCTGGAGCTCACAAGTTTTGCTAACGCTATTGTTTTGCTAATGCTAACGCTATTGTTTTGCTAATGCTAACACTTTTGTTTTGCGTTGAAGGCAGAAATATTCATTGTAGATAATGAAATGAGTGATTTCTAGCCATAGTCATGAGTTGATAAAACAATTTTAAAATGTGTTTACACATGTAGAGACAGACGAGGGCGTCTGACGTACAGAATTTGAAACAAACGTTGCGCCTCAGCCGCCGGGTGGGAGTACGTTCACAGCTGAGATGTTTATTAACTCATCATTAAACTGTTAATCATTGTCATTGTGGTAGAGGTTTTTGTTTTTACTTTCTATTTAGAGCAGTGATACAGATGACCCACCTCATTAGTTCAGACATAGCGGCCAAGAACTGAGTGGGAGAATTTAAAGAAAACATAAAAGGTTTGTGAAATGAAGGCTTAGACAGTTCCTTGTAGTTTTAAGTATTTCTTTGTTCACACGTGTCTGTTTTGTTATTTGAAAGAACGTATAAGGCTTCCCACCAGCAGTGGCACTGAATCAGGGGAACCATCAGCAGCTTTGTGGAAGTGGTTCTCCTTAGTGAATGAGGCGATTGGCAGCAGAGCATCAGTGAGGCCTCAATTCCTCATTTCCTGGGAGGAGAGTCCTTCCACATTCTCTGCACCATCCCCTGCCTCAGTGCCACAAGAACAGGGGCAGACAGGGAAGAGGAAGAGGAGACAGAAGAGGCTTCTTCAGCCAAGAGGCCACGGCGTGGCGGCCTATTCAGTCTGAGGCAGAGAGGAGGAAAGGGCAAGAATGGAGGAAGAGCGAGAGGACTTTCTTAGAAAAAATGTCATTCGAATTGTTTTAAATAATCAATTTGCAAAAATTAATTATTTGCATGTATTTTTAAAAATATGAGCAGTTTTTAACAATCTCAAGAATGTTTTCATATAAACATCAAAGGTAAATATTTACAATTTCATTTTATATTTAACATTTACTTTTGATGCATTTTAGACATAATGATGGCCCTGAAGAGCCGTTCATCTGACAGTTGGAGCTGACAGGAAACCAGAGATTTGTCCTTGCAGACGGACGCCACTTTGCTCATTCTGCTGGTTCCTGGTGTTGTCCTCCTGCTGTGGCTCCAATCAGACCCCTTCACTGATGCACTGATCATCACTGATGGTGCAGGATGGAGCTGAATTATTCTAACTGCAAAGGTTGGTTTTACTTCCAACGCCTCTAGAAATATTGTTCTCCATCTTGTCTTCTTCATCTCAAATGTTCTCTCCTCCACAGAGCGTGTCCTGGCGTGGTGTCGGCTGTAACGGGATCAAACGCATTCCTCACGGGTTCCCTGTAGGGTGTCAGCAGCGTGATGGGATGCTCAATGCAGGGACACCCACTGTCACCCAAAATGATGAATTCTTCAGGTGGTTGTTTTATAAAAATTGGTCTGTTACGTAGAACCCGTGAATCATGGACTGAATTTGGGCACCCACCAAAAATATGTAAAAATGTGGCATTAGAATCACATACAGCCTGTATTTGTATTGAATGAAAAAGCTTCCTGTTACAATAACAAGCTGCACTATTTTTGTGATCTGCTGTTCTGTGGACAATGTCACTCACAGTGGAGCGTGGCGAGTCAAAGGTCCTGGCTAACACACAGTAAGATGTGCCAGACGCCATCCAGGAACCTCAGTCTGACCTCAGTCTCCTGTGCTCCAGAGCGTGAGGAACCCGAAGCTGCTCCACCAGATGACCTATGGTCCAGCGGGTCGACTGAAAATCCGGTCTGGTGTCAGACTGACCGTAAGCATAGAGCGCCAGAACAGAAACCTTTATGTTGGCAAAGCAGGAGAGACGTGAAAGACTGTAAAATGTAACATTAATCATTGTATTTGTTAAATTTGCTTTTATTTTTGAATGTTTCTGTTTATTCTGATGGCTTACATTTATTTTAGAAAGTATTTATGAATGCTGGAAAATCTCATGCTATCTATTTGTTTGGATTTTTGGATTTTCATGTTAAATTTTAAATATGAAAGTAAGTATTTCTGTTAAAAACGAGTGTGCTGTAAATCTTTTTGTAAATAAAATGATTTAAAACACTTTGTGTTGAAGGCTGATATGGTTTGACTTTAAAGAAAAAAAACACAACACTTTCTCTGAACTCACTAGAGTGATACAGGTAATTATGAAATATAATAACCAGAATCAAATCATGTTGGAAAAATGGTTAAACTCTTGCCCAGCAGATGGTGTAACCCTGAGTAATCTGAGACGTCTCTACAAATTGCCTCATTTCAGATCATTTTCAGTTTGATTGGACTGAAATCAGGTTATTCATTGTCAGCAGGAACATGGAAAGATTAATATAGAAAGGTATTTTCAGTAAAGTACAGAAAAAGTGCCACCTCGCACAAGCCTGTAAATGGCTCAGCTGTGTGAAAAATAAACATTGCAATGGACTAGTTATTTATCAGTTAATTTCTGAGCAAAAACGGGATGTTTCTTCTCAAAATGTATGCAATTTTATTTTTTTATAAACCAGCCAGGTTGTTTTTATCATCAGAACACAGTACATTTATAAATTGTCTTCGTCATATCTTTACATTTATTAGGTTTTTACTTTGGCAAACCGGCAACATAACTGGCGAATGACAGTAGTTCTCCTCCAGACCAGGTAGTGGCGGTAATGCAACCATTCTGTTGTTTGTCCACCGCGATATAAACAACACCTGAAGAAGAACGGCGACCAAAAAGTAGTGAGTATGGTGTCCGAATGGCTTTTAAAATGCAGGGCACTACATAGTCCAGCACTATATAGTGACACACTATATAGTTTTTTAGTAGTTAGGGGTTAGGGTATGAATTCGGACACAGCCTTGATCTCATCATCCACGTCCTCCATGATGAAATTGTGAAAAGTTTTTGACAAGCTCCTCCCACACGCGGCGGGAGCTACAGGTTAACACACTTTTGAAGAAACATCAAGCAACAACTTGACGCTTGTACAAAGACTGTGTACATAAATTTGATTTGAATTGCATTCGGTGTGAACGGACAATTGATTTAAATAATGCACAAGCGGGGTTGTGGTCCGCCGTACACTTCTGTGCCGAACTGTGGTTAATGATCTGTACCCCTAATGCTAAGCACAATGAATAAAGTTGACAGTCCCTCTTCAGTGTTATCATACTCAGTCACAATGTGGTTCCTCTTCAGATGCTCATGCATCAAAGTGGTACTGCCATTAAACGTAAGTTCTGCCTTGCAGATTTTACACTGGACACTTTTTTCTTTTACTTCCTCATTATCACTAGTACAATTATTCAAATACCTTCTTTAACAGAAACCATCTTTTTAGCAGTAAAATTATCCAGTACATCAAAAAACCCAAATGATCAGAAAGACTGGCCCATAGAGAATCCAGCATAAAATAAAGGCAGGGACAAATCCCTCCCACCCAGGAGGAAGGCGCCATTCGAGAGACAGGAGTCCATGTAAGGAATGGTAAGTGTGGATCAACCAGGCTCCTTTGATGTTGGAAAAGATTTTGGGGCCCTGAACATGAAGATAAAGACCTGAACCAGCACCACAGGGAGAACCCATGGCTCTGAAGTAATCCCACCTCATGGCACAGCCAGAGATCTCAGGCTTCCCCTCCCCTGGTGGAGAGAGGATCATCAGGCCGAGGAAGCCAATGACTAAGGAACACAACCACTGCTGAAAGTATGACTCCATTGACATATATTAAGTTAATGGACAAAACAAGGAATTACTGTCGCCAATCATAAGTGAGTTTGTTCTGACTTGTTCAAACTCCACACCCCTCCCACTGAAAACGAGCTTGGGAGGATCTCTCAATCAAACAATCGAGGTGGGGTGGCTGCAGGCACCACATGCTTTTACTGAGGCATCTAATTGGTCAGTTTATAACTTGAATAACTTACGATAAAGAGAAAATATCCTCAATAAAAATAGGCTTATAAAGAACATGTTAAGAAGATAATATTAGAGCAAAAATTTTTATCCTCCATCCATCCATTTTCTTATGCTTATCCGGGACCGGTTCGTGGGGGCAGCAGTCTAAGTAAAGATGTTTAGACTTCCCTCTACCCAGCCACTTCCTCCAGCTCCTCTGGGGAGACCCTGAGTTGTTCCCAGGCCAGCCGAGAGACATAGTCTCTCCAGCATGTCCTGGGTCTTCCCCGGGGCCTCCTCCCAGTGGGACATGCCCGGAACACCTCCCTAGGGAGGCGTCCAGGGGGCATCTGAACCAAATGCCCGAGCCACCTCAACTGGCTCCTCTCGATGTGGAGGAGAAGCGGCTCTACTCCGAGCTTCTCCCGGGTGACCGAGCTTCTCACCCTATCTCTAAGTGAGCGCCCAGCCACCCTACGGAGGAAGCTCATTTCAGCCGCTTGGATCCGGGACCTCGTTCTTTCGGTCATGACCCAGAGCTCATGACCATAGGTGAGTATTGGGGCGTAGATCGACCGGTAGATTGAGATACTTGCTTTCTGGCTTAGCTCTCTCTTCACCACGACAGACCGGTACAGCAACCACATGACGGTGGACGCAGTTCCAATCTACCTGTCGATCTCACGCTCCGATCTTCCCTCACTCGTGAACAAGACCCCAAGATACTTAAACTCCTCCACTGGGGAAGGAGCACTCCACCCACCCAGAGAGGGAAAACTACCTTTCTCCGGTCGAGAACCATGGCCTCAGACTTAGCGGTGCTGACCCTCATCCCAGCCGCTTCACACTTGGCTGAAAACCGTTCCAATGCATGCTGGAGTTCCTGGCTCGATGAAGCCAACAAGACAACATCATCTGCAAAGAGCAGAGAGGAAATCCTGTGGTTCCCAAACCAGATACCCTACGGACCCTGACTGCACCTATAAATTCTGTCCATAAATATTATGAACAGAACCAGTGACAAAGGGCAGTCTTTAACATGGGGCTTAAACTCACAACCATGACTAGGTGTCTGCTTTCCCTTCCCACTTGGTGTGGGAAGGGAATGTGTTCTCTCTCTCTCTGCTACATCTTCATTTAGGATGTCCAAAAGTGTTTGCGGCTCCCAGTGTTGTCTTTTCTGTGAAAACCGATCAAAACGGCTCTTTGAGCGTTAAAGGTTGCCGACCCCTGACATAAAGTATCGGTGTGAGGAGTATGTGTTTATCAAAAGTTTCACGTAAGTGGGTAGTTTTTTTTTTTTAATCTATAAAGTTTCTTTGATTAGGTGTTTGACCTACTGAAGACTGAAAGACCAACATCCCATCTTACTGTCTTATCTTTGACCGAAAACTAAGAAGTTACATTATTTTGTTTATTTAAAGTTCAGAGCTTCTTATAAAAGGGGATTTGGATTTTTTTTTTTGGTGCTTGACAACACACAAAGACCTTTAAAATCATAAAAGGTCTCCTTTTTTGTCTTTTTGTCTCTGCAGTCCACCGCCAGCATTATGTGAGTGAAAAGGAGGATCCTTACAGCCAGCAGAGGAATTTAAGAGTGGAACAGGAGGAAGCGGAGGCCCCACAGATTAAAGAGCAAAAAGAGGAACCAGATTCTCCACAAATTAAAGAGGAACAGGGGGAACCAGAACATCAACAGATTAAAGATGAGCTAGAGGAACAAGAACCGCCACATATTAAAGAGGAGGAACAAGGACCTACATGTATTAAGGAGGAGAAACAGGAAGAACCACTACCTCTACTGACAAAAGAGGAGCAAGAGGAGTTCTGCATCAATCAGGATAAAGATCAGCTTCCTCTGAAACTTGAGACTGATACCTTGATGGAGATTCATAAAAATGAGGAAAATGAAAACAGTGAAGCAGATCTAAACAATCAGAGCTTTAATGTGACTGTTAGTCCAGATGAAGAAAGAAGCCAACATGAAGAATCAACATCAACTACAGATGAAGAGACAGACCTACAGAACAGAGATCAGAGGAAGAGAAGAGACAGAAATCATGTCCAAAGTGTGGTCAGCTCTCACATGTCAGAAGGTCAGAGTGACTCTGATGTTAGAAAAAACTTTAAGAATGCAACTTTAGTTAAGAAGACTAAAAAATTCCCAAAAGAAAAGAGACTTTCATCTATAAAGTCTGGTAAAAGAACAAGAACTGTACACAATATGTCCGTACACATGATAACTGAATCTGATAAAGGATATTATGTCTGTGATGAATGTGGTAAAAGATTTGGTAATGAGTCTCAGTTCAGAATTCACATAAGAATCCATACAGGAGAGAAGCGTTTTTCTTGTAAAGAATGTGATCAAAGTTTTAGTAATGAAGGAAATATCAAAATGCACATGAGAACTCACACAGGAGAGAAGCCTTTTTCTTGTAAAGAATGTGATAAAAGTTTTAGTCAAAAAACTAATCTCATAACACACATGAGAACTCACACAGGAGAGAAGCCTTTTTCTTGTAAAGATTGTCCAAAAAGTTTTAGAACTATGTCTCATCTGAAAAGACACATGAGAACTCACACAGGAGAGAAACCTTTTTTGTGTAATGAATGTGAAAAAGGTTTTAGTCAAAGATCAAGTCTCAAAACACACATAATAACTCATACAGGAGAGAAACCTTTTTTGTGTGAAGAATGTGATACAAGTTTCAGTGAAGTATCTAGTCTCAAAAGACACATTAGAGCTCATACAGGGGAGAAGCCTTTTTTGTGTAAAGAATGTAACACAAGTTTTAATCGAAAGTCTAACCTCAAAACACACATGAGAACTCACACAGGAGAGAAACCTTTTTTGTGTGAAGAATGTGAAACAAGATTTAGTGAAGTATCTAGTCTCAAAAGACACATGAGAACCCACACAGGAGAGAAACCTTTTTTGTGTAAAGAATGTGATAAAGGTTTTAGTCAAAAATCTCACCTCATAACACACATGAGAACTCATACAGGAGAGAAGCCTTTTTTGTGTAAAGAATGTGAAACAAGATTTAGTGATGTGTCTAGTCTCACAAGACACATGAGAACTCACACAGGAGAGAAACCTTTTTTGTGTAAAGAATGTGATAAGAGTTTTAGTCAAAGATCTCGTCTCAAAACACACATGAGAACTCACACAAGACAGAAGCCATGTCTAGACCAAAAAAATGATGAAGAATTAAGTGAAAAAATGAATAAATATGTTTAAAAAGGCTAATCTGCAAATTAACTCCAAACACCAAGATCTTACTCAGCCTTTACATGGTCTCTCAGTCTCAGTCATTAGAATCAAATAGATTCTATAGCACTTTACAGAACTGTGTGCAGATTATGTTTTTATTTTCTAGCAGAACTTGAATTATTTCCACATTACTAAAGGTTCCTAAATCTGCTTATCCCGAAACATCTGTTACTGTGTTTGATCAGCCTGCAAATTTTTGTGAAATATAAGTTCTTTTTGTGGACACTTTTCATACCCAGAAGTAAAAAGACTTGATCTCTGAGGCACCCACTATTGCTCCTTTTTGGCCCCTCCCATTTCACAACGTCATCCTAGACCTGGCCTCAGCGTGCCTGCGCATGTCGGTGCACGTAAACAAACAACATCTGAACTTTTTGCAAAGATGGATGTGCATATTGGACATATAAAATGAAAGTGTATTACAGATCAGCGCTAGCTCAACGGAGAAAGTGTGTGTGTTAGCCTGGGGGCTGTGCTGTCAGACTCTTCCTGAAAGGGGCTGTCCTCAATCTATGACATCAGCTCGTGAGAACCCGCTTGTTTTGATGGGTAAGGGAGGTTTTAGAAGATACTCAGAGATGCTGAACGGATCAAAATACCACTTTGAGGATGTTTATAGTGAGGAATGAACAGTATAATACATTTAAAAGCTCAAGAAGTTGTTTTTTCATGTTATGGTCGCTTTAAAAGGAGACACAAGTGATTATTGAACACATAGAAAAAAAAAGTTTTCTGAAATCTAACATGAGTCCTGATAACATCCTTTTTTGATTTTTCTGATAGAATAATATATATTTCTACGACACTTTTTGGTTGTTATCACCTATAAACCACTATGATCACATTGGAACGATTCTACACATCATTTTGAATTGATTGACAAAAAATGTTTAACTCCTGTAATGTAATTAATTCTTTTAGATTTACCTGTAAATAGAATTGTGTTGTTTTGAATTATAACTTGAATTATGAACTATGTCAGATTAAATTAAAAAAAATGTTGATAATGTTCAATTTTAGTTGGTTGATTTTTATTAGTAGATTTTTGTACTTTTGTTATATTGTGTAAAGTTGTTAAGGTAACTATTGTGGTTGTAGTTTATGCTGAGACAATAATATCTAAGCATGTGTGTTACCATGACAACAATTGAACTATTCCTACACATCTCTAATTCTAACATTTTTATGTTCATTCTTTCATTCATTCATTTTCTGAACCGCTTTATCCCTTTCGGGGTCACGGGGCTGCCGGAGCCTAACCCGGCTACTCATGGGCGAAGGCAGGGAACACCCCTGGACTGGTCGCCAGTCTGTCGCAGGGGCATACATTATTATATATATTATTATACATTTTTATGTGATTCATGAATATTTCAATATTTTTTTTAATTATTAAGCAATTACAGTTTATATTTTGTTGAGTAATGTTAACAAAAAGAAAAGATTTAGTAAAAATGTTTTAATAAAGAGGTGGATAAAGAAACAGACTGGTGTTTCTGTCTTGTGTTCATGTGATTCATGTTTTCTAGTAGAGATTAGAACGGTTTCTCTGTTCTTTTGAGTTTCCAGTGTTCTGTCCCAATCTTTACTGGGAAGAATAAAGTGGACGTGAACATCAGTCAGAAGTGTGGAGTCTTTCCCACAGTGTGGGTTTCTGCTGTTTGTTGGTTCTCTGCAGGTTCCAAAGCTGGGCTCCTCAAGTCCAGTTCTGACTGCTGAACTCAGGACTGAGGTGAGATCTCAGAGCTCCATCTCTAGAGGAAGTCTGTTCAGGTTCACACAAAGAGATAAATCATGGAATCAGTTCATCAACAGAGAATCATTTTTCTGGAGGCGTAAACATTATTGAACAATGAAAAGTTTGATCAATAATAATCTTATCAGATCAAACGCAGGAACATTTTCTTCAGATCAAATCTGTTCTTGTTCCTGTCTCTGGTGTGAAGAGGAGCAAATATTTCTTCTCTTCACATGGAGTTACAGAGGATGAAGATCCAGCGTTCAGAGGATGAAGATCCAGCGTTCTCAGAGGATGAAGATCCAGCGTTCAGAGGATGAAGATCCAGCGTTCACAGAGGATGAAGATCCAGCGTTCACAGAGGATGAAGATCCAGCGTTCACAGAGGATGAAGATCCAGGAAATCATCTGTGTCTCCTTTGATCTGTGCTGAGTCAGCACTTTTACTTCTTTAAACTTTAGATCAATCATTTAGAATCAAGTATTTATATATTAACTTATTCTTAGGATTCTGATGAACTTCATAAAGATGACTCCTCCCAAATGTAGAAAAGCTAAAACAACAAGTCATCTGGTTTAGTTCGGTCGGTTTCGTCTGGGTTCTGTGCAGATGAACACTATGCAGCAGAACTCTGGGTCTCCTCTACAGAACAACTTTGTTTTTCAAGTCCATCTGTGTCTGTTCTAAAAGTAGAAGTTCAGTGTTTAGTTAGGGTTTGTATGACCACACCCCCAACATCCATGAAGGGAAATGAAGCTTCTCTCTGTCACAGCAGCAGCTGCTGCTTCTTCTTCTTCTTCTTCAGAGAGCTGTCAAAGTTTCCTTCTCTAAAAATATGAATCCTCAAACTTACATTTCATGAAGCAGAATTTTCTGTTTAAATTCAAGTTGAACTTGTTCTGGTCTGTGAAGACATTCCTCCTTTTCTCAGAACTTCAATCCTGCTGCTGTGAATTGAAGTGTTCAGTCAGAAAACTGGAGGTTTCAGCACACAGAGATCAATGTTCATGAAAGAGTGAAACAAAGTTTCATTTCTTTAGACCATCATCAAATTCCAACCATGAAGGGACTTGAACCCTCAATCTTCTGATCCGGACTCAGACGCCTTGTCCATTAGGCCACATGGTCTGTAAGAACCCACAGAGCTGACAGAAGTCTGGTTCTGATCCATCAGATCTCATTAACAATAATAAGCAGTTTCCATGTTTGTGAGGATCTTCTGTAGAACAGCTGTTCCAGATCACATCATGATGTTCATGTTTTTTCATTCCAGGAAATCATCTGTGTCTCCTTTGATCTGTGCTGAGTCAGCACTTTTACTTCTTTAAACTTTAGATCAATCATTTAGAATCAAGTATTTATTGATAAACATTATTGATTGACAGAAAATCCAAAGTCAATGTATTGATCATCCAGAAGTGATTGTGGTGTTTGGAAGTCTTTTATTTTGAAATTCTTCAAGGACATTCCTCATGGTGGGATTTCTAGATCTGCATGAGCTCATCCTGAATCCAAAAGACACTCGAGCATCAAAGAATCAAAGCCACTTCCTTCACTCTTCATCAACATGAAGATCCAGGTTTGATCCAGGCTTCCTGTGGTGGAGCGGCCGTCACAGTGAAGAAACTGTTGGTGAAAGCTCCTCCTCCCTCACACTGACATTTCTGATGTTCAGACTCATCGTTCAGCTGCAGAAGTGCTTACTGTTACACATGAGAGGGCAAAAAAATAAAAATAAAAACTAGAATAAAATGAGGGGACTTTTTTATTGTTGTCTCAATGAAAATAAGAAAACATCCTAAAGTTCAGGAGGCCTGAGCAGACGGCGCCCTGTCTGGTCGCCAGCTCCTCTTCCGGGAGCCGGCATAGTGAGCATTTCCACTAGAGCAGAGATGTCAAACATGATCGCACAGGGGGCCAAAATCCAAAACACACTTTAGGTCACGGGCCAAAAAAAAAAAAATTTATTGAACGAATTAAAACAACATTTTCAAAACTTTAGAACTTTTAAAACGTAACTTTGTAAACATAAATATGAATAAAAACAGTCAAGAATATTATTCCAGAATAAATCAACTTAAACCTTAAATAAATTTCAATATTTTGCTCTTCATTAAAAACATTTTCTGTCAAAATTGTACAAGTTAGAAATAAAGTTACAGAAAAAACATTTACAATTCTTTACTTTTATGTCATTTTATATAAAAAGAATAAAGTTAGAAAACATCCCAAAAGACTTTTCTCTCCATAAAATATATCTTGTCACAATCATACAAATATAAAAATGCTTCAGAACAAAGCAAACAAAGCCTGCAAATAAAAATGGAATTTGTGTTTTCCAGCAAACACGCATCAAATCATTCAGTTTTCTTTGCTTTTGTGTCGTTTTATCAGAGCTGGACTCCAGGCGTCGTTTTTTAACATCAAGTTCATTTTCCGTTTGGTGTGAGATCTTGTGTTTTTGTGAAACACATCAGACATCAACATTTTAAAAACCTGTTATTGTCAGTTTTAGGTTTTAATAAGACATTAAAAACTAAAGCAAAGAACTTTTAACTTGAGATTACTGCAAAAATAATCGGTGTTTTCCTAATTTTGTGCAACATCAACAGTAAAAATCCTCCCAAAAACTTCCATGTTTTCACAAACAAATGACCTCCTAATTATTTATTCATATCTGAAAAAGTGCAGCTGTGTTACTGCCTGCATCACCTGCTCTCCTTTGAGTGCAGTTTAACGTCAGATACAAACACCAAGAAACGATAAACTTAAAATAGATATATTGAAAAAAGATGTAATAAAAATGTAGAAATAGTTCATGAAGAATGACATCATTAGCGTACTCCTGGGTAAACTAAAGACACACAACGCGATGAGCCAGTTTATTAGGGATTGAGCAATCAAGGTTGCACTCGTGCGCCGTTTCACCTCACAGCCTGTGCTGCCATTTTAAAGAAAACACGCAAAATACATCCAAGCAAACATACAAAATGCAGCCATTTTGTGGCTGGAACCCTGGACCGAACCCAAACCCAAACCCGTCCATTTTATGTGCACCAGCCCAAAGCTATTTCTGCCTGCAAATGTAGGATCTAAACCGGCCAAATGGGCAGGAAAACGCCTTTTCTGGAAACACTGGTTTTAGGCAAGGCATCTGACACACTGCATGATGGGATTTGTAGTTACATCCATAGTGAAGGTCACAGACACATTTTGATTGGGTCTTCTGTCAGATCTGGCAGCACAAGGAATTGTGGGACACCATTCATTTAATCCTTCTGGGTGGATTAGGGTTTAAGAGCGCGTTTTTGTCTGTGTTCTGTTGTTTGGCTGTTTTACTCTGTTTTGCTCTTAGTTATTGTGTTGTGTTCCTTTCTTTCTCCCCCTCGAGTGAGAGGGCAGGAGAGGCGACTCTCCTGATAGCTAGTCTCTCAATCCTCTGAATATTATTTTACATTGCATTATTATGGGGCTAGCGTGACATGTTGCCACATCAATAACATGGATTGCTGTGGTGGGCCAGTTCTAATTACTGGAGAACTTCTGTTTGACACCTGTGCTCTAGAGTGTACCCGCCTTTGCCCAACAGTAACCGGGAGCGCCTGATCACGTAAATGTATCGGGCGTTCCCCTTTTCTTGTAAAGAATATACAAAAGTTTTAGTTCTAGTTTTAATCTCAAATCCCACATGAGAACCCACACAGGAGAGAAACCTTTATTCTTGTACAGAATCTGATCAACGTTTTAGTCAATTTTCTCATCTCAAATCACACATGAGAACTCATACAAGAGAGAAACTCTTTTCCTGCCAAAAAACAAATGTTACAACAATTTTAGATAGGTATATAATCTAGAAACAAACATGAGAACTCACAAAGGACAGAAACATTTTATCTAGGAAATAATTTAGTTTAAACCGTACTTAGAACAGACATGGAAATTCAAATAACTTCTGCAGGGAAAGACATTAGGGGTTTAAATAAGGAGAGGTAAATATACTTATAAAAATAAGTAGCAGTTGTCTTTTATCATGAAATAAACTGGATACTAATACAGAACTTGTACCTGCAGCTTGAAACTTTGTCTTATTTTGATGATGTAATTTTATCTGGTAAAAAGGTTATGTGTTGATATTTAATCTTGATTTTCTTGAGTGAATGAATCCTAAATGGAGCAAACATCATGAACGTTTAAATTCATTCTCTGTGATTTGGTCTGAGACACAATGGTGACCCAGAAGTTGTTTGATGAAGATGTACGAGCTGCAGGTAAAGAACAGAAGATTATGAAGCTCAGTTCATGACTTGTTTTTTTAAGTACTGATGTAATCCTGATGGATGCTGTTTTCCAGGTCATCAGCTACTGCAGGCAGGAATCCCGGCTCCTCTTCCTGTCCTTAAGACATCCTTTAAAGCCGATCAGGCTTTCCAAAGGACCTGCAATCAAGAACATATTTTTAGAGAAGAAGGTCCCATAATAATTCATGGTTATGCTGCCAAATAATGTCCAGGATTTACAAACCTTCACAGATCAGAGACGCCAGACGTTCCTTAAAGAAGCAGCTTCAGCCTCTGAAAGCGTCTGAGTTGAAGTCAGGGTGGAATAAGTAAATCCACTTCAATCCTGCAGAACTCTGGTCACTTTTGTTTATCTGCTCTTCCAGTAAAGCATCTTATTCCTTGACAATTGAGAGAAAGAGAGAACTGGGAGACATGCATTCTGCTGATTGAATACAGTTTAATGTTTAATTGAACTCATTATTCGCTTTACAGACAGTTTATTAGACTCTTTTTCATTTGATATTTTCCTTACTGCATTTTGGTTCCTTTGTTCATGATTTGATTTCTTTACATTACTATGTGTTTTGTAGTTGCAGTGCGATTACGTCATGAAGTTGACTCGTTTTTTTTTTATTTAGATTTTCTTGTACTTATTTTGTCATGAATTAAAACTGTTTTTATAAATATTGGAAACCTTTTTGAACCTTATTGGGATCAGTTAAGCGTTTCGTGCGTTTCTTTTTAAATAAAGTTTCTGCGCGTGACCCGGACGTCACCAGCAGGAGGCGCCAGCTAGCAGCGTTAGCTTGAGTTCCGAGGATTTTGGTGTTTGTTTGAGTTGAAGATCGGAGCAGCTGCAGGAACCATGTCTTCAGAAGCTCAGAAAGAGTCTGTCAGCGAGCAACTTTCTGCTGCTGAAGAAACCTTCAGACTCTGTGAAGGAACCATCGTCCAGAATGAGGAGGAGCTCTGTGGTCAGCGCAGACTGCTGGATATCACCTGGAACCCGCAGGTTATAGGTATGTTCACTTCTTCTTCATCTTCCAGAACATTTAAATGGATCCAGGTTCTAGTGGACCCACGGCTGCTTCTGTCTTCGGTCTAGCCTTGAGAATTTCTGCTGTTTCATCGTTGAACATCCTGTCGCCTAGCAACCGTGACGTCACTGTCCCGATCAGAGAGCAGCAGTGAAGCATGGAGCTGTAAATGGGAGAGTGTTTGGATTGATGTTTGAACGTTAAAGGAGTGTGAATGTATGGATGGAAGTCGCAGGAACATGTTGGATTTCAGGCTGAGACCAAACGACCAAAGGTGAATCCCAGCTCTGTCTGTGTGGGGGAGGGGTCTGACTGATCAGGATATTGATGAGTTTGACTGTCAGTTTCCATCATCAATAACCCAAATACTAACATCACAGCGTTAGTAGAATTCAGTCTCTTCCTCCTGGACTCATTGGAGGCTTTCTTCTTCTTCTTCTGAACACGTTCAGTCCAGTCCATCTAATGTAGTGTTCATACATGTTCATTTTCCTCAAACAAATCAAAGACTAAAACAGTTTCACAATGTTTTAGTATAGAATAACCAACAACACAGAAAACATTCACATAAAATAAAAGAGCAATCTGCTAATTAGAAATAATTAGTACATTTAAAAACTTGACATAGTCTGCTAGTTTTTGGTAACTTTTAATTGTAGATTTTTTGTTTTCCTGAAGACCAAATACATTTTTAAGTAGTTTCTTAAAACTATTTAGTAAAAAGACATTTTTTTCTTCTGTGGACTAATCAACTATAAAAAAATCGTTGACACTAATTTGGTATTGTCGACATATTTGTTGTCATTTTGAAATAGTTATAATAACCACCAGCGCACAAAGTCATTTGGATCGCACAGCACAACAGCCGTGCACGAGCACCTGAAGGAAGCGTCCTGGAGTCATGGCATCTTCCTCACGTCATTGACGTCTTCGTCAAGGTAGTTTGTACTCACATCTTTATTTTAAGAGAATATGTGTAATGTTTTCTATCATCGTGGTTGAGGTCCTACCTTTCAGACAGGTCTTTCTGTGTTAAAATGGGCCCTTACTCGTCTAAGTGTTACCCCCTTAATTGGGGGGTCCCTCAGGGATCAGTTCTGGGCCCATTGCTATTTTCTATTTATTTGTTGCCACTGGGAATGATATTGCGGAAGCATAAGGTGGATTTTCACCTTTTCGCTGATGATTGCCAAATTTATGTCCCTATATGCAAGGGACCTGACCGCACGATTAAAAAAATAATTGATTGCCTTGCTGAAGTTAGGTTGTGGATATCAGCTAACTTTCTCGACCTAAATGAAAACAAATCCGAGGTAATTGTCTTTACCCCTAGTGGTCGAAAGGATCATGATGTCGATCTTCTCTCTCTTGTCCCTTTTGAACAGTCTGTGGTCACTAACTTGGGGGTGAAACTTGATGCTGCTTTGAAACTGGACCTCCAAATAAATGCTGTGACCAGATCCTGCTTTTTTCAAATGTAACGTCTGGATAGGATTAAGTCTTTATTTCAAAAAAGAACCTGGAAATAGTCCACCAATGCCTTTGTGCTGTCCAGACTAAATGATTGTAGTTCTTTGTGTGCTGGGTTACCCAAGGCTTTAATAGCCAGACTGCAGCTGGTCCAAAATGCAGCAGCCAGATTTATTTGCGGGGCAAAAAAGTTTGACCACATTACTCCAATCTTGGCCTCTTTGAACTGGCTGCCGGTGCAGTACCTGATTTCTATGAAAATTCTTGTTTTTACTTTTAAGGCCCTGGCAGGTGCTGCACCTTCTTACCTCTCCAGCCTGCTTGTAAAATATTCCCCCCCACAGTCCTAACGCTCTGCAGACCAGTGCGTGTTACTGGTTCCTAGAACTAAACGGAAATTTCGGGGGGACCGTGCTTTTGCTGTGCTGGCTCCTAAACTTTGGAATCAGTTGCCACCAGCAATTAGAGAGGTCAAGCATTTGGAGAGTTTTAAAAAACAGTTATTCCTGCACTACAGCGTTTTAGCATCAACCTAGTCCTTTTATTATCCTGGTTTTAGTTTTACATTGTTTCACATTGGTTTTATTCTTTTAATGCTTTTATTCTCTTTGTTTAATTATTTTAAATCTGTTTTCCCTGTGTACAGCACTTTGGGCTTCCTTGGCTGGTGGTGGAAGGTGCTCAATAAATAAATAAATGAAATGAATCGTGCTATAACTGGGCTGTAACAAGTATCTGAGTATTCTGATACTCAGGTCAGCTCCCAAAATTTCCAGTATGAATATTAGCAACATCCAAGATTGCTGATTCGCAATCATCCTAAATATGGTAGAATGTAGTAAAAATAAAATTAGGGGAAATTCTGCTCTGAAATGCAGAATAATGGTGGATTTTAAGTTTATTAACCAAAAATACACGGCAGAACTATGACCGGAAGTAAACACATCTTCAAAATAAAGTGTTGGTGAAGATTCCCATTAAGAATTCCCAATAAAACTAACAAGTGTGTATTTGTAGTTGAAAAAAAGCAAGACTGAAGTTCCATTTACTGACAAGTTCTGAGAAAATTCATTTGCTTTAACACCAGAAATTTAGCTCCGGTGTTTCCATTCTCTTGATTCTGGTAACTCTTCAACGGTTTACATGCTTAACGTAATTCTGGTGGATTCTGTTATGGAGAAAAGCAGCCTTGCTCTGATCTGCAACGCTGCATAGTGAAGTGATTACGTAATCAACGTGAGTCGCTGATTCTTCAGTGTAGAAAAGCAGCTTTTCATAACAGCTATGCACTGAAATGCAACGCTTTAGAACGTTATGTGTTGCAGAACTGTGAGGAAAGAAAAACTGTGCAGAACATTTTCGGTTGCGGTTAACAGTTAAGTCAGTGAAACGTGGAAACTCCCCCGCCAGATGGTATGTTTGAACTCTAACCGCTAACCGTTCAATGTCTTTGCTCCTTGATAGTGATGTGTTGTGGGTTACATCATCTCTCATCTAGTCCCTTTTATCTACCGGTCCGGCATGCCACTACTCTGATCAAATGTGAGAAGTCCACGTCTGTCAGAAAAAACAAATTCAGTACAACAACAAAAGAAAAATGTATACTAAACAGGTAAGCTAACTTAGATGTAACTAGCACTGTAGCACTACTGTACAGGAAAAAACAATCAGGGAAAAAAAAGTAAAAACACTAATGAGAATCACTAAGGTATTTTTGATTTAATTAAACCAGTTAAAATATGCCTAATATTGTAAAGCACACAACTTCATTACAAATATTCACAGCCTCTAACAAAAGACACTGAATAAAAGCACACATATGGTAAGGTCATAAATTTACTTTATGAAAGTTATTGAAATTTTGCTGAACTTTTGTTACTTTACTCGCCTGTTTTTACAGAAAACTTTCAAATCCTGAAATAACACAATAATAGAACAATTTTGTAACAGCACAAAGACAAAAATGTGTGTTGTTGTGCAGGTCATTGACCACCACTTTCCATGTATAATATGTGTGTTTATAGTGTGCTGGTGAGGGGAGTGTGTGTATAAACAACTGTTGTTTGTTGGTATTGGTGAGATATATTTTAGCAAAAATTCTTTGATTTGGTGTTTGACCCACAATCTCACCTGACAGAGAGAAGGCTCTGGTTCAAATCCCAGCTGGGTCCTCTTGCTTGCTTCATAGGTTAACCTGAGATTCAACATTTCCCTTAAGTATGGATGTGAGTGTGAGTGTGTGTGTTGTGTGTTCCTGCGACAGACTGCCAACCTGTCCAGGGTTTACCCCGCCTTCACCCAACAGTAGCTGGTATAAACTCCAGGAACCCCATGACCCAGACATGGATTCAGAGAGTTCAGAAAATGGATAGTAGGATGGAAAGATTAAAATTTAAATTTTAAAGTGTATATCATTTGACTGAGATTATTCAAAAGTTTATTGGTGCTTAACAAAACACAAAGTCCTTTCAAAGTATAAAAGGGTCCTTTGTGTTTGTGTTCATGCAGTTCTCCCTCAGCACTGGCTGAATGAGAAAGAAGATTTCTGCAACCAGCAGAGGAACTTCAGAGTGGAACAAGAGGAACCAGAACCTGCACAAATAAAAGAGGAACAGGAGGAACCAGAACCTGCACAAATAAAAGAGGAACAGGAGGAACCAGAACCTGCACAAATAAAAGAGGAACAGGAGGAACCAGAACCTGCACAAATAAAAGAGGAACAGGAGGAACCAGAACCTGCACAAATAAAAGAGGAACAGGAGGAACCAGAACTTCTACAGATTAAAGAGGAACAGGAGGAACCAGAACCTGCACAAATAAATGAGGAACAGGAGGAACCAGAACCATTACAAATTAAAGAGGAGCAGGAGGAACCAGAACCATTACAAATTAAAGAGGAGCTGGAGGAACCAGAACCTGCACAAATAAAAGAGGAACAGGAGGAACCAGAACCATTACAAATTAAAGAGGAGCAGGAGGAACCAGAACCATTACAAATAAAAGAGGAGCTGGAGGAACCAGAACCTGCACAAATAAAAGAGGAACAGGAGGAACCAGAACCATTACAAATTAAAGAGGAGCAGGAGGAACCAGAACCATTACAAATAAAAGAGGAACAGGAGGAACCAGAACCATTACAAATAAAAGAGGAGCAGGAGGAACCAGAACCATTACAAATAAAAGAGGAGCAGGAGGAACCAGAACCATTACAATTTAAAGAGGAGCAAAAAGGGCTCTACATTTGTCAGGATGAAGAGCAGCTTGATATGAAGAAGGAGACTGATACTTTGATGGAGATTCCTGCTTATGAGGAAAACTGTCTCAGTGAAGCAGATCTAAACAACCAGCAGAGATTTAATGTAACTGATAGTCAGGACGAAGAAGGAAACCAGCATGAAGAATCTACATCAACTACAGATGGAGAGACAGACCCACAGAACAGAGATCAGAGGAAGAGGAGAGACAGAAATCATGTCCAAAGTGTGGTCAGCTCTCATGTGTCAGAAGGTCAGAGTGACTCTGATGATAGAAAAAGCTTTAAGAAGAAAAATTTGTTTAAATGCAAACAATCCCCAAAAGAAAAGAGACTTTCCTCTGTAAAGTCTGGTAAAATAACAAGAATACAAGTGCAGCATTTTCCTACATACACACAAGAAAAAGAACTGAAACTAAATGAGCTCAAACAGAACAGCCCGACTCAAACAGGATTTATGGTTCTGCTTCCATCAGTTCAAAGAGTAAAAATAGAAAAGATATTTTCTCCATTGTTGTTAATCAATTAACAAGACCACGGATCACAAAAAAAGACAAGTGGTTTAAAAGTGAACTCCCACTGTCCAGATCAGACGATGCCCGGCGCTCTAGAACCTCAATGTGTTCCATTCTATTTTCTCCAACTACGGCCACTAAAGGTGCACTCAAACTGAACGCGATTCAGTTCCAATATAAAGTCAGTGGTTTAGATGTGAAGGCAGATTCTGTGGCGCGAAAGTCTGGTAAGCGAATTGAGCGGCCGCCGCGGCTGGCCAAAGCTAAAAGAATCTGAACTCTGGGGAGGTGGTTGTGTCTCCTCAACCAATCAGGGACTCGACTTCAGGCACACGTTTCAAGACAACATTGTTAATGAGATAAACGGACGCAGCTCTGTGTAGCAGTAAGGCTACAAACATTAGCTGTTAGCTCCTCCCAAACACAAAGGAGCTCCACACAGAGAGGTCCACCATTGGTGACACTGTTTCAAGTCCCCCAGCCAGGACTTGAACCGAGCGCTAACCACTGCACCACCGTGCAGCCCACCAGATATATAGAGTGCTTTTTTGTCACCATATTGCAAGCACTGTTTTAAAGCAAAAATTAAATATTTTTATTTGCAAATTATGAAGTTTTATTTTTAAAACTTTTAGAAATTTTGTTTGCAATTTAGAAAGTTCTGATCTCAATGTGTGACTTTTGCTTTCAGTGTGGTGTCACAAACATCAGTCTTATGTGTCTTTTGAGACTAGATCCATCACTAAAACTTTTCCCACATTCATCACGGACATACGATCTTTCATCAGATTCAGTTCTGTGTACAGACTTATTGTGCGCAACCCACAGGAGGAGAACATGAGAGGACATCACATGACGTCTGACATCACTAGATTCAACAGTTCAGGGCAACTATTAGGGATTCAACGGAGCAAACAAGAGAGGAAAACATTGATATTTAATGAAAAACCTGCACAACAACACACATTTTTGTCTTTGTGCTGTTACAAAATTGTTCTATTATTGTGTTATTTCAGGCTTTGAAAGTTTTCTGTAAAAACAGGCAAGTAAGGTAACAAAAGTTCAGCAAAATTTCAATAACTTTCATAAAGTAAGTTTATGACCTTACCATATGTGTGCTTTTATTCAGTGTCTATATTTGTAATGAAGTTGTGTGCTTTACAATGTTAGGCATTTTTTAACTGGTTTAATGAAACTAAAAATCACTGGACAGTGATTATCATTGGTGCTGTCATGTGATTCATTTTTTGTGCGATTAATTAATTGTTACCTGTAATTCATTACTCTATATAATCGATTTTAATCACAATGATTTTTAACCTGATAATGGCTGTGAAAAGCCTCATTTTGATGTATTTTATTTAAACTATGACATTGTGGATTAATAAGAGATAAAAATTAAAAAGTGGCTTTATAAAGTTTTTCACGATTGGACAGACTCACAGCAGCAGTTGTTGACACACGTTTGATCATGAAGTCAGAAACTTCCTGGTTTGGATAGAAAGACCAACCAGACAGAAAGTTGGAAGAGAGGATTTTGGTTCCTAAACTTTTGGAAGCTTTTCTTTCTAGATGAACGGAGTCCATAGAAAAAGAATGTCCAAACAAATGAAAGGAGATTCCAGACACTTTCTCGGTTCAGTTGGAACAAACAGCAGACTCACAAATGCTGCGTTTGAGGGACTTGAAGTCCTGAACTGAAACAGGAAAAGACTTTCAAGACAGAAAGTCTGCTTTGGATCATGACACTGATTCTCCACAGAAACATCACGTGACCTGCTCTCTCTCTCTCTCTCTCTCTGTTAGAAGAAGGGAGACACCTGCTGGCTGCGCGTAGGAACTGCATGTGAGGATCGGAAATGTTTCCTTTTAAATAACTCCTTCATCTTCAGCTTTCTAGCTCATGTTAATTGTATGGTTCCAATGTTAAGTCCTCAGTTGTGATGCTCCTATTCTCCTCATAAAAAAAAGAAAAACCTTCATTCTTCTTCAGATCGTAAAAAAGAAAAAACACCCAAAGTGAAGCAAATCACTGACTTTGTAAAACAAAATGTGAATTCATGAAAAGAACTTAGCGAGGTCAAAAAACTGTTGGACTCTTTTCCAACTTGAGCCTGACACGTCACTACACCTGCCCACACAGAACAAACCCACTGGTGGTAAAAAAAAATACTGACAAACTGAATTCAAACTGGTCATCTCTGGCAATTAGGCTCCTACATTATTTTATTAGATGATATATGTGGCTCCAATATTACAGTCATCCTTACAAGAAAAAGTAGTGAATCATATTTTTAAATTAAATAATATGTGCCATTTGATGTTTATTTTTCTTTTATTATGTTACATCTCATTTTTATGTTTTATGAATGTGCTAAATCTAATTATTGTTGTAATTAAAGAACTTCCCCAACGGTTTTTCTACTTTATTATTTATTTCATAACTATTCCTTTTCTTTGTTACTGTCTACAGTTTAATGCTTAATCATACTCATAATTATTCTCTTTAGAGACAGTTTTAGGACTTTACTCCATTTTTTATTAAAACTTTCCTTTTTCAATTTGTGTTTCTTTGTTAACGTAAAGGCTGTCTTTATATATATCACTATAAATGTGTGATCACATCTGTTTAGTCTGAGATGTGGGTTGTCGAAATTTGAAAATTGTGATTGGTTACAGTGTGATGACGTCACATCAGCGCTCAATAAGTTTACTTTAAACGGTACTATTTTTCATGTAGATTTTCTTTTCTTTGTTATTTCCTGACTTAAAACTGTTTTTATGAATATCTGAAGTGTTTTTGACCATATTAAGGTCAAATTGAACATTTATTTTTAAATAACGTTTGTGCACGTGACCCGGAAGTAAACGGCACGAGGCGCTAGCATGCTAGCTAGCAGCGTTAGCTTGTGTTGTTCGGACGGCGGTGTTTTGTTCGGACGTTTGTGAGGTTTCTAAAGAGATGTAGCGATACGTGGTTCGATTCCGAACAATCATCTTTAGCTAAAGTGTCGTAAATGAGTGAATAAGTGTTGAATGGAAAGACAACGTGGCTGTGATTGTGAGACTAGCAGATGATCGGAGCTGCTGGTGTTCAGAGGACTTTGGTGTTTGTTTGAGCTGAAGATCGGAGCAGCTGCAGGAACCATGTCTTCAGAAGCTCAGAAAGAGTCTGTCAGCGAGCAACTTTCTGCTGCTGAAGAAACCTTCAGACTCTGTGAAGGAACCATCGTCCAGAATGAGGAGGAGCTCTGTGGTCAGCGCAGACTGCTGGATATCACCTGGAACCCGCAGGTTATAGGTATGTTCACTGCATCCACCTGCAGACAAACACATCCATGAACGTCACATGTTGATGTGAATGAATCTCTAGCATTGGATCGATCAGAGAAAACACTGGAAAGTTTGGTCCTGGTTAATGATCCAGCATTAGGTGGAGTTTCCTTCCAGTTAAAGAAATCAGATAAGGGCCCAGAATGCAGAAAATAAAACTAAAATAAAATGTCACATTCTGTTCGGGTCTCGATCACGTGGCCAGACTGGAAAGAAAAGGGCATCATTAGTTTCTGACATTGTTAAGGGGGCGGGGCCAAACGTAGAGGCGGGCTGGATCGGGTCGTTTGACCCCTGATGTTGATCCTAAAACCCTTAAAAATATTTCCCAGTATTAGGACGGTAACAAAAGAATATTTTAATGAGTGCTGTCATCGTGGCCTGTAATTAACTAAGTGAATTAATTCGATTTTAATCGCAGATATTTTTCTTACGTTAAAACTGCCACAAAAATAACAATTTTAAGGTATTTTCAAATAAAGGTGTGCAATTGTGGTGCAGTAAAAGATCAAAATAAAACTAAAAAGTGGCTTTATGAAGTTTTATTTTTTAACTTTTAACAGATTTCCAACTTCACTTTTACACCACCAAGAGGGATTTTGTTGTCAATCTCAAACAAATAAAAAGAAATGAACATCAGGTCCAGACTGCTCTAAAAAACATCATAAAGAAATAGAAACACTTCTGAGCATTCCAAATAATATTGAGCACCAACTTCTTATTAATATCATAATGATTATGTTGACACTTTATTCCACAGTTCATCACTACAGCAAGACAGTAGAAAAGACATGAAGGATTTTATAATTTCCTTTAACCTGTTGGTGAATTTGATCATTTGAAGAGATGAAGCAGAAAAGAAAGAGAAGAGAAAGAAGAAATGAAACACGATGGCGTGAAACACGTGTTATCATCTGGACAAAAACATGATGGAAGAGGTGAACTTTCTCTCTGAAATGATACTTTATTTTCTCATGACAATCGCTTTCCTCAGAGAGGAAGGAGCGAGAGAGCAGAGCGCACTCGCTGGAACTGTTACCATGACAACTCAAGGCACCGCTTTTATTTGTTTGTGAAAATACGATTCAGACTTACAATATAACAGGACTGAAGTTCTAATTATTGATTCAACATTAATTGTTTTTGTAAATGACCATGGTATGAGCGGCGTAATGTTCTTTCATGTTTGCATTTCACACATAAACAGAAAAATAACTCGTTAAAATGTCTGTAATTAATTATTCCCAATTAATGAGATAATTTGACAGCACTAATTTTAATCATCAACTAATCACTAATTATAATTTCGATTAGTTGACTAATCGGATCATACATAAACTGGACGTAAAACAAACATCTTATCACTCCAAAATGTAGCTGCTCTTAATTAACCATCATTACCTTGAAACTTGAAGTGTTTAAACTATATGCTAACTAAAAATAAAGACAATAGTTCATTAAATCCTTACTGAATCATTCAGCTTCTTTCCTTCATTTGTTTCTGGCATCAAAATAAGACTTCAATCAAATGAGGTTGGTATCTAAAACAAAGGAACTATTTTCACAAAGACGATTTGCTCTCACTGACTCAAATATAACTAAAGTTCATTTTGTAGAGCTAAGTGTGGCTACTCCAAAGTAAAGCCAAACATCACTTTATTACAACTTGGATCTTTAGGTCTTCCTCAGATTCTCCATCCTCATCTTCCCTCTGTCTGTGTCAGACTGAAGGAGGGTTTCCAGAGCGCTCTTTACACCTGAACCATTGGCTCTCTGCAGTTTTGTATTCTGTGTCTCAGTAGTTTTTTGCGTCTTTGACAGATCTGTCTGGTAGGTAAATGTCATGATCATCCAGTTTAACCTGTTTCATCATTTCTTTAAACCCTTCATCATCCACCATGAACACGGGTCTCATGACCGTCACCAACATTCTCAGTATTGACTCAGTCCGGACATTTGCTTGCTGAGGGGTGCATGTCTTGTCACAAAGGCGTAGTTGGAAGAAGAACATACCTTTTTACCACTAAAACTTAATATTTGAAAAAAACAATGTTACCACACTTCTCATTCAAACACATTACTATCAACATTACAGAAAGCACACAGAAAACTCCTGCCACAGTGCGGAACAGCTGCTGCTCATCACTGGGAGTCTCTCTGAACCCAGACATGGAGACCTGCACTAGGGATGGGCAATATATTGGTGCCGTCATAGTTGACTTCTTTTTTTACATCCATTAAGGGCTCAGACGTCCGTGACCACACACTTCTCAAAGTCATTCATGTTGGTGATTCATGTGGGTGGCAGATCTCAATGTTTTAAGAAATCCCTTTAGAAGTGAGGGATGATCCTTTAGAAGTGAGGAATGATCCTTTACAAGTGAGGAATGATCCTTTAGAAGTGAGGAATGATCCTTTACAAGTGAGGAATGATCCTTTACAAGTGAGGAATGATCCTTTAGAAGTGATGAATGATCCTTTACAAGTGAGAAATGATCCTTTACAAGTGAGGAATGATCCTTTACAAGTGAGGAATGATCCTTTACAAGTGAGGAATGATCCTTTAGAAGTGAGGAATGATCCTTTACAAGTGAGAAATGATCCTTTACAAGTGAGGAATGATCCTTTACAAGTGAGGAATGATCCTTTACAAGTGATGAATGATCCTTTACAAGTGAGAAATGATCCTTTACAAGTGAGGAATGATCCTTTACAAATGAGGAATGATCCTTTAGAAGTGATGAATGATCCTTTACAAGTGAGGAATGATCCTTTAGAAGTGATGAATGATCCTTTACAAGTGAGGAATGATCCTTTAGAAGTGAGGAATGATCCTTTACAAGTGAGGAATGATCCTTTAGAAGTGATGAATGATCCTTTAGAAGTGATGAAATGATCCTTTACAAGTGAGGAATGATCCTTTACAAGTGAGGAATGATCCTTTACAAGTGAGGAATGATCCTTTAGAAGTGATGAATGATCCTTTACAAGTGAGGAATGATCCTTTAGAAGTGAGGAATGATCCTTTACAAGTGAGGAATGATCCTTTACAAGTGAGGAATGATCCTTTACAAGTGAGGAATGATCCTTTACAAGTGAGGAATGATCCTTTAGAAGTGATGAATGATCCTTTACAAGTGAGAAATGATCCTTTACAAGTGAGAAATGAACCTTTACAAGTGAGGAATGATCCTTTACAAGTGAGGAATGATCCTTTACAAGTGAGGAATGATCCTTTACAAGTGAGAAATGATCCTTTACAAGTGAGGAATGATCCTTTACAAGTGAGGAATGATCCTTTACAAGTGAGGAATGATCCTTTACAAGTGAGGAATGATCCTTTAGAAGTGATGAATGATCCTTTACAAGTGAGAAATGATCCTTTACAAGTGAGGAATGATCCTTTAGAAGTGATGAATGATCCTTTACAAGTGAGAAATGATCCTTTACAAGTGAGAAATGATCCTTTACAAGTGAGGAATGATCCTTTACAAGTGAGGAATGATCCTTTACAAGTGAGGAATGATCCTTTACAAGTGAGGAATGATCCTTTACAAGTGAGGAATGATCCTTTACAAGTGAGGAATGATCCTTTACAAGTGAGGAATGATCCTTTAGAAGTGAGGAATGATCCTTTAGAAGTGAAGAATGATCCTTTACAAGTGAAGAATGATCCTTTACAATTGAGGAATGATCCTTTAGAAGTGAGGAATGATCCTTTAGAAGTGAGGAATGATCCTTTAGAAGTGAGGAATGATCCTTTACAAGTGAAGAATGATCCTTTACAAGTGAAGAATGATCCTTTACAAGTGAGGAATGATCCTTTACAAGTGAGGAATGATCCTTTAGAAGTGAGGAATGATCTTTTAGAAGTGAAGAATGATCCTTTACAAGTGAGGAATGATCCTTTACAAGTGAGGAATGATCCTTTACAAGTGAGGAATGATCCTTTAGAAGTGATGAATGATCCTTTACAAGTGAGGAATGATCCTTTACAAGTGAGAAATGATCCTTTACAAGTGAGGAATGATCTGACTTGACTCTCTATGCTCTCAGGTGTTGCAGCAGCTGCTGCAGCCCTGCTAGCTTCTGTGTTCACGTTAGCTGCGCCAGACCTAGCCTGGGGTTTGAGTTGAAGTCAGTGAGAATTATGTTATTCATTCTTACTTGTTGATCCAAGTCATTCGTTCTTCTATCCAGGAGGTCAAGCCGATTATCCTTACCAAATGATCAGAAAGACCCATAGAGAATCCAGCATAAACTAAAGCCAGGCAAATCACTCCTACCCAGGAGGAGGACACCAGGGAGAGACAGGGGTCCCTGTTAGGAATGGTAATTGTGAATCAACCAGGCTCCCTTGATGTTGGAAAAGACTGAGAGGCCCAGAACATGAAGATAAAGACCTGAACCAGCACCACAGGGACACTTTGGCTCAGAAGTAATCTCCCCTCATGGCACAGCCGATAGATCTCAGGGCTTCCCCTCATAGAGAGGGTCACTAGGCCCATGAAGCCAATGCTTAAGGGACACAACCACCACTTAGAGTCTGACTCCATTGACATATATTAATTTACTGGATTAAACAAGGTGATAACATCAGCCAAAGGAAATGCCTCACCTCTGACCCTCGTGAAATCAAGTCAGAGCCTTCTACCTCACTTCCTGTAAGTCTGCCGTCATATTGCAACTCATTGACAGTGATTAGTTCGAGTCAGTCTGAGTCACTTTTTTAGATGAACTACAATCACCAGTCAGGAGTGAGTTTGTTCCGGCTTGTTCAAACTCCACACCCCTCCCACTGAAAGCGAGCTTGGGAGAAAATGTCAATAAAAACGTTCCAGGCTGGGCCAGCGGGCACCTCGTGCTTTTACTGAGGCATCTGATTGGTCAGTTTATCAGTTGAATAACTTGCAATAAAGACAAAACTATCTTTAATAAAAATAGTATTAGAAAGAACATGTTAAGAAGAATGTATCAGAGCAAGAATGGTTATTCTGACAAATAAAATAATTGAGTAGTAACTGTATATTTCTCAATGGAAGTCTATGGAACTTTTGCCTTCTTGCTACCAGCGGATACTTCCTATTTAGAATATGAGAGGGTAGGGGTTGAGCTGTCCATTGTTTTCTACAGCCTATGTCTGCTCTCGCCAGAAGAGGGGCAGGAAACAGAAGATCAATGGCCACCACCATGATTGAGTATAGTGTCTCAGTGTAGGGAGTGCCTGTTTATTAAAAGTTATAATTTCAAATAAGTGGGTCGTTTTTTTTTTATTATCTTCAGAGTTTCTTTGATTGGTTATTTGACCTACTGAAGACTGAAAGACCAACATCATCTCTTACTTTCCTAACTTTGAACGAGAACTAAAAAGTTAAATTATTTTATTTAAATTCTGGAGCTTCGTAAAAAATGTAATTTATATTTTTACTTTAGATGCTTGACAATACACATAAATCTTTAAAATCATTAAAGGTCTCCTTTGTCTTTTTGTCCCTGCAGTCCTCCCCCAGCATTATGCAAGGGAGGAGGAGGAGGATCCTTGCAACCAGCAGAGAAATTTAAGAGTGGAACAGGAGGAACCTGAGCCTCCACAGATAAAAGATGAGGAGGAGGAACAGGAACCTACACATATTAAAGAGGACGAAGAACAAGAACCTACACATATTAAAGAGGAGGAAGAACAAGAACCTACACATATTAAAGAGGAGGAAGCACAAGAACCTACACATATTAAAGAGGAGGAGGAACAAGAACCTACACATATTAAAGAGGAGGAAGAACAAGAACCTACACATATTAAAGAGGAGGAGGAACAAGAACCTACACATATTAAAGAGGAGGAGGAACAAGAACCTACACATATTAAAGAGGAGGAGGAACAAGAACCTACACATATTAAAGAGGAGGAAGAACAAGAACCTACACATATTAAAGAGGAGGAGGAACAAGAACCTACACATATTAAAGAGGAGGAAGAACAAGAACCTACACATGTTAAAGAGGAACAGGGGGAGGAACCACAACTTCTACTGACAAAAGAGGAGCAAGAGGAGTTCTACATCAGTCAGGATAAAGAACAGCTTCCTCTGAAACTTGAGACTGATACCTTGATTGAGATTCATACAAATAAGGAAAATAAAAACGGTGAAGCAGATCTAAACAATCAGAGCTTTAATGTGACTGAAAGTCTTCATGAAGAACCAACATCAACTACAGATGGAGAGACAGACCTACAGAACAGAGATCAGAGGAAGAGAAGAGACAGAAATCATGTCCAAAGTGTGGTCAGCTCTAATGTGTCAGAAGGTCAGAGTGACTCTGATGTTAGAAAAAGCTTTAAGAAGAAAAATGTGGTTAAACTTAAACAACCCCCAAAAGAAAAGAGACTTTCCTCTGTAAAGTCTGGTAAAAGAACAAGAATTTCACACAATATGTCCGTACACACGATAACTGAATCTGATGAAAGATCTTATGTCTGTGAGGAATGTGATAAAAGATTTGTTCATGAGTCTAAGTTCAGAATTCACATGATAATTCACACAGGAGAGAAGCAATTTTTGTGTAAAGAATGTGATAAAAGTTTTACTCACATATCCAACCTCAGAAGACACATGAGAGCTCATACAGGAGAGAAGCCGTTTTTGTGTAAAGAATGTGAAACAGGTTTTAGTCGAATATCTAACCTCAAAACACATATGAGAACTCATACAGGAGAGAAACCTTTTACATGTAAAGAATGTGATAAAAGTTTTAGGCAAAGCTCTAATCTCAAAACACACATGAGAACTCACACAGGAGAGAAACCTTTTTTGTGTATAGAATGTGATAAAAGTTTTAATCAAATATCTCACCTAAAAACACACTTAAGAACTCATACAGGAGAAAAGCCTTTTTTGTGTAAACAATGTGCAACAAGTTTTAGTCGAATATCTAACCTCAAAACACACATGAGAACTCATGCAGGAGAGAAGCCCTTTTTGTGTGTAGAATGTGATAAAAGTTTTTGTCAAAGATTTCTTTTCAAAAAACACATGAGAACTCACACAGGAGAGAAGCATTTTCTGTGTAAAGTATGTGAAACAAGTTTTATTACTGTGTCTGATCTCAAAAGACACATGAGAACTCACACAGGAGAGAAGCCTTTTTTGTGTAATGAATGTGATAAAAGTTTTAGTCAAAAATCTCATCTGAAAAGACACTTGAGAACTCATACAGGAGAGAAGACATTTCTAGAAGAAAATTGTAACGACAAATTAAGTGAAAAAAATTGAATACATGTGTTTAAAACAGCTAACAGCAGTTTTAAACCGCATTAACTCCAAACTCTTGCCAAGATCTTACTCGGCCTTCAAATGGTGTCTCAGTCATTAGAATAGATTCTGAAAAACTACATAACTGTCTACTGACGAGCTGTGTTCAGATTCTGCTTGGAGAACTAAAAACTAATGATTTATGAAATATGAGTTATTTTTGTGGACTCTCTTCATAACAAAGTAAAAGACTCCATCTCTGAGGCACCGCCTTTCATTCCTCGTCAGTCCCGCTCATTTCATGACATCATCCTAGAGCCGGCCTCAGGGCGCCTGTGCGTGTCTGTAAACAAACAACATACAAAGTTTTCGCAAAGATGGATATGTAAATTGGGCATAGAAAGGGAAACGTTTAACGATCCAAGTCAATACAGGCAGGAAGTCACGCCAAGATATGAGAAAATCCGGTCAATTTTCAAAATATAACCTCATTTTCAAAATTAAACAAAGCGATTGACAAATGTGATGATGTTTTTGGATCTAAATAGACTGTAGTGATGAAAATAACACACAAACACACACAAAACAAGAAGACACACACACACACACACTGTTCAACGTTGTGAGCCGTACACGGAGCGGGGGTGGGGTTGGACATAAAAAAAACAATCAACAAGAAAGAAGAGAGAGCAGTTGGGAGTCATTCTAACTAGTTTTATATGACCAGTGAGCATTTCATTTTTGTTTTGTATTTTGTTGAGTCGTGTTAACAAAAAACAGTTTTGTGAAGCAAAGATTTAGTAAAAATGTTTTAATAAAGAGGTGGATAAAGAAACAGACTGGTGTTTCTGTCTTGTGTTCATGTGATTCATGTTTTCTAGTAGAGATTAGAACGGTTTCTCTGTTCTTTTGAGTTTCCAGTGTTCTGTCCCAATCTTTACTGGGAAGAATAAAGTGGACGTGAACATCAGTCAGAAGTGTGGAGTCTTTCCCACAGTGTGGGTTTCTGCTGTTTGTTGGTTCTCTGCAGGTTCCAAAGCTGGGCTCCTCAAGTCCAGTTCTGACTGCTGAACTCAGGACTGAGGTGAGATCTCAGAGCTCCATCTCTAGAGGAAGTCTGTTCAGGTTCACACAAAGAGATAAATCATGGAATCAGTTCATCAACAGAGAATCATTTTTCTGGAGGCGTAAACATTATTGAACAATGAAAAGTTTGATCAATAATAATCTTATCAGATCAAACGCAGGAACATTTCCTTCAGATCAAATCTGTTCTCACTCCTGTCTCTGGTGTGAAGAGGAGCAAACATTTCTTCTCTTCACATGGAGTTACAGATGATGAAGATCCAACGTTCACAGAGGATGAAGATCCAGCGTTCAGAGGATGAAGATCCAGCGTTCACAGAGGATGAAGATCCAGCGTTCAGAGGATGAAGATTCAGCGTTCACAGAGGATGAAGATCCAGCGTTCAGAGGATGAAGATCCAGCGTTCACAGAGGATGAAGATCCAGCGTTCAGAGGATGAAGATCCAGCGTTCACAGAGGATGAAGATCCAGCGTTCAGAGGATGAAGATCCAGCGTTCACAGAGGATGAAGATCCAGAACCATCTGTGCTGAGTCAGCACTTTTACTTCTTTAAACTTTAGATCAATCATTTAGAATCAAGTATTTATATATTAACTTATTCTTAGGATTCTGATGAACTTCATAAAGATGACTCCTCCCAAATGTAGAAAAGCTAAAACAACAAGTCATCTGGTTTAGTTCGGTCGGTTTCGTCTGGGTTCTGTGCAGATGAACACTATGCAACAGAACTCTGGGTCTCCTCTACAGAACAACTTTGTTTTTCAAGTCCATCTGTGTCTGTTCTAAAAGTAGAAGTTCAGTGTTTAGTTAGGGTTTGTATGACCACACCCCCAACATCCATGAAGGGAAATGAAGCTTCTCTCTGTCACAGCAGCAGCTGCTTCTTCTTCAGAGAGCTGTCAAAGTTTCCTTCTCTAAAAATATGAATCCTCAAACTTACATTTCATGAAGCAGAATTTTCTGTTTAAATTCAAGTTGAACTTGTTCTGGTCTGTGAAGACATTCCTCCTTTTCTCAGAACTTCCATCCTGCTGCTGTGAATTGAAGTGTTCAGTCAGAAACTGGAGGTTTCCTTCATTGTAACCTTCTCAGCACACAGAGATCAATGTTCATGAAAGAGTGAAACAAAGTTTCATTTCTTTAGACCATCATCAAATTCCAACCATGAAGGGACTTGAACCCTCAATCTTCTGATCCGGACTCAGACGCCTTGTCCATTAGGCCACATGGTCTGTAAGAACCCACAGAGCTGACAGAAGTCTGGTTCTGATCCATCAGATCTCATTAACAATAATAAGCAGTTTCCATGTTTGTGAGGATCTTCTGTAGAACAGCTCAGTTCCAGATCACATCATGATGTTCATGTTTTCTTCATTCCAGGAAATCATCTGTGTCTCCTTTGATCTGTGCTGAGTCAGCACTTTTACTTCTTTAAACTTTAGATCAATCATTTAGAATCAAGTATTTATATATTAACTTATTCTTAGGATTCTGATGAACTTCATAAAGATGACTCCTCCCAAATGTAGAAAAGCTAAAACAACAAGTCATCTGTTTCTGCACCTGTTCAAGAATAGGTTTAGTCCGGTCGGTGTCGTCCGGGTTCTGTGCAGAGAAACACAATGAAAGAGCGCTGCAGGAGCTTTCATTTGAAAAACCTAAAGCTAAATCTTTTCTTTTGGTTAGAACCACGGATCTGCTGGAGCTCACAATCAGAAAGCTCCATTCCTGATTCTTTCCAACGTGCTGCAGCCGTCATGCTGACATGAAAGCACGTCAAGTTAATGGAAAAGAAGTGAGGCTGTGATTTGGTCTTGATTGCTTCAAAGCAGTGAAACAGCACATATGAAAGTCTGCAGTCATCGTTTCTGTTCATGACTCACTTCTATTTCTTTTAGTCCTCACAGCTGCTGCTAACCAGCAGACATCAGGGAACATTTGGAGGACTGTGTGGCTGTAGACCTGCTTTAGGTCCCATCCTTTGTCTTCACTCCTCTGTGGCAGCATTTCTTACCCATGGTGCACCTCAGGGCTCTGAGTTGGGTTTTCTCTGAGCTCTGCAAAACACCAGTATTTTTTCAAATGGTTTTTATTACCTTTTTGTCATCATTTACTTGGAATAACTGTCACATATGTGTCACTTAAAGCATTCTGGTTTAAAGGTAAACATAAAGCTTGAATATAAATGCTAAATACACATATTACTGTTAAATGTCTATGCATTTTCTTCTACTCATCCAGGACCGGGTTGCAGGGGCAGCAGTCTAGAAAACGATATCCAGATGTGTATTCAGGAAGAAGAACAGCAGCTGCTCTGGTTTGAATAGATCCCAGTTCTGAGCAGGTGAGCTGTCAACCGTTATTATTACCATGGCTCCATGGCTGCACGGTGGCGCAGTGGTTAGCACTCTTGCCTCACAGCAAGAAGGTTCCCGGTCCAAGTCCTGGCTGGGGGACTTGAAACAGTGTCACCAATGGGGGACCTTTCTGTGTGGAGTTTGCATGTTCTCCCCATGCTTGTGTGGGTTTACTTCAGGGACTCCAGCTTCCTCCCACCGTCCAAAAACATGCTTCATAGGTTCATTTTTTACTCTAAATTGTCCCTAGGTGTGGATGTGAGTGTGCATGGGTGTGTGACTGGCCCCTGCGACAGACTGGTGACCTGTCTAGGGGTGTCCCCTGCCTTCACCCATAAGTAGCTGGGTTAGGCTACGGCAACCCCCAAAAACGTGTATAGAAAAAATGAATGTCATCATCATTATTGCCACTGTGCGCATGCTTCAGCTGCAGTGTGTGCGGCGCTGGGGAAGGGAGAGACTGCTGCTGCCGCCGTCTCGGGTATTTGAACAGAAAACTCGAAAATTCAATAAAGTAACGTTGAGAACCCTCACAGAAAAAGGTAATCATAGAAAAGACATTTCTAAAAAAAACTATTAGAATTATTAATATCATTTATGCATTTTTAAGCTATGTTTTGCTAGTGAGGCACAGCCTCCCCTGACGGTAATTTCCAACAATTCCTGGTTAATTTTTTTCTGAGGGTTTAAGCAATAGAGAAGATATAGAAAATATTTTTTAAAAAACTAAAGATGGTAAAATAATAATAAATGTAAATATGTAGATATTTCAAACTTATTGATTAGAAAATAAGAGATACATCCACTTGTAAATTATGTCATCATAGTAGTAAGTAAGTAATAGTAAGACATATTTGCATTTAAACATAGAATGTATTACACATTGTAACCATTTAATGTGAAGTTTGCCAAAAATATTTGAATTATTTGCTTGAAAAAGGTGGGAGGAAGCAAAGTTTCAAAAATGTTGCCAAATAAAATAAGGAGTCTTTTGTCAAACGGAATTGCTTTATAAATAATCTTCAGAATAAGACAGCACATCAATACGTACTTCAACACCCTCTCACGGCGGAAAGAAAGCCTGCTTTGAGTTTCAATGTCTACAGAATCATCATTAAAAAATAACCTCTGAACCTTACTCTTTGAACGTATGTTAATTGAATGCTATGGTAATTTACACACCTCGAAGATAAAAGCAGATTTTGAAAACGAAAGTGTAGTACACTCAGCATACTTACCCTTAAACTTAACCGGGTATTTAACATAACCTGCTTTCTGGAACAGGGCCCATATGGAGCTCTGAGATCTCACCTCAGTCCTGAGTTCAGCAGTCAGAACTGGACTTGAGGAGCCCAGCTTTGGAACCTGCAGAGAACCAACAAACAGCAGAAACCCACACTGTGGGAAAGACTCCACACTTCTGACTGATGTTCACGTCCACTTTATTCTTCCCAGTAAAGATTGGGACAGAACACTGGAAACTCAAAAGAACAGAGAAACAGTTCTAATCTCTACTAGAAAACATGAATCACATGAACACAAGACGGAAACTCCAGTCTGACTTTTTATCTGGCTCCTTATTACATTTTTTCTTTTCAAAATGGTTACTTGCTTTAGTGACTCAACAAAGTATGAACTGCAGTCGGTTTTAGTTTAAAACAATAAAATAAAATGTTCACCGATCATAAAAAAAGTGTTAGAATTGGAAATGTATACCGAAAATTTCCAGTGTTGTCTTGGTAATTCACTACAACCACAACTAAGCACTTTAAACCAAGTAATTGTATCACAAAAAAAATAATAATAATGAAAGAAAGCCAGAAACAGCTTTACAGGCGTGAACGTAGCATTTTTATTGAAAGCTGTCGCTTAAATGTCAGTTGCCAATGGCCAGTGTTAATGTACCATTATAATTCATGACTTTTACCTATTTACAGGTGCATTTAAAATAATTAATTTCATGAAACAGTATAAAATATTTGACAATTAAAAGACAGAAAACATATTATATAGAATCAATACACAAATATTGAACACAATTGAATATCATATCAGAGCAATAAAAAAAGGATATTTCTAGCAAACACGTCAGACTTCAGAAATCTGTTCATTTCTATGCATTCATAACTGACATGTGCCTTATTTTACTTTAATTACTGCACCAATACCCTCTGGTATATACGCCATCAGGCTGTGGCTCAGTGTACATATAATGAAAGCTCAGGGTGTTTTTTTACTGTTGACTTCAGGTCATCTTCATTGTTGCACTGTGTGCTCATGTGTCACTAACTGGTTTTTTATTGTATCCATTTTATTTCATTTACCCAAAAGACAATGTCAGAGCCAAATGTTTACAGACATTAATTAGTTTGATTGATCATCCATGGTTTCATTGCATGAAAAAGTGAATCATAAAATAATACGTGTTTTAGTAGTCTTAGTAATTGTATTAAACTACTGAAATTCTAACTGTAATTTGTTACATTACTATATTACTGACAAAAATAATTCAACTAAAATAACAATTTGTTCAATTTGTAACTCATTACCCCAACACTGTCTCTAGAAAAGTTTTACAATGAATTCTAGTTTATTTCTAAATTACTTTTATTTTTTTAAAATATTTCCATCTTTCTTATATAAACCCCCTTTACTGCAGGGGTTCTTTGTTGAGTTTCACTGTCTTTTCTAGGAGTTTACATAAGATCCTTTACAGGAAAAATATGACTGTCCTGTGTGAGTTCTCATGTGTCTTTTGAAACTAAACACATGACTAAAGTTTCTATCACATTCTTTACAAGAAAAAGGCTTTTCTCCTGTGTGCGTTCTCATGTGTGAATTGAGAGTAGATATTTGACTAAAACTCGTATCACATTCTTTACAAGAAAAAGGTTTCTCTCCTGTGTGCGTTCTCATGTGTGAATTGAGATGAGATATTTGTCTAAAACTCATATCACATTCTTCACAAGAAAAAGGTTTCTCTCCCGTGTGAATTCTCATGTGTGAATTAAGATGAGATATTCGACTAAAACTTCTATCACATTCTTTACAAGAATAAGGTTTCTCTCCTGTGTGAGTTCCCATGTGTGAATTAAGATGACATATTCGACTAAAACTTTTATCACATTCTTTACAAGAAAAAGGCTTCTCTCCTGTGTGAGTTCTCATGTGTCTTTTAAGATGAGATCTAAGTCTAAAACTTGTATCACAATCTTCACAAGAAAAAGGCTTTTCTCCTGTGTGAGTTGTCATGTGTTTTTTGAGATTAGACACATCACTAAAACTTTTATCACATTCTTTACAAGAATATGGTTTCTCTCCTGTATGGGTTCTCATATGGGAATTGAGATAAGTTAATTTACTGAAACTTTTAGTACATTTTTACAAGCAAAAGGTCTGCATTTTGTATGGATTCTCATATGAAATCTTAACTGAGACAAGTAACCAAAACGTTTACCACATTCTTTGGATACTCTTTGGATACTCTGATCTCTGTTCTGTGGGTCTGTCTCCTGATCTACAGTTGAAGTGGGTTTTTCATCCTGACTATCAGGTACATTAAAGTTCTGCTGATTGTTTAGATTTGCTTCACTGTTCTCATTTTCCTCATAAGTAGGAATCTCCATTAAGGTATCAGTCTCCTGCTTCAGATCAAGCTGCTCTTTATCCTGACTAATGTAGAACCCTTCTTGCTCATCTTTTATTTGTGAGGGTTCTAGCCACCCCTGTTCCTCGTTCATTTGTGGTGGTTTCTGATTCCTCCTGTTCCTCTTTAATCTGTAGTGGTACTGGTCCATCCTGTTCCTCTTTAATCTGTTGAAGTTCTGGTTCTTCCTGTTCCTCTTTAATCTGTTGAAGTTCTGGTTCTTCCTGTTCCTCTTTAATCTGTTGAAGTAGTTCTGGTTCTTCCTGTTCCTCTTTAATCTGTTGAAGTAGTTCTGGTTCTTCCTGTTCCTCTTTAATCTGTTGAAGTTCTGGTTCTTCCTGTTCCTCTTTAATCTGTTGAAGTTCTGGTTCTTCCTGTTCCTCTTTAATCTGTTGAAGTTCTGGTTCTTCCTGTTCCTCTTTAATCTGTTGAAGTTCTGGTTCTTCCTGTTCCTCTTTAATCTGTTGAAGTAGTTCTGGTTCTTCCTGTTCCTCTCTGAAGTTCCTCTGCTGGTTGCAGAAATCCTCTTCAGTCACACCATGCTCGGGGAGAACTGCAAGGACACAAACACAAGAAGGAACCCTCTTTTAAAGGACTTCATGCATTGTCAGACAGCAATAAAAATCAAAAACATCTCGGTGAAAAGTTCCACCAGTTCCATGATCTGAGCACAAGGAAATGGTTGGCGTGTCCATGACATTGTCCTGTTGAAACTATCCACTACCAGCATAAACAGGGCTAGATCTCAGAAGTTGGACATATAGTTACAAGCAGTGGTGCAGTGAAAGAGCAGAATTCTGGAAAGGTGAACATAGGAGCATTTTACCCCACCCAGTTATTTGCACAGCCATTTATTTTTTCCTGTTTTTGGTTTACTTGGCAATATATCACACACACACATCCCTTTGTATTTATTTTATTTGTTTTAATTATTTAACCACCACCCCACCCCCCACACACAGTCAACCATCATTATGAATGTGTGTACCGTATACCTTCCAATTGTAGCCAGTCGACCAACCCGGTGTTCATAAGAGACCAGCGTTTATTCCATCACAGACAGAATGGTGATGGTTAATTGTTTAATCTTGCGTAAACTTCGGTCACAAAATGCAGAAAATAACAGATGAACATTTCAGGATTGATTGAAATGATGTGAACATTTTATTCTGTTCTGATTAGCACTGGCTGTGAGCGTCAATCTCTTTATCAAAAATCTGTTTCACTTTCATGCCGATCATTTTCCTGGAGACACGTGCACCTTTTTCATTTGCTCAGTAATCCATGTTCAAACCAGTTTTTCTAATTTGTTGCTGCTTTTTCTGCTCACCAGGAAACCAGGCTTCCTCCTTTTCTTTTTTCTTTCTTCAGCCTCTCTGCTGTTTAGGATTCACCCCAGAATTGCTATGTCAAGCTAGCAGCTAATGTTTTTAGCTGTTAGCTAGCTACATGGAACGATGTCTGTGTTTATTTCATTTACTTTGCACCAAAGACATTGATGATGTTAAGAAATCAGGCTGATTTATTTTTGAAAAGCTCTACAAAAACATCTGTGATCATGCCTTAATGTTTGGGTTCGTGAAAACATTTACAATCTCCTACAGGAAATCGGTTTGCTCCTTTTCCTTCTGCAGCCGTCTTGCTCCTTTGCTCCCTCATCCAACTGCTTGCAACATTCTCTGATATGTTTAGGATTCATCCCAAAATGTGGTTCAGATACTTCACCAGAATGTTCTTTGGTAAATTCCAAAAGTTCAAACAAAATGGAATGAGCCAAAATGTTGTGAGTCATGCTACACTGGCTGAACGCTACAGACACCCTCCTGCCCGTGTGCCGCGCGTTGAGCCAGGCAGAGGGTGGGGGCCACTATTAGAGGCTGGCGTCTATTATAACCAACACCCGTTAGACCCCAGCTTTTATTGGAGACCGGCGTTTATTAGAGACCCGCTATTATTGGAAGATATATGATATGTATGCATGTCTATTTATCTATTGTGTGAATAATGCATTCTTATTTGTTTTGTTTTGTTTAGTTGCAATTGTAGGGAACCCCTGGGGGGCTGCCACCATGGAAGGGTGGGGGAGAGGTCTTGAATTGTTAAAAATATGTTTTGAACTGTCACTTGAAATTGTTAAATAAAAATTTGTTCACAGAAAAAATAGAAAAGAAACCAAAGATAAGAAGCCAAAAGAATCCACCTAACACTGAAAACATCTTTCATTTCATGAATATTCCTAAAAAACTCAAGATGTTCAGATGAACAGAAGTGCATCATTGGGTGCTGCATCTTTAAATAAACATGATGGATTGATAGCTGGATAGATAAATAGAAGAATTTACAACTTTAAATTCTTCACTGTGTCTCCTGCTGCTGCAATAACCCCCCTCCCTCACTCAATCCAATCCGCCCCTGACTGAACACCCACGCATCAGCGCCTTTCTCCGTGGGACAGAGAGACATCCACATTCAAAATAAACTCTGAATAACCTCAAAAGCCAGGATGTGGAAACGTGTTCACGTATGTTTTTTATAGAACTCTTCAAAAATAAATAAACCTGATCTATCATCATCCGCATCATTTAAGTTACAGAAAGACTCCTACACGCTGCATGGAAAGGGAGGTGGTCAGGTTTTCTAACACACTTTTGAACAAGCCTCAGGCAGCAACTTTGATGCACGTTAAAATAATGATTTCATTCTTAACGTTAAATAAAGCTGGTGGACGCAAATTGCATGATGTTTGATCAAAAAATTGATATCAATGATGCGCACCAGGGAATAGGGGTGGGCGGAGAGAGGATCTGCGATATGCGAGTGATCTGTACACCCACACCAACACACTGGCTCGGTCCAGTTCTCTTATACAGTCAATGGTTGTGACTTACAGAAACTAAAATACATTTACTGTCTACTTTCTGCCAAAACAAGCTGAAGCCTCAATAGTAACCAGCAACAAGCTGTCCTTCAGACACAAAAACCTCCAGCTTTGACTCAATACCAACAGCTGACAGTTAGCAAAACCACATGCATTGCTGGGTCAGAGTAAAGAACTGCTTCATATCTGTTACATACATGTCGGGGGTGTGGTTACAAAACCAAAGAAAGAAAAGGGAAACACCAACCCTATCTAAACATAGAGCTTTTAGTTTTTATTTGTATTCTAAATAACCATAGATCAGCTGAATAGGAAATTTGAAAAAGATTTCTGAAGCTAGATATATGAGCTGAGACGCTGCACAACTGTTGATGTGGTTGAAGCCAAGAAAACCCCAGAACCTGTGGAGTTCTTTTAAGCATCACTGTTGTGTAACAAGAGACAATTCCTTACAATTGTGACATTAAAAGGTTATAGAAGAAGAGTGGCTCATTTTAAATGTAACCCTTCTGACAGCCATGCTAGTATGCGTAGCTAACAAAAGCCAAACAAATCCAACTTGAAAGGTGTGTTTTTATCCTGTAAATAACAAGGTTTTTTCACGTTAACAGCGTGTTTGATTTTATATTGACACCATTACTCTCCTTGGTATTTTCTGTGTTTTGTTTGTGTGATGATGACTATTGTTTTTGTGCTTTAAAGCACATAAAACACAACACAAAAGGGGGTTCAGTTTCTGGAGAAATCAAAAGTAAAGCAGACAGCGGTCCAGGAGAGACGTGCATGATGCAAAGATTTCCTACAGCTAAAGGATCATTGTTGTTCACCTTTCAGTACATCTACTCAGGGGTCACCACAACAGGTGTTTTGCCAGAGTTTTACGCCTGATGCCCTTCTTGACACATCTCTGTATTTTGTCTGGACTGGGGACCTGCACAGGGAGTCCCAGACTTAGGCCAATACGTTGTGGCTGCATAATTAGGCAGTAGCGTTAAGGGTTTTGTTCAAGGACCCACACTAGATGAAGCTCATTGTGCCCTCTGGGAATCGAACCCTGTTTCTCATTTAAACACCATCTAAACCAAACTCAGAGCTCCTTCAACAGGAATTGGTTAAGAACTGCAGACTGATTGTTGATGAACTCCAAGTTGTCTTCTTGTTCCTCAAAAATATGATGGAGTACATTGCAGCACAGCAACATTTTATCACCCAAATGTAACCTGCAGTCATTACTTTTAGGATGGATTACTGCAACCAGCAGGGAAATACTGCAGTTTCATCTTCAAGCACAGCGGTCCCAAATCGTTTTTAGGCCATGGACCAGTTAAATACCAGAGAACATTTTCACAGACCTGTCAGTGTCAGACTAAAGTTAGCTTCTGACTTTTTTATGTTTTGGTTTTCAGAAAATCTATTTTTCACATTGTAATTATTCTACGAGAAATCTAGTTGATAAAACAGTTTGAAAATGTCTGTACAGTTGAGACAAAAATATAGGGAATGGTGTATATTTGTATAGCGCTTAGTATAGAATGCCCTAAACATTCATTCCACTTAAAGTCTGCTGCTTCAGGGTTTTTCTGGTGTTTTGTTATCACAGATCAAACAGAACAACTTTGTTTTTGCGGCACAACTTTGTGTTGCTTAACTGGGACTCCTGAAGGTTTACCAGTTTTTTTCCAAACTGTATTGAACTTTGTTTTCCACGACTAAACTTCAGGGAGCATTTTTTTAAAACCAAATAGGATCTGTTACTGACACTGCACCAAGAAACTTCCTGCAATGTATCAAACACAAGAGGCCTTCAGCTCGGATTTCTTTGGACAGGACAAGTTAGAAACAAAAGGCTGATGATGGTGAGTTATTTAACACTACATTCTATGGCTTTTGGAACCAGGTAGAAATATTAGATTTATGTTTTAACTGCAAAACAATAAAGGACATATGTTTGATAAGATGCTAAATGACTGAATGTGCAAAACCTACACTGTTGTTGGTATTTCAAAGGCTCAGTTCCAGTCAGCTTCATTCATTTGTTGCACTAAAGTTATTTGTTATGTTTGCAGACAGCTCAGAAAAAACGTGAAATTTATTGTCATATTTTAACAAAAACGTATGATTGAAGTTTCTTTGCTGAATAAACAATTACTTTTAATTGAGTTACTAACTCGAGCAATGTAACTAGTAACTGTAACTATTTACTTTTTCACAGTATGAAAGTCAAAAGTGTCCAGGTTATATCTAGAATCAGTTCCTATTGTCACAACGATGATCTCTGTCCTGTGATTTGTCCTAAAACCTGATTGAAGCTTTTCAAGGACATTTCTATTTAAAACTTTGTTTTATTGAACATAAACAGATATTTATGATTTCAGAAACAGTAAGTTTGATTCTGGCTGATAATTATCAAGTGTTTTGGGATCTAACACTGCATTTGAATAAAAATGAATGAATAAATAGCCTTTGTTATCACTGTATAATAAAATACAAGAAGATTGTGCCGTCTCCTTAAAATATAAAAAAGCAATTTAAGTATAAAATAGAGTGACAAGTAATCAATTAAATATTCAAGTAAAATGAGGATGTGTACAACAGAAGAGAAAAATAAAAACACAAGGAGCCTGGAATAAATATTGTAAAAGGCAGCGAGGAAGACGCCTGTCTGAAGAGTCATTTCCTAGAGTTCAAAGTTCAAAGTGAAAGAAGTCCTGAAATATTTTGAACAGTGATGTAGGAATGGGGTCTAAAAGGCCGGTGGTTGACTTTAACTGGAAGAAAACTCCACCTAATGCTGGATCATCAACCAGAACCAAACTTTCCAGTGTTTTCTCTGATCGATCCAATGCTAGAGATTCATTCACATCAACATGTGACGTTCATGGATGTGTTTGTCTGCAGGTGGATGCAGTGAACATACCTATAACCTGCGGGTTCCAGGTGATATCCAGCAGTCTGCGCTGACCACAGAGCTCCTCCTCATTCTGGACGATGGTTCCTTCACAGAGTCTGAAGGTTTCTTCAGCAGCAGAAAGTTGCTCGCTGACAGACTCTTTCTGAGCTTCTGAAGACATGGTTCCTGCAGCTGCTCCGATCTTCAGCTCAAACAAACACCAAAGTCCTCTGAACACCAGCAGCTCCGATCATCTGCTAGTCTCACAATCACAGCCACGTTGTCTTTCTATTCAACACTTATTCACTCATTTACGACACTTTAGCTAAAGATGATTGTTCGGAATCGAACCACGTATCGCTACATCTCTTTAGAAACCTCACAAACGTCCGAACAAAACACCGCCGTCCGAACAACACAAGCTAACGCTGCTAGCTAGCCTGCTAGCGCCTCGTGGTGCAACTTCCGGGTCACGTGACAAACTTTATTTAAAAAGAAACGTCTACGATGTTCAATTTGACCTCATTATGATCTAAAACGCTTCAGACATTCATAAAAACAGTTTTATATCAGGAAATACCAACGAAAAGAAAATATAAATGGAAAACAAAACAGTTTATTGTAAACTTAATGAGAGCTGAAGGCATAATTCTTTATTAATCTGCCCGCATATTGAGACCTACACAGATTTTGACTTTTCATTCCACCCTTTTGCAGTCTTTGCCTCTATCTGAACCCCCAAATCCCTGTCAAATAGAACAGAATCCAGAGGTCTCTTTCCACACTGCAGTTCACCTTTCTGGGTCTGAGCGATGATGCTGCTGCTTTTCTTTTTAAACAGCTCCCTGTTCTGTGTCCTGATTGGCTGGAGACCTTGTCAATCAATCTCCTCCGTGCTGCGTCTCCTGTGCAGAAACTGCAGCTCTCCAGATCTCCATCAATCTTTGATCCTGATCAGATCTTTGTCTTCATTCTAGAATCCTGAACTTATTTTTCTATAAAGGTTTGAACTTTGAGAGTTTCAACAAGAGAGAAAAGAGTGAAAATGTTCATGTGTGTCTGAGAAAAGTGTATAAAGTTTGTAGTGAGGAGTTCAACATCTGGATTTCACCTTCATGAGTTCTTTTTAGAACGGAACTCCCACAATAAACCAGGAAACACTGAACTGTTAAAAGTCATGGATATATATGTCCATCTGCAGCAGAAGAATCAAGAATTTTTCTCCGTTAGTTGAGGACACAGCGCAGCTGATTATTTTGATTTCGTGTCATAAATCCCCTTTTGCTGTTTTCTCTTCAAGCCGCACCTGACTGATCAACACGTGTCTGCGCACGTATATCGCTATGGCGCGCACGCGCGCGGGGGTGGGGCAAAGCTCGTTACCTTTCCGCGTGCACATGAAGGAGATGCACACGAGGGAGAGATGTAAGAAAAACATCAACACAAAACGTAAAGAAGAAACAGAAACAAAAAACAGATTTCAAATGTTTGCAGTATGCTGGTAAAAATTATTATTGTTGCTTTTATGACGTTTCATCTCATGCTTTATTCATCTTGGCGATCAAATATTTATTGAATTATCAATTATCAAATTATTTATTGAGGGACTTTTCTATTGTTTTTCTCAACATTATCAACGATTTCACAATCATTGCTTTTTTATGGACTTCACTTTAATATTAAATTTACTCATAATTATTCTTTGAAGAGACAGTTTTTAGGGTATCTTATACATGCTTTTTCCTTATTTAATATCTGTTTATTTATTCCATGAATAGTTTTCCTTAAATTACTTAGGGATTTAAAAACTGTGAATACAGTGTGGTGACGTCACATCAGCTCTAATTAAGTTTACCATAAACTGTACTATTTAACATTTAGATTTTCTTGTCTTTATTATTTCCCGAAATACGACTGTTTTTATAAATTTCTGAAGCATTTTGGATCATATTGAGGTCAAATTGAACATTGTATATTTTTTCGTTTTAAATGCAGGTTGTTCACGTGACGTGACCCGGAAGTAAACGGCACGAGGCGCTAGCATGCTAGCTAACAGCGTTAGCTTGTGTTGTTCGGACGGCGGTGTTTTGTTCGGACGTTTGTGAGGTTTCTAAAGAGATGTAGCGATACGTGGTTCGATTCCGAACAATCATCTTTAGCTAAAGTGTCGTAAATGAGTGAATAAGTGTTGAATGGAAAGACAACGTGGCTGTGATTGTGAGACTAGCAGATGATCGGAGCTGCTGGTGTTCAGAGGACTTTGGTGTTTGTTTGAGCTGAAGATCGGAGCAGCTGCAGGAAACATGTCTTCAGAAGCTCAGAAAGAGTCTGTCAGCGAGCAACTTTCTGCTGCTGAAGAAACCTTCAGACTCTGTGAAGGAACCATCGTCCAGAATGAGGAGGAGCTCTGTGGTCAGCACAGACTGCTGGATATCACCTGGAACCCGCAGCTTCAGCTCCACCAGATAGGTATGTTCACTTCTTCTTCATCTTCCACAACATTCAGATGGATCCAGGTTCTAGTGGACCCATGACTGCTTCTGTTGGATTAATCTGCAGTCGTTCTTCTTTCAGCTTCGTCTCTGCTTCTAAAAGCTGAAAAATGCTGAGATGGTTCTTTATTACCATGTTGTATTGCTTATTCCTAAATGTTTGCTCAATGAATTAATTTAAAAAAAATGTAGGGGCCACTGAAGGCAGAGTCTGACTGAGGGGGGCCACAATCTTAACATGCGTGTGCAGCTAGTGGGTGTCTGGGAGTTTGATTTGGAAATGTAATAAATTCCAATCTTCTAATATTTTTTTATGATGTTATTGTATAACAGAAAACAAGATGAAAAAGGTCCCTGGTGTAAACAAGTTTCTAACTTCCTAGAATCCTCCTCTGGTAGTACATTTTTATTTTATTTTTTGTTTTTCTCACTTTTGAGACATAGGGATTTGATCTGTTGGGCTACTAATCAACCAAATCTTTCCCCACTTGACCATGAGGTATGTTTGCAGCTGGATATGTGAATGACCCATGGGGCAAATGAAGAATTTTCTGCCTGTCGCAACACTCTCTGGAAGATGTTTACATCACTGGGATACTGATCTCTTGCTTTCTGCTGATTGCTGGCGGAATCTGGATTTATCGAAACCTGGCAAAGCAGCTTACAGCAAAAGGCAGGCTGGGAATGCTTTGGGATTTGACACTTGGAGTCGTAAAGACTAAACCTGATAAACTGACTGGTTTGTAGACTAAGGTCTATGCGCTGTCTGCCCGTGTGTATCGCATCAAAGTCTCCCTTGGAAGAATGGAAACCAGCGTGAAGCAAGTTACAGCTCTCCTCGGAGGAAACCTGGAAAATTGACACAGACCGGCAAATGTTCCGCTATAGGCAGTCTAGACATTAACCAGGCAGGCTGCTCCTAAACAATGTTCTTTAAGCAGACATTACTAGGGGTGTATCACAAAATCCATGGTTTGGATTGTTTCATGGTTTTAGAGTCACGGTTCAGATCATTTTTTTGATCAGTAACATGGGAAACAAAATAAAATAAAAGCCTACAATTTATTTTTGAAGCTTCACAACACATATTTTTTAAAGCATATATAAATTGAATGACTTCTGATATAGTTTTTTTGTGGAAGTGTATTACATTCAATTAAAAATTAAAACCACCTTTAAAAAAAATGGAATCCAATATGCTCTCATAAAGATTGGTATCCATTAAACTAGTGATCAACAATTAAATATTTACTTTATAGTTTTTTTAAATGCCATGCATTTAAAAAACATGCATATTTGGAAAAATGTGCAACTTTTTACCTTATTGTGTGTTCTCACAGATTAGTGTGTTTAGTTGTGAGTCTTAGTCATTTCAAAAGGTAGTAATGACATGGAGCAACAAGTTTAAGTGTGTTTGTGTTGGCTGAAGTCAGTGTAAACAAATACTAAAATTTACCAGTGCACCTGAATGCAGCAATAGCAAGCTCTTAATGAAAGTCCATAAGTGCCATGCAGCCCCTGAATGCATCCCCTGAATGCACCTCCTGCTGCGGTAAATGTGGGCATTTAATCTGTGTAATAAAGCCGGACCTGAATGTTTAAACCAACTCTGGGATGGATGTTTGTTGTTGCCAAGTTGGGAGGGAAGGCAGACACCTAAAGTCATGGTTGAGACACATATATACATATACATAATACATATATATATATATATATATATATATATTAGAATCATTTCGATGTAAAAAAATAGATTTTCTGAAAACTGGAAGCTTAAAAAATAAGTGTAACGTGCGTTTATAGTGTGATGGTGTGTGGAGTGGGTAGATTAAAAGCTGTTCTGAGTTGGTATTAAAATTAGTGGGTAATATTTTTGAAGATGTAAATTTCTTTGATAATGGGATTGACCCGCACTTTCACCTCACAACAAGAAGGACCCAGGTTCAAATCCCAGGTAGGTCATATCTGTGTGGAGTTTATATATTCTCCTTGTGCATGTGTGGGTTTTCTCCAGCTTCCTCCTTCATTCCAAAAAAACATGTTTCATTGCTTAACTGGTGATTCCAACTTGTTGCTTAGGCGTGGATGTGAGCAGGTGAGGGTTCTTTTATTTTGTTTCGGGTTTTAACTCTGTTTATTATGATGATAATTGGAGCTCTTTCACCAGAGAAGAGCTCATGAACATCAGGGCTACAACTCTAGCGGATTTATTTCTTAACTTTGTGCTTCCAACTTTAGAAATTCTGGTCAAAGGCTTGCTCACCTGTGCTCCATATTTACTGTCAATGACATAATGACAAGAATCCAAAACATAATGTTATTAGGCTGTTTTTTGTTATGATTTCATATTCTGTAGTAAATCTGTCCTTGTTTTCTCAGCATGTTTTAATTTGAGTTTACGGTTAGATGACATTAAAGATGTATTTATATTATTTACATTGTGCTTTTATGCTATTTCATTTGCTTTAAAATAAATTGTGAAAATAATTTTTATTCTCTATATATGTCAATGGTTCAGGCTAAATGGTGACAGCTCTCCTCATAGAGGTCACAGGGGCACTTTTTATCTGTGCTAAAGAGAAGAAACGACACATTTGTGATAGAAAAGAAGAGACTTCATAAATCGTGTACCGAAAGCAGAAAGCAGAAAGACTGATTAGAAATCGGAGTCACTTAAAATAGTTATAATCTTATGTTTTAATTATGCTGTGATGTCCTCTCTCTTAGCATTCAACATAATATCATTTTTTTAAATAACACCTATAATTTTTCTTTGTGAAATAATGTAATAATTTGTCTGGTTATAAAAAAAGGTTTCTGGTCGGTAGATTTTTTTCATCCACCAGCTAACTTGGCTGGTAAGTCAAAAATGAATTTTGACCAGTGGGGTAGTGACTTCAAGCTTGTAGTATCAAACCACACGCAGCAAAAGCGTTTTTACAGCTTGCATTTAGTCGAACTTTGTGTTTCAGCTTATGTCCAAAGGAGATGTTAAAATATATTCTGTCATTTGTAATTTTTTAAAGAAAGTAAAAGGAGGGAGAAAAAAAATAGAAAATCAAATTTTGTGTGGGAAAAAATGTTTTTGGCCACATTGTCCAGCTATAACTATGCGTTACATTAACATCAGTCTGGATTACCATTCACTTGCATTTTTCTTCTTGACATTGCTTTTTGTAATTTTGTAACTTTGGCTTTATACTGCTGACTGTTTATATATATATATATATATATATATAACCTAGACTGACTCTTGGATTGGGTAAAATTGTATTTGGCAATTACAGACTGGCAACCTGTCCAGGGTTTACTGCGCCTTCACCCAACAGTAGCTGGTATAATCTCCAGGAACCCCACGACCCAGACCGGGTTTCAGAGAGTTCAGAAAATGGATGGATGGATTTTTTGAAATTAAAAATTTAAAGTGTAAAGCTTCTGACTGTGGTTATTTAAAATTTTACTGGTGCTTAAAACACAAAGTCTTTTAAAAGCATAACAGGGCCCCTTGTTTTTGTCCCTGCAGTCCCCCCCCAGCATTGGATAACTGAAGAGGAGGATCTGTGCAACCAGCAGAAGAACTTCAGAGTGGAACAGGGGGAACCGGAACTTCAACAGATTAAAGAGGAGCAGGAGGAACGAGAACCTCCAAGGATGAAAGAGGAGCATGAGGAACGGCCAACCCCACAGATTAGAGAGGAGCAGAAGGAACAAGAACCCCCACAGATTAAAGAGGAAGAGCAGGAGGAACGAAAACCTCCAGAGACTGAAGAAGAACAAGAAGAACCAGATATTCCACAGGTTAAAGAGGAGCAAGAGGAGTTCTGCCTCAGTCAGGATGAAGATCAGCTTGATCTGAAGAAGGAGACTGATACCTTAATGGAGATTCCTACTTATGAGGAAAATAAAAACAGTGAAGCAGATGAAGAAAGAAGCCAACATGAAGAATCAACATCAACTACAGATGAAGAGACAGAGCTACAGAACAGAGATCAGAGGAAGAGAAGATACAGAAATCATGTCCAAAGTGTAGAAATCTCTCACACTTCAGAAAGTCAGAGTGATTTTAATGTTGGAAAAATGTTCAAGAAAGCAACTTCGGTTAAGAAATGCAAACATTCTCCACAAGAAAAGAGAGTATCCTCTGTAAAGTCTAGTAAAAGAACAAGAATTCCACATGATGCGACTGTCCACATGAGAACTAATTCTGATGAAAGACCTTATGTCTGTGAAGAATATGGTAAAAGTTGTGGTTACAGGTTTCTGTTGAGAAATCACATGAGAACTCATACTGGAGAAAAGCGTTTTTCTTGTAAAGAATGTGGTACTAGTTTTAATCAAATGTCTAGTCTCAAAACACACATGAGAATCCATACAGGAGAGAAACCGTTTCCATGTCAAGAATGTGGTACTAGTTTTAATCAAATGTCTAGTCTCAAAACACACATGAGAATCCATACAGGAGAAAAGCCTTTTTCTTGTCAAGAATGTGGTACTAGTTTTAATCAAATATCTATTCTCAAAACACACATGAGAATCCATACAGGAGAGAGGCCTTTTCCTTGTAAAGAGTGTGATGCAAGTTTTAGTCAGATATCTAATCTCAAAACACACATGACAACTCACACAGGAGAGAAACCTTTTCTTTGTGAAGAATGTGAGAAAGGTTTTAGTGATGGGTCTAGTCTCAAAAGACACATACGAACTCATACAGGAGAGAAGCCGTTTTCTTGTAAAGTATGTGATAAAAGTTTTATTGATGGGTCTAAACTCAAAAAACACATGAGAACTCATACAGGAGAGAAGCCTTTTTCTTGTACAGAATGTGGTAAAAGTTTTAGTGATGGGTCTAGTCTCAGAAAACACATGAGAACTCACACAGGAGAGAAGCCTTTTTCTTGTAAAGAATGTGATAGAAGTTTTATTGATGGGTCTAGTCTAAAAAAACACATACGAACTCATACAGGGGAGAAGCCTTTTCATTGTGAACAATGTAATAAAAATTTTAGTCATATATCAAGTCTAAAAATACACATGAGAACTCACACAGGAGAGAAGCCTTTTCCTTGTAAAGAATGTGATACAAGTTTTAGTGATGTATCTAGTCTCAAAAGACACATTAGGACTCACACAGGAGAAAAGCCTTTTTCTTGTAAAGAATGCAGTAATAGTTTTAGTCAGATATCAAGTCTCAAAAGACACATGAGAACTCATTCAGGAGAAAAGCCTTTTTCTGGTAAAGAATGTGATAATGTGATAAAATTTAGTGAATATTCTCAACTTAAAAATGAATGAAAACTCAAAATAGAAGTCTAATGGAGAAAAAAGATTGATTGATTAGGTGATTGGGTAATTGATCTGGTTTATTTCAAGCATAAATTGGACTAAACGATACAAAGAAAATCACACAGATTTATTAAACTCATTACTGAGACAACGAAATGCATTTATTGAAATAAAAGAACAAAAACACAAGTCACATTTGATTCATTAAATATAGTGATTATTAACTAAAGTCAAGTAGGGCTTGATTGATTGCTTAAAAAGTGACTGGATCTACCACCCCGACATAGTTACTTCATTTTTTATTTTTACATAGTTTTAATAATCCGGTTCTGATCAGATCAATTTCAGATTTTTCATGTAACAAAATTGAGTGCATATTGATTAATGATTAATATCAGACATTATTTCACGTATTCAGTAAACAGTAAAATGAATCACACTTAATGTAACAGACATGTAATACTTACGGATGATCATGAGAATTCAATTTCATATTAATCCAAAAATTATCCCTTCACATTTCAAATCACGTTTTCAGGTATTAAGAAAGTGCTGATTGATTATCCTCTTAAAGAATTCTTACATTTTTTTAGGTTACATTGATGATTCACACTTTAGGTAACCAATATGTAATAATCATTAATGATATTTAGAACATATTACTACATAAATCCAGTAACCATTGCCACAAATTTCAGCTCAAGTAAAGAAAATCTGTATTTTATTGATTGTAAGTAGAGCATTTCAGTAATCATTGCTAAACATTACACTGTGAAATACTCATTAGTTATAATTAAAAGAACTTTGATTATTTCACCACATTCAAGTTAAAACGTTCACATACTTGGAATTATTCAAACACCAGTTGATCTTTACACACGTGGACAAAATTGTTGGTACCCCTCAGTTAAAGAAGGAAAAACCCACAATTCTCACTGAAATCACTTGAAACTTACAAAAGTAACAATAAATAAAAATTTCTTGAAAATTAAATAATTAAAATCAGCCATCACTTTTGAATTGCTGATTAACATAATTATAAAAAAAAAAACTAATGAAACAGGCCTGGACAAAAATGATGGTACCCATAACTTAATATTTTGTTGCACAACCTTTTGAGGCAATCACTGCAATGAAGCGATTTCTGTATTTGTCAATGAGCGTTCTGCAGCTGTCAACAGGTATTTTGGCCCACTCCTCATGAGCAAACTGCTCCAGTTGTCTCAGGTTTGATGGGTGTCTTCTCCAAATGGCATGTTTCAGCTCCTTCCACAGATGTTCAATGGGATTCAGATCTGGGCTCATGGAAGGCCACTTTAGAATAGTCCAACGCTTTTCTCTCAGCCATTCTTGGGTGTTTTTGGCTGTGTGTTTTGGATGGTTGTCCTGTTGGAAGACCCATGACCTGCGACTGAGACCAAGCTTTCTGACACAAGGCAGCACATTTCTCTCCAGAATGCCTTGATAGTCTACACATTTCATTGTACCTTGCACACATTCAAGACACCCTGTGCCAGATGCAGCAAAGCAGCCCCAAAACATGACTGAGCCTCCTCCATGTTTCACCGTAGGGACAGTGTTCTTTTCTTCGTATGCTTGGTTTTTGAGTCTATGAACATAGAGTTGATGTGCCTTACCAAAAAGCTCCAGTTTGGTCTCATCTGTCCAAAGGACATTCTCCCAGAAGCTTTGGGGCTTGTCAACATGCATTTTTGCAAATTCCAGTCTGGCTTTTTTAGGATTGTTTTTCAGCAGTGGTGTCCTCCTTGGTCGTCTCCCATGAAGTCCACTTTGGCTCAAACAACGACGAATGGTGCGATCTGACACTGATGTACCTTGGCCTTGGAGTTCACCTTTAATTTCTTTGGAGGTTGTTCTGGGCTCTTTGGATACAATTCCAACGATCCGTCTCTTCAATTTGGCATCAATTTTCCTCTTGCGGCCACGTCCAGAGAGGTTGGCTACTGTCCCGTGGGTCTTGAACTTCTGAATAATATGAGCCACTGTTGTCACAGGAAGTTCAAGCTGTTTAGAGATGGTCTTATAGCCTTTACCTTTAAGATGTTTATCTATCATTTTTTTTCGGATGTCCTGGGACAATTCTCTCCTTCGCTTTCTGTTGTCCATGTTCAGTGTGGTACACATCTTTTCACCAAACAGCAGAGTGACTACTTGTCTCCCTTTAAATAGGCAGACTGACTGATTATGAGTTTGGTAACACCTGTGATGTCAATTAAAGGACACACCTGAGTTAATCATGTCAGTCTGGTCAAATAGTTTTCAATCTTTTATAGAGGTACCATCATTTTTGTCCAGGCCTGTTTCATTAGTTTTTTTTTTTTTTAAATAATTATGTTAATCAGCAATTCAAAAGTGATGGCTGATTTTGATTATTTAATTTTCAAGAAATTTTTATTTATTGTTACTTTTGTAAGTTTCAAGTGATTTCAGTGAGAATTGTGGGTTTTTCCTTCTTTAACTGAGGGGTACCAACAATTTTGTCCACGTGTGTAACTATTCTTATCCTCATATTGTAAAAATTGAGTTTCTACAAGCATTTTGTTGAATTTTTGGATGTTTAAACATTGTTTGGGCTCATTACTGAACCCGTTCCAAAGTTTAGAGCCACACACAGAAACACAAAAACCTTTCTTTGTGGTTCTTATCAATTTTATCTTGAAGTTCCTACATCGCCTCAGTTTGTAACCTCCTTCATTTTCTAAGAACTGTTTTTAGGTATTCAATGGTAATGTTTTTCCAATAGCTTTGTACAGAATTAGGCCAGTGTAAAAATCAACAAGGTCATAGTTTAATAGTCTGGATTGATAAAATAAATTGTTTGTATGATCAAGATAACCAGCTATATGTACAATTCTGATGGCATATTTTTGAAGTAAAAAGAGAGGATAGAGTGAACTTTATAATTATTACCCCTAATTTTTATACAGTGGGTGAAAAACGGTAATATTAAAGAGCAGTTTAATAAATATGTACAGTTGTATTCTAATATGTATTTAGATTTATTTATGATTGAAATACTTTTTGAAACTTAAATTTTTATGTGTCTGATGTGTAGCTTCCAACTTCGTTTATCAATAACAAGCTCTAAGAATTTGATTTTTGTGACATTTTTGATTAAAGCATTACTTGTTTTAATTGAGAGCTCTGTATTGGCCTTGTACTCACTTGTAATCACTTGGATTTTTCAAGGTTCAAAGAAAGTTTATTGTAATCCATCCATGATTTTATTTTGTTTAACTTTGTGTTCACCACATGGATACGTTCCCTTCGATTCTCTGTAGAATAAAATATATTTGTGTCATTAGCAAATAAAATGAGTTTGAAAAGTTTTGAAACATTGAATAAATCATTTATGTAAATATTGAATAGCAGCGGGCCTAGAATTGATCCTTGTGGGACACCACAATGGATCTCCCTCAGCTCTGATGCATTAATCTTGACAAATTTTCTTACTGTCAAATAGCTTTTGAGCCAACTTAGTTCTAGTCCTCTTATCCCAAACCCTTCCAGTTTATCCAGTAGGATATCGTGATTAAGAGTCAAATGCTTTTTTTAAGTCAATTAAAACTGCAGCCGCAAGTTTCCTTTTGTCTAGAGCATTTGTGATTTCCTCCACAGCATCAATGATAGTCAATGAGGTTGATCTGTTTTCTCTGAACCCATATTGGTTTTCATGTATAATGTTATGTTTATCTGTTGGTATATTTAGCCAATTTACCATTGAACATTTTTTCTAAATTTTTGAGAATTGTTAGGAAGGAGAAAAATAGGTCTATTGTTTGTAAATAGGTGTTAGTTTCCGCTCTCATAAATAGGAATGAAAATTTTGCTATTTTCATTTGATTTGGGAATCTCCCAGTTTGTAGTGATAAGTTACATATGTATGAGGCTTAGAGAAATTCTTAATGACCTTCTTTTCTACTGTCATATCAATATTATTACAATCTGCTGACTTTTTGACTTCCGGTATGATGGTAACTGTGTCTGGCTTGGCCGCTACCAGCAGGAGTTCCCAGAAATCTATAATTTACTTTTTATCTGTGCTCCTGGTTTTGTTTTCTCTTAACAATGTTTTAGCTGCTTTAGTTAATGACCGCTTTGCACTGCTGTCGAATTGACTTTTGACTATTGGCAACAATACCTCTTCTTCCTGTGCTGGCGTCCTCCATTCCCTGCTTCCTGCGCCTCCAGCCGGCATTCTGTCTGAAGGCTTTCCGGGGCTACGGAGACCTCTGTGGAGGAGGAGAGGGAAAAGAGCTGGCGTCCAATTAAAGATAAGGCTAATGTGGAAGCTTGGAGTATCTGGTAGACAACGTTGAGTGTTCCTGAGCCCCTGTCTTCCATCGGCTCCCTTCAACCCAAAGCTCTCTCCTGATGCCCTGCCTGGAGTCCTGAGGCTGTCCTGAGGCGCTCCTGGTTACTTGTTCATTGATCGGCCTCGGACATCGGGCAGTGGTGGAGGAGTCGCTGCTTTCTTCCGGAGTCATCTCCTGTGCCGCGCCGTGAGAGTTGGACAATTCTCTTCAAGCTAGAGCTGATTAAAGTCAGGGCCAAGAACCCTCTGTACTGCGATTTTGTTTATTGTCCACCTGGTCCAAATAGCCTGTTTTTAAAGGAGTTTAGTGACTTCTTATCCACTACTCTGAAGCTGTCCAGTCTGATTTTAGTTGGTGATTTTAACATGCATATTAATGACGACCCTGACCTCTTTGCCAAAGGTTTCAGCGATGTCATGGACTTAATTTTATGCTGCATATGTCTGGGCCTACACATGCTAAAGGTGGCCCTCTGGACCTTGCTGTTAATTTAGGTGTGGATATTGACTGTGTTTTTTCAGAAGACATTTTTATTTCTGACATCACTGTATCTTTTTTAACTCTTTGTTTTCTGTGTCCCTTTTGCCTGCACATAGAGAAATCAGCTCTCGCATCCTGAATTCCTCTTCGGCATCTGCCTTTTCGAATGCTCTTTATCTGGTTTTATCCCTGTGCACTGATGTTAATCTCTTATTAGGTCTTTGTAACAGTTATTGTCTCTCCATTTTAGATCAGATCTGTCCTGTTAAAACTCACTAAATAAAAAACAGTAAAAGATAAAAGACAGTATTTGGCACCTCAAAAGGTGTTGTAGAAAAGTTGAACGCCTGTGGAGTAGAACTCACCTACTTGTTCACCTGCTTCATCTTAGGGACCTTTTAGCTTCTTTTAACAGTGTTGTCAGGGATGTGAGGGCTGCTGATTTCTCTAATCTTATTTCTAAAAGCAGAGGTAACCCTAAGGTGCTATTCAACATCATTAGTTGTCTTGTTACGCCTAGTCCATCTGCTGTTACCATTCATTCGAATGCCGATTGTAATCTATTTGTATCCTTTTTTATTGACAAAGTCAGTTCTGTGAGAAACTCTCTGCGTCCCACACCTGATCCCAGTTCTCTTCCCAGTACTGTTTGGCCAGTGATTTTAGATATGTTTTTACCTGTTTCTCTCTCTGGGTTAGTCAGATTGGTCAGCACAATGAAGACATCATCCTGTTCTCTTGATGTGATACCAACATCTCTATTTAAAGATGTCTCCCAGTCCATTGGTCCCAGTGTCCTGGCTATAATTAACTCATACCTGCTGTCTGATTAAGTCCTTGAATATTTAAAGAAAGCTGCCATCTTCCCTCTCCTTAAAAAACCCAGACTTAATCTCTCCCTCATGAGCAGTTACAGACCCATCTTGAATCTCTCTTTTATTTCTAAAATCTTGTTATGGTTGGATAGCAGAAGAACTTCCTGAACTAAGAAGAAAACATCAGCGACACTTGCTGAACACGTAAAGAACAAACCTGCAGAAGAGCAGCACAGATCTGGATTTCCTGGTTCTTCTGCACATCTGGATCCTCCATGAAGAAATAACCAGAGCTGTTCCACCACCAAACACTATGAGGCGCACTGAGCTGAAAGAAACACCAGAGTTGTTGAGAGAGGGAGGATGTGGAATGGCCTTTGACCTTAGAGAGAAATGAAAGAAGAAGCTTAGAAAGTGAAGGACGTTCTGCTCAGATGAAGCTCTTTGATTCTGTCTGCAGAGATGATCTGTGGCTGCAATGACAGACCCTCATGCACACGCTCACACGCGTGCGCATTCACTCCAGCGTGTGCGTGAAGGTAGACGGCGCTCTAACGGAGAGCTTTGAGGAGAGAGGAGTGAAGCAGGGCTGTCCTCTGAGCGGCGCCCTCTATGTTTCAGCCAGCAGAATGCATGCTGACAGCACCACTATCAGGAACACGTGAGGTCACGCCCACTGAGGAGGGGCCTGTTCCACAGCAGAAGGAGCTGCAGGTTCCAACAGGAAACCTTTGAGAAACAGCATCTGCAGCTGAATGAAAGCAAATAGTGTTTTCTGTCACAGAAATGTTGCCTTTTGATCTCCTCTGTGAGGACTCTCCTCTACATCACAGATGAAGCTCCGCCTCCAAGCGTCCACGTTTGTTCTCCAATCTTCTGCAGGTTCTAATCTGCTTCTTTCTGATTGGTCAGAACCTTCAGACCCAGAACCCTCAGCCTCTGCTTTCTTCCCAGAACTGCTGGTTCTGAAGCTTCCTTCAGTTCTGTGGGAATCTGCTTCACTTCCTGTCAGAGCAGCACTCCCATGTTGGCTGCCGTTCAGCTGCGGCGGGTCTGGATCAGGACCTGCATCACTGCCTAGCTGTGGTGAGGCGGGTCCCTGCTTGTGTCGCTGGACTTGGTTGCCTATGCGACTATTCACAGAGAGAGCAGTCCCAACTATTAGCGTTTCTAAAAACAAACGGTCATGCTCAGCCTGTTTCACATTGCCAATCTCTGTCAGTTAGGGGGTGGGAGCTCTGAAAGGGGTGGGGGGTTCGTGTACGGATCTGGGGGAGGGGACTTTATGTTAACATTATTTGTTTTTTATTTGCTTATTCAGTATCATTATTATTTTGTTTTTTATTTTTATTTTGTGTGAAGCACTTTGTGTTATGTTTTATATGAAAAGTGCTTTATAAATAAAGATTGGTTGATTGAAGAAGACTTCTGCATCCACCTGTCAGTCATTCTGAAGCCCCGCCCCCTTCCATCACATCTGTTCAGAAATCACAGATGAATCCTGATCAAACCCTCAGAGCATTCTGGGAGATCATCTATACCTTCAGTTCAGATTAAATGATTTGATCAGTTTTGTTTCAGTTCCGAAAAATGAAAGAAAAGTTTGAAACCAGAAACCAGTTTGGATCCAGAAGCGAGACGAGGAGCTGAGATGTGGAGACTAAAGAACAAAGGTCAACTTGAAGCTTTATCGTTTCTGCAGCTTCCTCACCAACAGGAGCTCAGTGTGAGTCAGAGGTCATGTGATCAAAATGTTCCGGAGAAAGGCTGAAGCTGATTGGTCCAATGAAGAAACCTGACTGAAAGAAAGAGTGTAAAGAGAAACCCACTGTGGGAAAGACTCCACACTTCTGACTGATGTTCACATCCACTTTATTCTTCCCAGTAAAGATTGGGACAGAACACTGGAAACTCAAAAGAACAGAGAAACCGTTCTAATCTCTACCTAGAAAACATGAATCACATGAACATAAGACAGAAACTCCAGTCTGTTTCTTTATCATCTTCATTACTCCATTTTTTTCAAACGGTTACTTGCTCTCATAACTCAACAAAATAGAAACTGAAGTCATTTTTTGCTTAAAACAATAATGAAATGTTCACTGATCACATTAAACTTGTAATAATCAAACATATATACAAAACATTTCTAATGATAACACAAACTTTGACAATATACCCATTTTCTCAGCATAAACTTACAACCACAACGGTCAACTAAACAACTTTAAACTAAAAATAATAATGTAGAAGTCGACAAATAAAAGTAGGGGTGTAACGGATCATTGCTAATCTGTGATTCATACTGATCACCCTCTACGGTTCGACACACGTGTGCTGTGGATCGCCAACCCTCCACCCCCTGGTGCACATAATTTATATCAATTTTTAGATCAAACAGCATGCAATTTGGGCCTCAAATTCACATCTATCGTCTTTGAAGATGTGGATTATGAGAGATCAGGTTTATCTTTTCTGAAGAGTTCTACAAAAAAAAAAAACATTGGTGAACACATTTCCATGTCCGGGTTATTAAACTCATATTATATAGAATCATTGAACATGAATCCATTCTTTTTTATATATTGATAATTGTGGCTTATAGATAACACTTAAACAGAGCACTACTGCAAAGTAAGTTCAACAAACAGATTACCCAACTAGCAATATTTAGCTATTAACTTGTAAAACTAGTGAAAATTAGTCATGCGAGAAAGTTTTGTGACTGTGTAGCTTAAGTATCTTCAGAACTATGGGTCTTTTTTGTTTAATTATGATTCATATGTACATGAACCATTCCTAAAAATTCAACAGTGACTACCTCCTAAAACCTGTTGTAGTAACAGTAATGTGATCATTAGTCATCAGTGAAGGTTTGGCGACTGTAGCTTTAGCATCTCCAGAGCGATTGAACATTTTTGATCAGACTTATACTTTAAAAGTACCTACTACATGAAAACAATTACTTTCTCTTAAAATTGAGGTTGCAGTATGAATATGACTTTTCATTTTTAGCATATATCAATGTAACTATTTATTTGTTTTCTTTTGGGGTCTTTTGAAAAGCCTTTTTATGTTGTCATTTGCATTAAGACAAACCACTAAAGACACTTGCTGTCAGTCATAAACGTTTAGAGTTAATGTACCCAAAGGATGGATCTGTCAATATTTTGCCAACTACCAAATTGTTTTTGTGAGCCTCCTCCTCAAACTGGCTTTCTGCTGCACTTTATGGCAATAAATTGTCATGACTTAATCATATGTAGGTGACAGTTCTAGTGAAGTATCATCTGTAGTCATAAACTTAAATTATATAGTGATGATAATTTTAAATAAAAAGAAAATAAATATTTGACCTCTGATCAGGACGCAACATTAGATTTTGATCGAGTCTAAAACGATGTGATCTGGCCCAATTTCCGATCACGTGATTGACTGGGACATCCCGAATGAAAAGCTACAAATAAAAGTCTTCAAAAATTAGAAAATCATATAAAAAAAATCATCTAAAACTTGTGTCTTTTAATTTGACTACTGCATAAATGCTCCGTGGTATGGAAACAATCAACCTGTCTGACTTCAGGTCATCTTCATTGTTGGATCTAGTGTCTCATCTTCATCTGAATATCACAGTTCAGATCTTTTTAAATTACATCACTGTCATTAAAGCACATTTAGATAGCTTTGGAAAAGAGAGATGTCCAAAGTTTCCACTGGAAATGAAATCTGAATCTTCAAACAGCTTGTCAGCATTTGAGGTGCTTTAGGATTCATTGTATTTCACTGACTGAAAAACCATTCAAAGGTTCAGAAAAAGCACTGCAAGTGTTTGGAGTTAGAAAAGCAGACGAATAGTATAGGTCAATTCAATTTGATTAACTTTACTCAGACAGATTGATCTGGTTGGGAAAATCGATTCATCTTTACCCCTACAGTCTTTACAAGAACAAAAGTTTCTCTCCTGTGTGAGTTCTCATGTGTATTTGGAGACTAGATATTTGACTAAAACTTTTACCACATTCATTACATAAAAAAGGCTCTTGTCCTGTGTGAGTTATCATGTGTCTTCTTAGATGAGAACTTTGATTAAAACTTTTATCACATTCTTTACACAAAAAAGGCTTTTCTCCTATGTGAGTTCTCATGTGTGTTTTGAGACTACATTTATGACTGAAACTTGCATCACATACTTTACAAGAAAACGGTTTCTCTCCTGTATGAGTTCTCATGTGGGTTTTAAGATTAGATATTTGACTAAAACTTGTATTACATACTTTACAAACAAAAGGTTTCACTCCTGTGTGAGTTCTCATGTGTGTTATGAAATTAGACTTATTACCAAATCTTTTATCACATTCTTTACAAGAAAAAGGCTTCTCTCCTGTGTGAGTTCTCATGTGAATTCTTAGCTGAGAATGGCAATTAAAACCATTACCACATTCTTCACAGATGTAACGTCTTTTATCAGGCCGAGTCCTCATCTGGAGAAATGCACTGGGCGTATTACTTGTTCTTTTAACAGCATTTATAAAGTAAAGGTTCTTGTCTTTTGGGGATTCTTTGCATTTCTGAATCAAACTTACCATCTTGGATTTTTTTCTAACAGAGTCACACCGACTTTCTGACATGTGAGAGCTGTCCACATCTTGGTTCTGTGGGTCTGTCTCTTCATTTGTAGTTGATGTTGATTCTTCCTGTTTGCTTCCTTCTTCATCTGGACTATAAGTAACAACAAAAATCTGGTGACTTTTTAGATCTGCTACATTGTGCAAGTTTTCCTGCATAGTAGGAATCTCCATGGAGGTATCGGTCTCCTGCTTTAGATCAAGCTGCTTTTCATCCTGACTGATACAGAACCCTTCTTGCTCCTCTTTGATCTGTGGAGGTTCTGGCTCCCCTTGCTCCTTTTCAATCTGTGGAGGTTCTGGCTCCCCTTGCTCCTTTTCAATCTGTGGAGGTTCTGGCTCCCCTTGCTCCTTTTCAATCTGTGGAGGTTTGGGCTCTTCCTGTTCCACTCTGGAGTTCATCTGCTGGTTAAAGGAATGTTCCTCCTCGTTCACATAATACTGGGGGAGGACTGCAGGGATACAAACACAAGAAGAAACGTTTTAAGCTGTGCTCACACTGAACAAGGAATGTACAGGGGTTTAATTTCAATATTCACTTAATGTAGAGAAGCTATCTGGAGTCATGCAGTGCATCAGGCATTAAGCTACAATCTGGATGCAGAGAAATTTTGAGTTTAAAAATCTGAACGTTGAAGGAAGAAGATCACGTCAATAAAAAAGGGATTCAGCATTGAACAGCTGAGGTCAATTTTCATGCTAAGAAGATGAGAACCACTATTGTTTGGTTGTAAAGCAGCTGTAGTGAAGCGGTCTGGTCTTTTGTGTTGGTCTACTGTTGTTCACTGGGATTTTGTACTTCTCTGCTTCTGTATTCTTCTACTTGCAGTCCCATTCAGAGTCATTGTTGCTTTGACAGAGCTATGAATTGCAACCATGATGAGTCACTCATTTGCTGTCTTTTAAATAGAAAACTCAAAATCAGCTCAGCCTCAGAATCTTTTCACATGAAGACCAAGGCCCTTCAAACTTCAGGTCTGCCATTAGTGGCACATTTGAATCACAAGAGGAGCTCCTCAGCCACCACATTCCAAAGCAGCGGATCAAATGATCCCTCCTCAGTTTTTTAAGGGAGTTCCCAAAACTTCAGCCCTGCAGGTATTAAAACAAATGCAGAGCAACTAAGCATACCTCCCCTGCGCCTTTCCCCGCCTCCCTGCGTGCACACCGCCTGTCCTTTTCTCCTCACCCCTGCTGCACTCACTGCATGGCTCAATCTTCTCTTTTCTTCTTTCATGGGGGTACTTTTGAAACAAGTGTTCAAATCCTGGGATATTTGCATCTGTGCATCTTTTATAGTCGATTAATCGATTAGTCGTTGACAGCCCTACTATGCTGGCCTAAATGTCAGATACCGTATAACTTCCTATAAAGGCCGGTCTCTAGTAGCCGCCGGTCTGCAATAAACGCCGGGTCACCGCCAGCAATGTTCTTTTAGGCACCGGTCTCTAAAAAAACGCTGGGCTCCTTTAAGATTCGCCTATCTTCCCCGAGCGGGGTGTCTATGGTAACAAATTGTGTGGTAAGCTAGTGTAGCAATGGCTAAAAAACGCTCGTTTGATTTAGCTTTTAAGCTTTGTGCCGTGGCATATGTCAGTAAACATTCTGGAGAGGAATCTGCCCGACATTTTGGAGAGAATCCTAAACCCATCAGAGAATGGCACAAGCAGATCAGTGCTATGGAGAAAATGGCAGCAGAAAAAGGATCAACAGCTCGCTATCGATTGTCTGGAGGAGGTACAAAAAAATGTATGAAGAATCAGAAGAACTTGTGTTAACATGGATAATTGAGCAAAGAAGGAAAGGAGCGCGTGTCTCCAGGAAAATGATTCGCACTACGGCAAAGAGGACTTTTCACACGGAGATTGATGACGCTTCAAAAAGAAAAGAATCGTTCACAGCCAGTGTGGGTTGGCTTGACAAATTTATGAAAAGCCATCAGCTATCTCTCCGTCGGAAGATAACGCTGGCGCAGAACAAGTGATTGACAAGCTAGTCTCTTTTGTCATGTGGGTTTCCAGAAAGCGAACTGCAGATGGAATTCTGGACATCATTGCAATGGACGAGACTTCGGCTTAGTTTGACATGCCTGGACCCACAACGGTCGAGCCTACCAGCAGCAGGAGTTTTACCATAAAAACATCCGGTGACAAGAAAATGCATTTCACCATGTTAGCAACAAAAGCAGACGGCACCAAGTTGAAACCATTTATGGTATTTCGGGGTGCAAAGCAAGAGGTGGCAAGACTACAGGATGTTCCAGAGGCTGTGGTAGTGACCTCAGCAAATGGATGGATGAATCAGGAATTAACAATAATGTGGTGCTAGAAAGTTTGCAGTGTTTTTTGTTTTCGGAAGAGGCTTCTTGTCTGGGATGCTTATCGCTGTCACATCAGTAAGGAAATGAAAGAAGAACTGAAGAAATATAACATGTCAACGGCAGTTATCCCCGGTGGTTGCACCAAATACATCCAACCTGCTGAAGTTGTTTGGAACAAGCCCTTCAAAGACAAGCTTCGAGAATCGGATGACAAATGGATGCTCGGGGGATAAAAATAAGGACTGGACATCTGGCGGAAATTTGAAAGCGCCTGCGCTGTGTTTGTTAGTAACGTGGATACTATCAGCTTGGCAAGAAATCACCCTGGAAATGATAAGAAAATCTTTCAAGGATTGTGGAATTCTTAATGCATGCGATGGATCTGAGGATGATCTCATCCACTGCTTATAGGATGGCCAGCCACGTCATGCTGGGAGTGCGAAACTGCAAGCAGCCTGTGTTGCCACTACAAGAAGAGGAGGATAAAGGAAAACTGGCAAATAACGAAGCAATCATTTCTGACTCAGACGATGACGGTAAGTCATTTTCTTTATTGTTTTTATGCATTCTCTGTATTGGTATGCGTGGGTTCTGAAAGGGACCATTTCCGCGTGTTTCTTAGGGGATTTGCTGGGCTGATGAACTATATGCTAATGCTGTGCTAACAAGCTGTGCTGCTTGTCGCTAATTTGCAACCACAAACTGGTTTAAAGTCAGAGAATATTTTCACAAAGCTGACTTTAAGACGTGTCGGATAAATACAGCAAACTTAATTCATGGGACATTCATAAAAACATTCTTTTCTAAATACAATAACAGAGGTGAATCCACTTTGAATAAAACTTTATCAATAACATTACACAGCCTTTGATGAGCTGAAAAAAGCCCCCCTTCATGACACCGCTGCATCTTTACTGTCAGTGACATAATGACAAGAATCCAAAACTTCATAATGCTTTTAGGGTTTTTTTGTTCTGATTTCATATAAAAATGAATCAACTGGAGGTTGAATTGAGAAAATCTGCTCTACTGTAGTAAACCTGTCCTTGTTTTCTCAGCATGTTTTAATTTGAGTTTACGGTTAGATGACATTAAAGATTTATTCATACTATTTAGATTGTACTTTTATGCTATTTTAATTTCTTAAAACATTTTTTTTTAAATTTCATTCTCTGTATAAATGTCAATGGTTCAGACTAAAGGTGACTGACAGCTCTCTTCATAGGGGTCACAGGGGGGCTTTTTATCTGTGCTAAAGAGAAGAAACAACACATTTATAAAACACTTCATAGAATGTGAAAAATGCCAAAAGCAGAAAGCAAATACTGATTAGAAATCTAAGTTATTTACAGCAGTTATCTTTTGTTTTCATTATGCTCTGACGTCCTCTCTGCATTCAACATTATATCATTTTTTAAAATAACACCTGGGTTGTGACTTCAAACTTGGAGTATAAAACCACATGTAGCAAAACCTGCTTGAAGGTCGTAGCAGCCAAAAGTAGAAGTACGACAAACTTAAGCTAGTGGTAGCTCACAACACATCAGCTGCATTGATCTACAAACATGTTTACAGCTTGAATTTAGTTAGAACTTTGTGTTTGAGCTGATTTCCAAAGGTGATGTTAAAATAAAAATAGCTTTTTTAAAAATATTTTCTGCCATTTGTAATTTTTTTAAGAAAGTAAAAAGCGGAGAAAAAAAATAGATTAAAATAGAATTTTGTGTTAAAAAAACAAAATTGAGATTACATTTTTTTTGGCCATATTGCCTTGATTTATGCGTAACTTTAGATTTGTGCGTGCATAATTCTTAAATTTGTGCGTAACGTTGGATGTGTGTGTGAGTAATTCTTGATTTGTAACTCATAAAATACATTTTGTGCATGAGTACAAAAATTACAAAATTAAAAAAAATAAGTTCAGAGCGGCTGATCAGAAAACTATGATGACCCAGCATTCCAGTAGCATTTAAACGCATCACTTATGCACAAATCTGGGAGACGTAAAAAAAAAAAAAGAGTCTCACATGAGATTTACGTTTAAATATGGTTTTGTGGGTGAGTAACAAGTGATTTGCACTTTTTTTTTTTTAAAGATTTGTGCGTGTAGTTAGTTTCAAACTGTCGTAATTTTAAGTTGTGCATGTCTAAAGTAAATCTAAAGTTACGCACAAATCAATAATTACTCACGCACAAATCTAAAGTTATGCACAAATCAATAATTACTCACGCACAAATCTAAAGTTATGCAAAAATCAAGAACTACTCACGCACAAATCTAAAGTTATGCAAAAATCAAGAACTACTCACGCACAAATCTAAAGTTATGCAAAAATCAAGAACTACTCACGCACAAATCTAAAGTTACACACAAATCAAGAACTACTCATGCACAAATCTAAAGTTATGCAAAAATCAAGAACTACTCACGCACAAATCTAAAGTTATGCAAAAATCAAGAACTACTCACGCACAAATCTAAAGTTACGCACAAATCATAATTACTCACGCACAAATCTAAAGTTACGCACAAATCATAATTACTCACGCACAAATCTAAAGTTACACACAAATCAAGAACTACTCATGCACAAATCTAAAGTTACACACAAATCAAGAATTACTCACGCACAAAACTAAAGTTATGCAAAAATCAAGAACTACTCACGCACAAATCTAAAGTTATGCCAAAATCAAGAACTACTCACGCACAAATCTAAAGTTATGCAAAAATCAAGAACTACTCACGCACAAATCTAAAGTTATGCCAAAATCAAGAACTACTCACGCACAAATCTAAAGTTATGCCAAAATCAAGAACTACTCACGCACAAATCTAAAGTTATGCAAAAATCAAGAACTACTCACGCACAAATCTAAAGTTATGCAAAAATCAAGAACTACTCACGCACAAATCTAAAGTTACACACAAATCAAGAATTACTCACGCACAAATCTAAAGTTACACACAAATCAAGAATTACTCACGCACAAATCTAAAGTTATGCAAAAATCAAGAACTACTCACGCACAAATCTAAAGTTACACACAAATCAAGAATTACTCACGCACAAAACTAAAGTTATGCAAAAATTGAAGTGATACTTATTTCTCTATATACAATTCTGCCTTTTCAACTGGACGGTAAAGAGATGGAGGTTCTTCAAGGACACGCTGTTGTGGGGTGAGAGTTTGAGACTTAAAATGTCAAATCTAGAATTTTTTTATTCTACTTTTATACACTCATGTCTTTATTTGTTTCTACCCCTGAAACAATGTTATTTCATCTTTTATTTGATTTTATTTATATTGTTTGCATAGATGTGCAATGTATATTAGTGGCTCCTTTGAACATTTTTTATACTGAAATTGACATTTAAAATAAAGTCTATTTTTTTTAAAAAAGCCACAGTGCTCCTTGCTGGATCTCTGTTGTCCTGTTGGGTCAGATTTGCCCCAGCCCGGGGTCACAAAGAGAGGAGTAACAAACATGAAGTTGAAAGAAGAACGACAGCAGAATCCTCCAACAGAAGCAGTCATAGGTCCACTAGAACCTGGATCCATCCGAACGTTCTGGAAGATGAAGAAGAAGTGAACATACCTATCTGGTGGAGCTGAAGCTGCGGGTTCCAGATAATATCCAGCAGTCTGCGCTGACGACAGAGCTCCTCCTCGTACTGGACGATGGTTCCTTCACAGAGTCTGCAGATTTCTTCAGCAGCAGCAGCTAGTCGCTCTCTGATCAACTCTCTCAGAGACTGAAGGGAAGACATGGTTCCTGCAGCTGCTCCGATCTTCAGCTCAAACAAACACCAAAGTCCTCTGAACACCAGCAGCTCCGATCATCTGCTAGTCTCACAATCACAGCCACGTTGTCTTTCCATTCAACACTTATTCACTCATTCACGACACTTTAGCTAAAGATGATTGTTCGGAATCGAACCACGTATCGCTACATCTCTTTAGAAACCTCACAAACGTCCGAACAAAACACCGCCGTCCGAACAACACAAGCTAACGCTGCTAGCTAGCCTGATAGCGCCTCGTGCTGCAACTTCCGGGTCACGTGACAAACTTTATTTAAAAAAAAAAACGTTCAATTTGACCTTAATATGGTCCAAAACACTTCAAATACTTATAAAAACCGTTTTAGGTCAGGAAATAACAAAGAAAAGACAATCTAAGTGTAAAATGGTACCGTTTTGGCCAGTAACCTAAATTTTATAAGAGAATTAACTAATTTAAGATCCTTATTCAAATAATTTCAAAGTTTTAATCCAAAAGCAAAAGATGATAAGGAGTTCTGAGCGTCTTTTTTTTACCCTTTCATGAGGATCTGTCAGCTTCCTGACTTTCCTCACTGAAACATTCGCTTTAGTTTGGATTTCCTAATATTTCACATGTTTTAGGACTCCATGTTTATGCCTGTGACCCTGTGATGTAATTCTGACCAGAAGTTAACAGGACAAATTTAATTTCTATTCAAGACAAAGAAAGTCGTATTCAAAACAGACACGTCAAACATCAAACTAAATGTTTTCATATTTTTTACACAAAGTATTAATTTGGGTTTTCTCCAAATACACTAAGCCCCTGTTGTAACAGTAAAATCTTTCCAACACAAAAGGCCTTCAGCTCTGATCTGTTTGCTCAGCTGTTGGAAAGGACACGTTTCAAAAATACTATTTCTTACTATCTTATAATAAAGAAACACAATTGATTTGACAGAGAATTGAAGCAAGTATTGCAGCCTGACCCTCAACAATCATTTCTGGTGGTCATGTGACCCTGTGGCTAAAAGCATCGCCCTCCCCTGCTCTCTAGACTCCTTACCTTATTGTTCACCCTAATGATGATTTCAGTTTCACTGCTTTGGATTTTCTTCTTTAGAATTTCAGAAACATGAATGAATCCCCAATCCAATAGTCACTGTCTTCTTAAAACAACTATTCTGTTTGGTGATGATGATGAACTCCATCTCTCTGGGTTTCCATGATTCTCCTCATATTGATCAGCCATCATTCTGCAGCTTTTCAGACTCTTCTTTCTTTTGTGTTGAGGCTGTGCTGTCGATGCAGGAAAATGACATGAACTATGAATGCATTTCATAGTCGACAGGAAAAGACAACGATCCACAAAGTGACTCATCTGATGGAAAAACACACCAAGCCAACTAAGAAGAACTAAATAACTGGCTGGGAGAGGTTTTCCCACAACTGCCGACATTTAGATTAAACACCATCATATTTACAGTAATATTAGAAAATAAATGAATGTGAAGCTGGCCTAATAAATGGTTTATGTTCAGGGCATCAGAACCTGCCATTTTATTGTGGCTCCTGAAATTCCAGCTCAAATCTGGATTCATTTGATTAGTCTTTTGTCTAAAGCTACAATTCCCCCTGTGTTTGTTTGTAAAAACTTTATTTCATGATATCAAGCCATGTCTTGTTCTGTTGTGTTGTGGTTGTTCAATAAAAAAAAAATCTGCGTTTTGTAGTTGCAGTGCAATGACGTCATAAAGTTCACCCGAAACTGTTTTTTTTTTCATTTAGACTTTTTTTATTTAATATGACATGAAGTAAAACTTTTTTTCATACATATTCGAAGCATTTTTCTAACCTTATTCAGATCCAGTTCAACATTTCATACGGTTCCTTTTAAATAAAGTTTGTCACGTGACCCGGAAGTTGCACCACGAGGCGCTAGCATGCTAGCTAGCAGCGTTAGCTTGTGTTGTTCGGACGGCGGTGTTTTGTTCGGACGTTTGTGAGGTTTCTAAAGAGATGTAGCGATACGTGGTTCGATTCCGAACAATCATCTTTAGCTAAAGTGTCGTAAATGAGTGAATAAGTGTTGAATGGAAAGACAACGTGGCTGTGATTGTGAGACTAGCAGATGATCGGAGCTGCTGGTGTTCAGAGGACTTTGGTGTTTGTTTGAGCTGAAGATCGGAGCAGCTGCAGGAACCATGTCTTCAGAAGCTCAGAAAGAATCTGTCAGCGAGCAACTTTCTGCTGCTGAAGAAACCTTCAGACTCTGTGAAGGAACCATCGTCCAGAATGAGGAGGAGCTCTGTGGTCAGCGCAGACTGCTGGATATCACCTGGAACCCGCAGGTTATAGGTATGTTCACTGCATCCACCTGCAGACAAACACATCCATGAACGTCACATGTTGATGTGAATGAATCTCTAGCATTGGATCGATCAGAGAAAACACTGGAAAGTTTGGTCCTGGTTGATGATCCAGCATTAGGTGGAGTTTTCTTCCAGTTAAAGTCAACCACCGGCCTTTTAGACCCCAATTCCTACATCACTGTTCAAAACATTTCAGGACTTCTTTCACTTTGAGCTTTGAAATCTAGGAAATGACTCTTCAGACAGGCGTCTTCCTCGCTGCCTTTAAAACTGCAGTGTTACATCCTAAATCCTTGATAATTATCAGTCAGAATTTAACTTACTCACAGAAAAATCAGTTTTTGTTCATTAAAACAAAGTTTTAAATAAAAATAATTGAATTGAAAAGTGTCAATATTTTTTTTTTCTTTTCTAATTTGGGCACCAGATGGATTTGACCATTTTTGTCAGTTTCTGACCTTTTGTTTTCCATCTTTTTGTTTTTTTGGCTCTTTGCACTAAACTTCTCCACCAAAGGCTCAGACTAAACCATTTTCACCTTGGTGATCAGTTTTGTGTTCTCTATTTTTAAAAAGCATGAATTTAATATACTTGTATTACAATGTGGGTTATAGAATTTCACAGAATGACTGACTTTTTTAGGCCCCTGCGACAGACTGGCGACCAGTCCAGGGGCGTCCCCTGCCTTCGCCCATGAGTAGCCGGGTTAGGCTCCGGCAGCCCCGTGACCCCGAAAGGGAAAAAGCATGTTAGAAAATGAATGAATGAATGAATGAATGAATGACTAACTTTTTAAAAAAATGTGTATAGTAGATTCCGCCCTCCTCCCCCATCCGTCCACTTCATTTGGGCGAGACCGGCCCCCCCCTTCTCCTTTTCCTTCACACACCTGTCCGGCATCCTCTCAGCCGACTGGTGTGCGTGCAGCTGCAGGAGGCGCCAGTTTGCTGGTTTCAGGCCTTTCCCTCAGGACTGAGCCGGCGCCCCCTTTGATCTGCCGCCACAGGCAGCCGCCTGTCCTGTCCCGTGTCTAAAACCCCTACAGCTCACACAGGTGGCCCTGTCTATTACAAACGCGTGCCTGTGCTTCCAGTTGAGATTCAATCCAGTCAGACTGAACCATTTTAAAATAAATATGGGGTTTGGGGGGGTCCCCGCAGACATTGATGCTTCCAAAACAAAAAATAAACATTGTTGCCATGACATTGTAAATAAACTATTTGTGATTATATATTAGTTAATGATGAACAGAAATAAATATTTTCAGTTTTATCAGTTCATCCTTGTTATGGGGCCTCTGTGAAGTGAGAATGAGGTCAAAAATGCAGCGACTGACTCGCATGTTTCACATACGGTCACTATAATAGAGAGAAAGACACAATGGATTCACCTTTATGATTATATTTAGAAAATCCAAAAGGAAAATAATGAGTGTGCCAAACAAAGGGATTGGAACCTTGGCCCAACATAAAATAAGTCAGGGACACAGCTGACCCAGCCACGTTAACTGGAGGCAGCAGCTCCCTGCTAAGGCTGCCTAACAACGTTTGAACTAACCAGAAGAAACAAAGAAAGCCCGCAAAGAAAGACGACCAAGTTCCAACCCCAAATTAAAAAAAAATAAAACCCAGCAGTTTGTGACTGCTGAGGACAAAAATAAGGAAAAGAGGAACAAATTAACCAGCACTACAAAAACTCAGGCCCTGCTTTTGCTCAGCATAAAAATAACAGAAATGGTCCGGAGTTCTCTGGGTCGTCGTTGCACAGCCACACAGTTTTAATGTCCAGTGCACAAATACAGTTTCTGTTTTAGATACGTGTGCTGTGGGTGGCTTCGGTTTGTCAAGCTGATGATACATATTCCTCAAAGGAAACTGGTATATATCTTCAGTGCACAGGCAATGGGTTTTGGTCCATGGAAAAATGAATGAGATGGGAATCTAAAAAGAGCGCGCCCAATCACCCCCACACCGAGACCCCACCGAAGCACCAGCTACAGTCAGGTCCCTCCTGACACCCGCACTTTAGAGTTTTTTTATTAGGTCTTTGACTCATTCTTTTGTTTAACAGCGAGAAGGCTCTGGTTCAAATTTCAACTGGATCCTTGCTGTGTGGAGTTTGCATGTTCTCCTCGTGTGTGTGAGGGTTTTATCTCACCCACAGTCCAAGAACATGCTTCATAGGTTAATTGATCATTCTAAATTGTCCTTTAGGTGTGGATGTGAGTGTTTGTGCTGTGTGGTCCTGCTACGGACTGCCAACCTGTCCAGGGTGTTGCCTGTCTTTGCCCAACAGAAGCCAGGTTGGGCAGCCTCGAAAGGTAAAATACAGGATATCAGGATGGAACAAACTCATTCTTGTGTTTGTGTCCTTGCAGTCCTTCCCCAGCATTTGGTGAGTGAAGAGGAAGATCTCTGCAACCAGCAGAGGAATTTCAGGGTGGAACACGGGGAACCAGAACTTCTACAGATTAAAGAGGAACAGGAGGAACCAGAACTTCTACAGATTAAAGAGGAACAGGAGGAACCAGAACCTTCACAAATGAAAGAGGAACAGGAGGAACCAGAACCTTCACAAATGAAAGAGGAACAGGAGGAACCAGAACTTTCACAGACTGAAAAGGAACTCTGGAAGCTAGAATTTCCACAGATTAAAGAGGAGCAAGAAGGGTTCTGCATCAGTCAGGATGAAGATCAGCTTGATCTGAAGCAGGAGACTGATACCTTGATGGAAATTCCTACTTATGAGGAAAAAAAGAACAACCAGCAGAGATTTAATGTAACTGATAGTCAGGATGAAGAAAAAAGGCAACATGAAGAATCAACATCAACTACAGATGGAGAGACAGACCCACAAAACAGAGATCAGAGGAAGAGAAGAGACAGAAATCATGTCCAAAGTGTGGTCAGCTCTAATGTGTCAGAAAGTCAGTGTGACTCTGATGTTAGAAAAAATTCCAAGAAGGAAACTTCAGTAAAGAAATGCAAACAATCTCCAAAAAAAAATAAACTTAAAGATGTAAAGACTGGAAAAAGAACAAGAACTGCACACAATGTGTCTTCCCACATGAGAGCTAAATCTGATAGAATACCATATGTCTGTGAAGAATGTGGTAAAAGTTATAGAAATGTATCTATTTTCAAGTCACACATGAGAATTCATACAGGAGAGAAGCCTTTTTGTTGTCCAGAATGTGGTAAAAGTTTTACTCAAATTTCTAATCTCAAAGGACACATAAGAACTCACACAGGAGAGAAGCCTTTTTGTTGTCCAGAATGTGATAAATGTTTTAGTCAGATATCTAGTTTGAAAACACACATGAGAATTCATACAGGAGAAAAGCCGTTTTGTTGTCAAGAATGTGGTAAACGTTTTAGCCAAATATCTCATCTCAAATCCCACATGATAACACATACAGAAATGAAGCCTTTTTGTTGTAAAGGGTGTAACAAAAGTTTCAATCAAAAATCGAATCTCAAAAGACACATGAAAACTCATACAGAAGCTACACCTTTTGTTGTCAAGAATGTGACAAATGTTTTAGTGACTACCAAGTTTTAAATCACACATGAGGATTCACACCTTTTTGTTGTAGGAATGTGATCCAAGTGAAAGTCTTGCATTTAGTCTCAAAGAGCACATGAGGATTCACACAAAAATCTGCTTATTTTACTTAGTCAAAAGAACTTCGTCCAAACTGTATGCAGTAATTAAAGGAGGCAGAAGTGAGGATTGAGTCCATAGAAAGAAGCCGTTTTCTGAAGTCTGATGAGTGTGCTGAGAACATTCTTTTTTTATTTTTGTGATATAATAATCACAAAGACACAAATCTTTTGACTTTCATTATACATAAGACACAATCATCAAAATTCATGATATATAGCATTGATGCAAATCTGTGTAGTGATTCCATACACTATGAGCTTTCTTTTTTGCTGATTGACAATAAATAATAAACTTTTCCATTAATTATTTTTATGTATCTGTAAATAGAGATGACTTTTTTGGAATAACAACAGTTCAATCCTCAGCTCTTGAATTGTTTTTACCAGTTTTGAAGGTACCATTACTTTTTGTAATGACATTGTTTATGTATTTCATTTTCAATAAAAAGTTGAGCAATTCAAAAGCAAAGGGCTGAGCTCCATGACTCTCCTCAGAAACTCATCCAGGGATGGGTTCTCCATGTTGTTCTCCAGGAAGTCCTCAATAACCTTTTCCTTCCTGTTGCAGTAACAGTGGAACATGTAGACTGCAGCCAGAAACTCCTGAACGCTCAGATGAACAAAGCTGTAGACCGGTTTGTGGAAGATCTCACACTCTCTTCTGAAGATCTCAGTACAAACTCCAGAGTACACTGAGGCCTCTGTGACATCCAGACCACACTGCTGCAGGTCTTCTTGGTAGAACATGATGTTTCCTTTCTCCAGATGTTCTAATGCCAGCCTCCCCAGCTTCAGAAGAACTTCCCTGTCAGTCTCTGTCAGCTCTTGTGGACTTGTCTGATGTTCCTGCTGGTACTTGTTCTTCTTCCTCTTTGTCTGGACCATCAGGAAGTGTGAGTACATGTCAGTCAGGGTGGTGGGCAGCGCTCCTCTGTGCTCTGTGGTCAGCATGTTCTCCAGAACCACAGCAGTGATCCAGCAGAAGACTGGAACTTCACACATGATGTAGAGGGACATGGAGCCCTTGATGTGGGAGATGATTCTGCTGGACAGCTCTTCATCTGGGAATCTCCTCCTGAAGTACTCCTCCTTCTGAGCATCATTGAAGCCTCGTACTTCTGTCAGTCTGTCCACACATGAAGGAGGGATCTGATTGGCTGCTGCAGGTCTGGAAGTGATCCAGACCAGAGCTGAGGGAAGCAGACGTCCCTGGATGAGGTTCGTGAGCAGCACGTTGACTGAGGACTTGTGTGTGACATCAGACACCACCTGACTGTTGTTGAAGTCCAGAGAAAGTCTGCTTTCATCCAGACCATCAAAGATGAACAGAAGTTTCCAGACAGACAGCTGTTCTGCTGGGATCTTCTGGAGTGTTGGATGGAAAAGCTGGATCAGAGTGAGAAGACTGTGCTGCTCATCTCTGATCAAGTTCATCTCCCTGAAGGAAAGAGGAACCACAGCACTGATGTCTTGGTTCTCCGAGCCCTCGGCCCAGTCCAGAGTGAACTTCTGCACTGAGAAGCTTTTTCCAGCTCCAGCAACTCCGCTGGTCAGAACCACTCGGATGGATCTGTGTTGGTCAGGGAAGACTTTGAAGATGTCTGGGTTCTTGATTGCAGTGTCATGGAGCTTGTTGGTCTTGGTGGTCGTCTCCAGCTGCATCACCTCATGTTGGCTGTGACCCTCTGGTCTCAGTTCCTCTGTGATGTAGAGCTCAGTGTAGACCCTGTTGAGGAGCGTTTCTCTTCCTGCTTCTTCACTTCCTTCAGCCACATGTTCACTTCTGCTCCTCAGACTGATCTGATGTTCTCCAAAGATCTCCTGCAGACCAACATCTGCTGAAAGAGCAGAGAAGAAAGCTCCTTCATGAGTGTTCAACACAACCCCAGCAGATGTTTGCAGAAGAATCCATCAGCAGATGATCAGGCTCTGACTCACCAGCTCGGGGTCTTTCTGCAGACTGGGGTCCGCTCCTCTTCTTCTCTCTGTGGACACCAAGGAGAAACATTAGTGAACAACAATCAAAGCAGTCAGTGGGAAGTTCCAGACTAACTCTGATCAGAGAGCAGATCCTCTCTGATCTTCTTCACACTCCGATCAAAGCTCTGCTGTGTGGTTAGGATTCTGAATTCTCAGTCGTTGTTGTTCTCCACTAACTTTTTCTGAGGGTTCCTGAGCTCCAGAGGACACTTGGACTTGCTCTGATTTTCGTCTTCGAAACCATTTTGGAGCAGAAGGACAGAAATGACAGAAAGTGTGAAGAGCCAATATGTCAGTCAAAATTGAAATTATTTTACTAGTTGACTAACTTAATGGCCTTGTGGTGGAGTGTCTGTCCTGAGACTGGAAGGTCGTGAGTTTAAATCCAGGCAGAGTCATATCAAAGACTAAAAATGGGACCCAGTAACTCCTTGCTTGACACTCAGTAAAAAAGGGGTTGGATTAGGGGGCGCACCACATGGTTTCCGAGAGCGGATTTGTCTTCAGCTAACCGCTCCTCCATGGCATGGGTCATATGAGGAAAACTAATTTCACAAATGTGATATTTGGGCTGTACCTAGAATATTATGAGCTGTACTTTATCAGCAAATAAACAGATCCAGAACTGAACCAGAACTCAAGTCATTCATCTGAAAACTATTGATCATCTGAACTATTATTCAGCCTCCTTTCACTCTGACAAACACTTACTGTTCCACTGATGGACGCACGGATTTGAAGTCAGGAAAAAAAAATCCTTTGAGCGGTCACTAGTGGAGGAGACACAGCTTTATATTTTCCATGCTGAACTATTGAACTCAGATCATGAACAGAAGGATCTGAGGGGAGACAGTCTTTCAAACGCCCCCATCCATCCATCTTCTTCTTCTACTCATCCGGGACTGCGGGTCAGCAGTCTAAGCAAAGATGTACGGACCTTCCTCTCCCCGGCCACTTCCTCCAGCTCCTCTGGGGGACCCCGAGATGTTCCCAGGCCAGCTGAGAGATGTATTCTTTCCAGCATGTCTTGGGTTTTCTCTGGGGGGTCCTCTCAGTGGGACATGCCCAATACACCTCCCAAAGGAAAAGGCGTCCAGGAGACATCAGAACCAGATACCCAAGCCACCTGAACTGGCTCCTTTTGATGTGGAGGAGCAGCAGCTCTACTCCGAACTCTCTCCAGGTGACAGACCTTCTCGCCCAATCCCAGCCACCCTACAGAGGACGCTCGTTTTAGCCGCTTGTGTTCGGGACTTTGTTCTTTCAGTCATGACCTAGAGCTTATGAAAATTGAGAGCTTTGCTTTCGGGCTAAACTCTCTTCAACACAATGGACCAGTACATTGACCGCATAGCAGCGGATGCTTCTCCAATCCATCTGTCAATCTTCCCTCACTCATAAACAAGATACTAAAACTCCTCTACCTTGGGGAAGGGCACGCCACCACCCAGAGAGGGCAAACTATCTTTCTCCAGTCAAAAAAATAATTGTTTCAGACTTGCTAGTGTTGACTCTCATCCCAGCTGCTTAGAATTCAGCTGTAAACCGTTCCAGTGCATGCTGGAGGTCCTGGCGTGATGAAGCCAAAAGGACAACATCGTCTGCAAAAAGCATAGAGGAAATCCTGTGCTTCCCAAACCAAACTCCCTACAACCCCTGGCTTCACCAAAAATGTTGTCCACGAAGATTATAAAGAGAACCGGTGATGAAGGGCAGTCCTGATGGAGTCCAACATGCAACAGGCACAGGTTTGACTTACTGCTTGTTTGTGAACCAAGCTCCTGCTCTGGTCAGCTCACAACCATCAGTAAGTCTCCCCAGATCCCATACTTCCAGAGCACCCTCCACAGGAAAACATGGAGGATGTGCTCAAATGCCTTCTCCAAATCCACAAAACACATGAACTGGATGAGCAAACTCCCACAAACCCTCCAGCACTCTAAAGAGGGCGTAGAGCAGGTCCACAGATTCATGACCAGGACGGAAACTGCACTGTTGTTCTTGGACTTGAGTTTCAGCTACCAAACAAACTCTCTTCTCCAGTACCCTGGCATAGACTTTTCTAGGGAGGAGGAGTGGGATTCCACAGTCGCTTGGAACGCTTCTGTTCCAACTCCGGTCCCCCGTCTTGAAAAGGGGAACCACCATCCCTGTCTTCCAGTAAAGTGGTCTCTGCCACACAATGCTGCAGAGATGTGCCACCCTCTCTCAACACTCTCACTCTGACAACGTACAGAGACTAAGTTCTCGGGACGGACTTCCTTCACTCCTGGTGCCTTGCCACAGAGGAGCTCGTCGACTACCTCAGTGACCTCAGCCTGGGTGATGGACAACCCCACCCCAGCTTCTGCTTCCTCAAGAGAAGGCTTGTAAGCAGGGTTGAGGAGATCCTCAAAGTATTCCATCCACTGCCCGACAATGTCCCCAATCAAAGTCAACAGCTCCCCCTCCCACACTGAAAACAGTGCTTGCAGGAAACTGCTTTCCCTCCTGAGGTGCCGGATGGTTTGTCTGGATTCTCTTTAAGGCCAACTGATAGTCCTTTACATGGCCTCACCAAACTTCTCTCAGGACCCAGTTTTTGCTACCAGCAAACCCAGTTTACAACCAGGTAGTGATTGGTGGACAGCTCCGCCGCACTCGATCATTGATCTCATGCCTAAGATCTCCTGGTGCCACGTGTATTAGTGGACACCTCTTGTGTTGGGATCTATAACACATATTTAAAAAACATTTACTCGTACTCTCTTGAATGTCTTTTGAATATCCCTCTACTGCATAGCGTTGTGGTTTGTTCTTTTGTTGAGGCAACAAACCACATTTTCATTTCTCACCACTGGGCATTTGAATAGAAAAAACTTTTTTTTTAAAATGCAATAAGTTATATTAATGTGTGACGGAGCAGCTCTGTCCCTCTGTCTGAGCGAGCGCAGTGAGTCCACCCACATACACACACACCTCCACATGCCTGGCGCGCACATCCATGTCATAAACAAACTCTGCTGTTCTTGAACCAATGGAACCTCTTCCAGCTTAGTTTTTGACGTGTTTTCCTGGACTTCCAAAGTGAACCACGCGACACTGTGCAATGAGGAGTTGAAAGTGGTGTGACTTTAATTATAGGTGGAGGGATCTTTTCCTTTAAGCTAAAAATATAAAGTCAGTCATAAAATATAAGTGCTTATCTAATTTAAACAGACTAAGCTAAGCTGGGATCCCTGCCCTTAGACCATATTTAACTGAACTTTTTTGTGAAATGTTTTCATAGTTTATTTGCTGTTTGTTTGGTTGTTACTTCATGTTTGTTGTATTGTAAAATTCAAATACAATACTATTGATGATTATCTGGTGTTTTACTAACCTTGTCACAATGTGCTGCCTTGAGGGAACAAACCATAACCTTGAAAGGTGCTGAATTTTAGGATTGCTACTTTTTTTGGGACCCCGAAGCTACCCGAACATAGAGTGAACCATTTTTTCCTCCAAAAATTAAAAATTCCTGCTGTAGAACACGTGTACATGTCAAAGACCATGGGCCTGTAATGTTGTCTGGCCCACCAGTTCATTTTGTATTATGGTTATCAATGGCCCGGCATTATCCTATGGAGGTCCAGAACAGACAACATTAAATAAATATATTCACCAGTAAATTCTTAAATAAAAATGTCATGAATTATTTGAAATGGGAAATAATTAAATAAAAGTGTCATTAAATGTGTCAATATTTCATTCAATTCAATTTTAAATGTTTACATTTTAATGTTTTAAAAAACTGTATTTATTTCATGATTTAATGCCACTTTTCACGATCTGGGTCATACCATTTCATTACGTTATCTGTCAAACAGTCCCATCAAACTCAGTGGGCGTGGCTAACTCCGATCATCTCTGACCAGGTCAGAGAAATGGAGAAATGAAAATGTGTGTGAGAAGTGTTTTTGAGGTGCCAGACAAAACCCTGAAACCTTTGATAGATTCCTGAGTTTCATGACATCAGCAGTCCTGCATCATGATGAGATTCAAACCAGCAACAGCAATGGAGGACAGATGATCTGAGTTAGCCACGCCCTCTGAGTTTGATGGGACAAACTCCTCAAAGCAAAGCTCTTCATTTATCGGTCCGTCCCTCTTCCAATACTCACCTATGGTCATGAGCTCTGGGTCATGACCCAAAGAACGAGTACAAGTGGCTGAAATGAGCTTCCTCTGCAACCATTCTCCAAGAACCCTATTGGTTAAAGCACATTTAAGCTTTGCTTTTGTTTACTGATAATTCTGTTGTGGTGGAAATCAGACATCGTAGCTGAGTGCTGAACAAACGTTTCTTCATTTACCAAAAGAAAAGCACAATGAATGTGTCATGTGAATGTTGCAGGGATTCATGCTCAGATGATTAAATAAATGTGTTTGATACACTTTGATTCATTTGAAAGAGGTATTTTTATGCCTTCAGCGTCACACTCTTTCAGACATTGTGATTTACTGTCTCTGGTAAAGTCTAGGAATATATTTCCTTTCTAAACTTGTCCTGGGTTGTACTTCTTACTTCAGTCATCCATAAATGTAGAAATTTCAATGTTGGGGGAATTTTTCCTTGTGGGATTAATTCTATTCTGCTCGGTTCTGTTTGGTTCTGTTCTGACATGTGTGTTGTGATACATATCGTATCGCCAGACTCCTGTCAAAACCCAGTTCTATGATCAAAGAGACTATCTGAAAACTATTGATCATCTGAACTATTATCCAGCCTCCTTTCACTCTGACAAACACTTACTGCTCCACTGCTGGACGGATGGAGTTGAATTTAGGTTCATGGTTGTCATGGTTACCATCTCTCCTGTTTTCAGAGGGAGGGGCTCCCTCCTGTGTGTCCTCACACTGATCCATCGAGCTGGATTCACTGGATCCACATCAGCTCACACACACCTTCATCATCATCATCATCATCATCATCTCTGCTCCTCCTTCACGCACAGATCCGCTGCTCCTCCTCTGATTGGCTCTTCTCTTGTGTTTCCTCTCAGGTTCAGGTGAATGCAGGAGGAATCTGCTGAAGCCCCGCAGATGCTCCTCAAACGTCCAGGAGAAAAAAGATTCGGTCAGAATGAATGCAAACATGGATCTCAGTTGTATGTCAGCATGAACGGATCGAAAAGGTTTCTGTTCTCGGTCATCAAACTTCAACTTCTGACATGTTGTCAAAGTTTGAGGAGAAACTGAGGCTGAAACAGCAGCAGAGATGCACGATGACATTTCTGTAGAACATAAAACCACAGAAAGAGCAACAATCGAGCAGCTACTTCCTTTTCTGACCACATGTATGCGAGTTCGACCATATTCTTTACCTCGTTTCCTGAGCGATAAATGTTTGACTTATTTCACTTTGCTGATCATCCTAACTAGAACAGACCCAAGTTCAAGAATACACAAGCGGAAAGTAGTTTATTTATGAGAACTAAAAGTATACTTAGACTATACTGAAAATAAGGCAGTAGCTAAAAGCTTATTTATATATAAACATATTTTTAAACCTAATATGTTCAAAAGTAGAATTTGTAACTGTGGCCAGAGTGAAATGTATCCCATAAATGATGTCAGCTTTGACTCCATCCTGATGCAGGAGGTTTTCCAAGCTTCAGCCAAACTGTCAGATAACAAGGCCACGGGGCTTCATGGGGTTTATATACAAATTTCCCAAACTGGGATCAATAAAGTATCTTTATCTTTATCTTATCTAGATGTCTTGCTAGATGTTATAATCGTTCCAGTCTTGAAAAAACAAAGCTGCTAAAATTGGTAGCTCCGACAACTATAGACCGGTAGCCTTGGCCAGTGTTGTGTCAAAACTCTTTGAGATGATCCTGTTGGACAGGATCACTACATTTTTAGGATCAACAGATAATCCGCTTGGATTTAAGGAGAAGCTTGGTACTGACATGTGCATATGTGCTCTTTAAGAGAGGATCTCTAAATACAGAAATCAAAATTCCTGTTTTTGTGCGTTTCCTGGATGCTTGTGAAGCATTCGACAGAGTAAATCACAGGAAATTGTTCCTGAAATTGGAAGAGAGGTGTACCCAAATGTGTTATACGCATTCTGGCATATTGTTATGCTCAACAAAATGTGCAGGTTAAATGGGGTAACCAGGTTTCAGAGCCTTTTAAGATCAGCAATGGCAATCCTTTTTAGCCTGCGTTTGGTATACCTGTCACACTGGCTGTGTAGCTGGAGATCTCATAATCAATCATCACATGTACGCTGATGATATAGTTCTGTTGAGTCCAAGTGGGGCTGGTCTTCAACAGCTACTAAACATCTGTTCAGATTATGGGATTGATAGTGACATTGAGTATAATACAAGTAAAAGTGATCAAATGAAGTATCTGGGTCATATAATCACTGAGGACCTGGCTGATGATGCTGATGTGTACAGACTGTGTGGACTTTGTTCAGAAGGCATCAAGCTGACTTTAAGGCTTTAAGGCACATCTGTGGATGAACTCTAAAACAGCCAGGTTGATTTAACTGAACAATAATGCTTTAAGAGTGCTCTTAAGAAAGCCTAAACGGACAAGTACAAGTGAGCTGTTTGTTTCTAACAGAGTTAATACTTTACAACCTCTACTGCGCACCTCATATTCCAATACATGTGAAGGCTGGATTCCTGTAAAACACTCCTCTTCTGTCCATGAACAATATCAAGTTTAGTGCCATTCGCTTTTGTTCTAGTACTTGGAAACTTTGGAGGAGCTGCCTTTTTACCCTCCTTTTTTAAGCAATGCGTTTTTTAAATGATTTTATTCTTTGTTGGTTTTTATCTAGATCTATAGTCAGAAATGCTCAGCTAGTATACCTCCCACACTACACTTCCATGCTGTACTTATGCTCAAGTATACTTCATAAAATAAACTTCCAGCACTTTTTGCTGAGGCTGAGCATCAGCAGAGGAGGATCTGCATTTCTGACAGTTTTCAATCAACCAATGACATTTGTTCAATCAAATCTGTCCGGAAAAAGTTGAAATCCAAGAAAACTCTGCTGATTCTATTCATTCTTTATTCCAGGACGAAGTTTGAAATCTGATATTTCCTGAGCACATTGTCTGCATCATTTCAAAATAAAAGACGCAGATTCTTTACCCGTGAATTCCCTCCGGTTCAGTTTGACATTGAAAGATTTGGTTTAAGTTGAAGTTCGATTCCTGAACATTTGGGTTAAAAGCATCAGAGAACAAACCTAACTTAACCCTCAGCGGACGTGATGAACGTTTTTTAAGTTAGAGAATTCTCGAACATTTCTGCGGTTTGAGCAGAAGTTCAGCGGAACCAGAGCGACGACAAAACGGGTTCTTACCTTCAGACGGAGGAAACAGATCACCTGCGCCGAGACCGGAAATGAAAGCCTGAAGTAACCGCTGCCGATGAGACGTTTGAGGACGCTCGGAATTTAGACGCACACGAACACTTCTTTATAAAAGATTTTGGGATTTTAAGGAAATTATTTTGGTACGTTTGCTTGTTTGCTTTAAACATTTTGTGTTGAGATCACATTTAATACATTCAAACTAAAAATAATCATTTGCGTTTTGTTTTTCACCACTAGACTTGGAGGTCAGAGGCTCATTTCTGTTTCCTTCATGTTCAAACCTAAAGTGGAGGAAAAGGGAATAAAGAGAAGTTCTTAGGTTTGACTGAAGCTCAGGATGGACAGAAGGCAGAGAAAAGATGACCTCCAGGAGAAGCTGATCCGCTGACCTGAAGAAGCGGGTTGGTGTAAGGATGGAGAAGCTCAGAGAGGTACGGCGGTGCACAAATGTTTAAAGGTTTAAGAACAAATCAAAGAATCTTCAAATACATTTCAAAATACACAGGCAGCCAGTGTAGCGAGTTGATTTTTTTGTGTGTGAACGTTCTCAAAACTTTAAAGTGAGAATTTCATTTTTAAAATATTTTTATTTTGAGTCAACACATGGTATATTTTTGTTATCCAATTATTTCATTAAAAAAATCGTTCCACATTGTTTAAACATAAACTATTACATGAAAACAAAATCAATTGTATTTTAAATTTTTATGGGTTTTTCAATATTCAAAGGTAATTCAAATGAAAATGCATTTTGAGTTTTGCAAATGTAATATTAACCTTTCATTTTGACGATGCATTTTGACAATCTGCATTACTATATTTAAAAATGACATTTCAATACACAGTTTGCTTGAAAATGTATTTTAAAATATCTTAAATGTATTGCATTGTAAAATGCCATGTTGTTTTTGTGTCAGAATTCAAAGGAAATGGCTAACACCCCCAATAATGCATTTTCATTTGCAAGCTCTGCAAACTCTCATCAAAGTGGGGCTTACTGCCTTCCTGAATTTGCTAAATCCTGCTTCCACTTCTTCTGGTCATCCAATTAAAGATTTTAAACACTCAACTAACCAATGGAATTATTTGGCATCTGAGGTTCAAGAAGAGAAAATGCTATGGTGAAGTAACCCCACGGCCAAAAAAAAGGTAGACAGGATTTCACGTCTTCCATGGACACCAGCGAAAAATTTTTTTTTAAATAGTTTAAAAACGAACTAAATAAATAAATAAAACTTTGGCACGCTGCCTCGTTGGGTCCAAATGACTCCTATCCTTCCCCTCACCTTCCAACATGCCAAGATGTGCAGGATCCACCTCTGCTCTGTCTTGTGAAGTCCAGATGACCCTCATCCTTATAATTAACGTGCTTTGGTAAAGAATGTTGAACGCTGGGAAGGTAAGAAAGAAAATACAAAACAGCTAAGAAAAAAAAGGAAAGAAATGAAATGAAAGGCAAATAGACCGAACAGATTTTTCAGGTGAAGGAAATTAGGTGAAAAGACGACCTCTGCTGGATGAAGTGGAAAAACAAACTGAGAAGTTGGCCTCAATTTGTGGCAGTGAAGAAAAAAAATGTTCCGAATAAAAATTAATACATTTTTTGACAAATAAATGGGGGTCCCAATAACCTCTACTGGCACACAGGTGGGTAAGCACAGGGAAAACTTGAACGGCTCCATCTGTTGAATACACACAAACAAAGAAATAACAAAAAATAACCCAGGGTCCCAAGAAACCCCTGCAGGTGGTAGGTGGGAGTGAACAGGGACAACCTGAAAGGCTCTCAAACAAGCACACACAATGAACAAGGAGAAATGGCGTCATCTAGTGGACAAAGACGGAAATACAATAATTTAAAAAAGAATGAGGATTTGGCGACCCCTAGTGGTCCGTCTGAAACAGACGGACATTTTTTGAGGAAAAGGATGCATGTTGAGACAGAGCCACAGAACAGAGATCAGAGGAAGAGAAGAGACAGAAGTCCTGTCCAAAATGTGCACATTATTCACATGTCCGAAGGTCAGAGTGACTCTGATGTTAGAAAAAGCTTTAAGAAGACAACTTTGGTTAAGAAAACTAAACAATTCCCAAAAGAAAAGAGACTTTCCTCTGTAAAGTCTGATAAAAAAAGAAGAATTGCGCACAATAACACACATGGGAACTCAGAGAGGAGAGAATACATTTCTAGACAAAAAATAGATAAGAATTAAGTGGTAAAAAATGAATACAAATGTTTAAAACAGCTAACCAGCAAATTAACTCCAAACATTTAGATCTTACTCGGCATTTAAATGGTGTCTCAGTCTCAGTCATTAGAATAGATTCTGAAAAACTACATAACTGTCTACTGACGAGCTGTGTTCAGATTCTGCTTGGAGAACTTATTTCCACTTTACTGAAGGTTCCTAAATCTTCTTATCTCTAAACATGTGTTACTGTGTTTGTTCAACCTGCAAATTCCTCTGACCTGAACCCAATAAAAAAAATCTATGAACTGTAGTGAAGAGGAAGATGAGACACCAGACCCAACAATGAAGATGACCTGAAGTCAGCTATCAAAGCAACCTGAGCTTTCATTACATGTACACAGAGCTGCAGGCTGATGGCCTCCATACCACATTGATGCAGTCATTCTATTAAAGGGGCCACACCATGATTTTCTTAAGTTTTTCAGAGTAAACTATTTCCATAGATATGATCATATATTACCGTTGGAACACTAAAAATCTACTGATTTATGAAATATGAGTTATTTCTGTGGACTCTTTTCATACCTGGAAGTAAAACGACTCCATCTCTGAGGCACCGCCTTTCGCCTCTTGTTCCGCCCATTTCACTACATCATCCTAGAGCTGGCCTGAGCGTGCCTGTGCGTGTTCGTGCACGTAAACTAACAACATCTGAACTTTTTGCAAAGATGGATGTGCATATTGGACATATAAAATGAAAGCGTATTACAGATCACCACTATCTCTACAGAAAAAGTGTGTGTTAGCCTGAGGGCGGTGCTGTCAGACTCTTCCTGAAAGGGGCTGTCCTCAATCTATGACATCAGCTCGTGAGAACCCGCTTGTTTTGGTGGGTAAGGGAGGTTTTTAGAAGATACTCAGAGATGCTGAACGGATCAAAATACCACTTTGAGGATGTTTATAGTGAGAAATGAACAGTATAATACATTTAAAATATAGAAATAATAATACTTACAACAGCCTGAGGTTCTGCTGTGACAGGAGTCTCCAAAAAGCAGATTTTACCATCAGAATCTGTGTAATACATGGATATATCATAAGTAACCTATTTTAAAAAGTACAACATGTAGGTAGGTTTCTAACATGAGACATATGCCCTCATATCCAGGGCAGAAGGAGTCCCCCCAGGAATCCCATCAGCCACTGGTCTCCCTGTGGTCAGACTGAGGGCCGTCTGCTCTGCATCTATCAGTGGTGGGGCTGCAGGTCCTCCCGTTTTTCTGGCTTCTGCCCTCTTTCTGTTGGCTGAGTGGAAGTCAAACGATTTCATTGTGTGAAAACACCCATACTAAAATGTTGTTGCAGTGATATTCTCTGTTTGCAATTTAGTTCTTCAAACTCTCTAATAATTGTAAAGTCAAGAATCCTGGATCAGCCTCACCTTTTTTGAATGATGTTTTTAGATTTCATTCTTAGCTGCTGGAGTTCACCTACATGAAAATTACAATTCAACATTTATATCGATGTTGGACACATTTTAGAAAAGAATTTGAAAAAATGAAATTGTTACTCTGGATGAAATGGATTGGATTTCTTATTGATAATGACTATAAATTCCATATATCAACTGACATTTAGAGGAAGAGTAGACATTAAAATATGCTTTTAATTTGTATGAAAATCAGTTATTAATGCAATTACTGAGATTACTCGTTAAATTATTGACAGATCAAGATCAATTCCTGACTTAAAAAGTGACAAAATTACGACATTACTGACATTATTTTGTACTATTTTGTACTGAATTGAAACGATTAAAATGCAAACGTGCGCATTAACTCTGGCGGCTCTTTTTTAACCACGCTAACTCTCTCTCTTTTGCCGCTGCAGCTGTTTTGTCCTTGAAAACGGCCCCCTGGATCACAGTCAGAAAACGACTCAAAACATATATGTTTGATCCAAAAGTTGATTAATGAACAATACTCTAACAGAAGTTCAAAAAAAGACAAACTGAAACAGAAGTCTCACAGATGAAGGTTTCTGACAATAAATCATAGATGGAAATGGATTACAGAGACTTTGAAGAAGAGAACAACTAAAGAGCTAATTTTGATCAACGGTAGAAATGATTGGAGATTTCAGGACGTGGATTCAACAAATCCCAGTTAGTTTGCTAAGAAGAAGAAAACTCATTTACTGAAACTTGAATGTTTGAAATCCAGTTTTTAGGTCTGGAAGCTGAAAATATCTGGAGCTGCTGAGAATCCATCATCCTCTGAACGCTGGATCTTCATCCTCTCTGAACGCTGGATCTTCATCCTCTGAACGCTGGATCTTCATCATCTGTGAACGCTGGATCTTTATCCTCTCAACGCTGGATCTTCATCCTCTGTGAACGCTGGATCTTCATCCTCTGAACGCTGGATCTTCATCCTCTGTGAACGCTGGATCTTCATCCTCTGTGAACGCTGGATCTTCATCCTCTCAACGCTGGATCTTCATCCTCTGTGAACACTGGATCTTCATCCTCTGAACGCTGGATCTTCATCCTCTGAACGCTGGTTCTTCATCCTCTGAACGCTGGATCTTCATCCTCTGTGAACGCTGATCTTCATCCTCTGTGAACGCTGGATCTTCATCCTCTGTGAACGCTGATCTTCATCCTCTGTGAACGCTGATCTTCATCCTCTGTGAACACTGGATCTTCATCCTCTGAACGCTGGATCTTCATCCTCTGTGACGCTGGATCTTCATCCTCTGTGAAAGCTGGATCTTCATCCTCTGTGAACGCTGGATCTTCAACCTCTGTGAACGCTGGATCTTCATCCTCTGAACGCTGGATCTTCATCCTCTGTGAACGCTGGATCTTCATCCTCTGTGAACGCTGGATCTTCATCCTCTGTGAACGCTGGATCTTCATCCTCTGAACGCTGGATCTTCATCCTCTGTGAACACTGGATCTTCATCCTCTGAACGCTGGATCTTCATCCTCTGTGAACGCTGGATCTTCATCCTCTGTGAACGCTGGATCTTCATCCTCTGTGAACGCTGGATCTTCATCCTCTGTGAACGCTGGATCTTCATCCTCTGAACGCTGGATCTTCATCCTCTGTGAACGCTGGATCTTCATCCTCTGAACGCTGGATCTTCATCCTCTGTGAACGCTGGATCTTCATCCTCTGTGAACGCTGGATCTTCATCCTCTGAACGCTGGATCTTCATCCTAATCTCATCTCTGTGACGCTGGATCTTCATCCTCTGTGAACGGTGGATCTTCATCCTCTGAACGCTGGATCTTCATCCTCTGAACGCTGGATCTTCATCCTCTGTAACTCCATGTGAAGAGAAGAAATATTTGCTCCTCTTCACACCAGAGACAGGAGTGAGAACAGATTTGATCTGAAGGAAATGTTCCTGCGTTTGATCTGATAAGATTATTATTGATCAAACTTTTCATTGTTTCAATAATGGTTTACGCCTCCAGAAAAAATGATTCTCTGTTGATGAACTGATTCCATGATTTATCTCTTTGTGTGAACCTGAACAGACTTCCTCTAGAGATGGAGCTCTGAGATCTCACCTCAGTCCTGAGTTCAGCAGTCAGAACTGGACTTGAGGAGCCCAGCTTTGGAACCTGCAGAGAACCAACAAACAGCAGAAACCCACACTGTGGGAAAGACTCCACACTTCTGACTGATGTTCACGTCCACTTTATTCTTCCCAGTAAAGATTGGGACAGAACACTGGAAACTCAAAAGAACAGAGAAACCGTTCTAATCTCTACCAGAAAACATGAATCACATGAACACAAGACAGAAACACCAGTCTGTTTCTTTATCCACATCTTTATTAAAACATTTTTACTAAATCTTTGCTTCACAAAACTGTTATTTGTTAACATGACTCAACAAAATATAGAACAATGAAATGCTCACTGGTCATATAAAACTAGTTAGAATGAAATGTGTATACAAAAATAACTCTAGTGTTGTCATGGTAACACACAGACTTACTTTTGTCTCAGCATAAACTACAACCACAATAGTTACCTTAACAACTTTACACAATATAACAAAAGTACAAACATCTACTAATAAAAAATCAACCAACTAAAATTGAACATTATCAACATTTTTAATTTAATCTGACATAGTTCATAATTCAAGTTATAATTCAAAACAACACAATTCTATTTACAGGTAAATCTAAAAGAATTAATTTCATTACAGGAGTTAAACATTTTTTGTCAATCAATTCAAAAAGTTAAACTCGTGCTTTTGTATTTTTACAGGACAGAGCAGCATGTCTGCAGTGGATCATCATCCCTGTTTTTGTTCCTTGACACTGGATCCTCCGTGTAAGTTTATTTATAATTTCCTCTACTATTGATGCAAACAAACAACAAATCTATTTCACTTGTTCCTCCTTTTAAAGGGGCAATACCATGAAAAAACATCTTGAGCTTTTAAGTGTATTATACATTTCATTCCTCAATATAAATAACCTTAAAGTGGTATTTTGATTTGTTCATGTATTTCAAGCACGCAAAGGCTGGCTCCAGGGTGATGTGAAATGGGTGGGACCAACAAGAAGCGAAAGGCGCTGCTTCAGGGGAGAGTCCACAAAAATAACTCATATTTCATAAATGATTTGTTTTTTAGTGTTCCAAAGATAATAAATGATCGTATAAATATGGATATAGGCTTAAGAAAATCATGGTGTGGCCCCTTTAATAGAATGACTGCATCAATGTGGTATGGAGGCCATCAGGCTGCAGCTCTGTGTACATGTAATGAAAGCTCAGGTTGCTTTGATAGCTGACTTCAGGTCATCTTCATTGTTGGATCTGGTGTCTCATCTTCCTCTTCACTACAGTTCATAGATTTTATTCTTGGGTTCAGGTCAGGGGAATTTGAAGGTTGAACAAACACAGTGACACATGTTTAGAGATAAGAAGATTTAGGAACCTTCAGTAAAGTGGAAATAATCCAAGTTCTGATAGAATATAAAAGCAGAATCTGAACATAGTATGTCAGTAGACAGTTATGTAAAGTGTTTTAGAATCTGATTTATTCTAATGACTGAGACACCATTTAAAGGCAGAGTAAGATCTTGGCAAGAGTTTGTAGTTAATTTACTGATTAACTGTTTTAAACATATGTGTTGAATTTTTTTCATTTAATTCTTCAAAACATTTTTTTGGTAGAAATGTCTAGTATCCTGTGTGAGTTCTCATGTGTCGTTTGAGACTAGATAAAAGACTAAAACTTCTTTTACATAATTGACACAGAAAAGGCTTTTCTCCTGTGTGAGCTCTCATGTGTGTTTTGAGGTTAGAAATTTGATTAAAACTTTTACCACATTCTTTACAGAAAAAAGGTTTCTCCCCTGTGTGAGTTCTCATGTGTTTTTTTAGATCAGACACAGCACTGAAACCTTTTGTACATTCTGTACAAGAAAAAGGCTTCTCTCCTGTGTGAGTTCCTTTGTGTCTTTTGAGATGAGACACACAACTGAAACATTTATCACATTCTTTACACAAAAAAGGTTTCTCTCCTGTGTGAGTTTTCATGTGTCTTGTGAGACTAGATATATCACTAAAACATGTTTCACATTCTTTACAAGAAAAAGGATTCTCTCCTGTGTGAATTCTCATTGTGTGTTTTCAGATGAGATCTTTGACTAAAACTTTTATCACATTCTTTACAAGAAAAAGGCTTCTCTCCTGTGTGAGTTCCCATGTGTCTTTTTAGATGAGATACACAACTGAAACATTTGTCACATTCTTTACACAAAAATGGCTTCTCTCCTGTGTGAGTTCTCATGTGTCTTTTGAGATCAGATACTTCACTAAAACTTGTTTCACATTCTTTACATAAAAAAGGCTTTTCTCCTGTGTGGGTTCTCATGTGTGCTTTGAGGTTAGATATTCGATTGAAACTTGTGTTACAATCTATACACAAAAAAGGTTTCTCTCCTGTGTGAGTTCTCATGTGTCTTTTCAGACTAGATACATCACTGAAACTTTTATCACATTCTTCACAAGAAAATGGCTTCTCCCCTGTGTGGGTTCTCATGTGTGTTTTAAGATGAGATACACGACTGAAACATTTGTCACATACTTTACACAAAAAAGGTTTTTCTCCTGTGTGGGTTCTCATGTGTCTTTTGAGACTAGACACATCACCAAAACTTGTTTCACATTCTTTACACAAAAAATGCTTCTCTCCTGTGTGAATTCTCATGTGTCTTTTGAGATGAGATACAGTACTAAACCTTTCGCACATTCTTTACAAGAAAAAGGCTTCTCTCCCGTGTGGGCTGTCATGTGAGTTTTGAGATGAGATACACGACTAAAACTTTTATCACATACTTTACACAAAAATGGCTTCTCTCCTGTGTGAGTTCTCATGTGTATTTTGAGATTTCCTTTTTCACTAAAACTTTTATCACATTCTTTACAAGAAAAACGCTTCTCTCCTGTATGAATTTTCATGTGAATACTGAACTGAGACTCATTATCAAATCTTTTACCACATTCCTCACAGACATAAGATCTTTCAGCAGATTCAGTTATCATGTGTACGGACATATTGTGTGAAATTCTTGTTCTTAAAGCAGACTTTTCAGAGGAAAGTGTCTTTTCTTTTAGGAATTGTTTAGTTTTCTTAACCAAAGTTGCCTTCTTAAAGCTTTTTCTATCATCAGAGTAGCACCGACCTTCTGGCATATGAGAGCTGTCCACACTTTGGACATGATTTCTGTCTCTTCTCTTCCTCTGATCTCTGTTCTGTAGGTCTGTCTCTCCATCTATAGTTGATGTTGATTCTTCATGAAGACTTTCAGTCACATTAAAGCTCTGATTGGTGAGATCTGCTTCACCTGTTTTATTTTCCTTATTTGTATGAATCTCAATCAAGGTATCAGTCTCAAGTTTCAGGGAAAGCTGTTCTTTATCCTGGTTGATGCAGAACTCCTCTTGCTCCTCTTTTGTCAGTAGAAGTTGTGGTTCTTCCTGTTTCTCCTCTTTAATCTGTGAAGGTCCTTGTTCCTCCTCCTCCTCATCTTTAATCTGTTGAGGTTCTGGTTCCTCTTTAATATGTGTAGGTTCTTGTTCCTCCTCCTCTTTAATATGTGTAGGTTCTTGTTCTTCCTCCTCTTTAATATGTGTAGGTTCTTGTTCTTCCTCCTCTTTAATATGTGTAGGTTCTTGTTCTTCCTCCTCTTTAATATGTGTAGGTTCTTGTTCTTCCTCCTCTTTAATATGTGTAGGTTCTTGTTCCTCCTCCTCTTTAATATGTGTAGGTTCTTGTTCTTCCTCCTCTTTAATATGTGTAGGTTCTTGTTCCTCCTCCTCTTTAATATGTGTAGGTTCTTGTTCCTCCTTCTGATCTTTTATCTGTGGAGGCTCTGGTTCCTCCTGTTCCACTCTTAAATTTCTCTGCTGGTTGCAAGGATCCTCCTCCTCCTCCCTTGCATAATGCTGGGGGAGGACTGCAGGGACAAAAAGACAAAGGAGACCTTTCAAAGGTATTTCAAAGGTATTTTTGTATTGTCAAGCATCAAATGAAAAATCTAAATCCCCCCTTTTAAGAAGATGTGGACTTTAAATAAACAAAAAAAATGTAACTTCTTAGTTCTCGATCAAAGTTAAGACAGTAAGAGGTAGTGTCGATCTTTCAGTCTTCAGTAGGTCAAACTATGGGGTAAGTAAAACTGTGAAAAAGAAACGTATTCATAAAGAAACAATTGTATTCATAAAGAAAACGTTTTATTCATAAATACAAAGTTGTGCACAAATTTATATTATGTGCACAACTTTGCAGAAAAAAGAAGGAATACAACCTTTAGTTTTACGTTTCACATGTCTGTTTTGAATACGAATTTCTCCTGTTAAATCACTGTCAAAAATATGTCACGGGGTCACGGGCATAAACATCGAGTCCTGCAGCATCGATTCATCTGAATGAGCATGCTAGAATTACACTTTATGGAATGTTATTGATCCTCTGGCAGGAAAATTATCTTGTTACAGTTGCTGTGCTGGAAAAAACGATATAAACTGCCATGTCCTGCCGCTTTTTTTTTTTTTTTTGCCAGGCGACATAAAAAAAACAGACCAAGAAGTGGTGGCAATAAGAGAGTGAGGGATCCCTGTCTCTCTGCTGGTGCCGTTGTGTGCATAGATACGTTCTCCCTGCCAGAATTGGTTTCCCCAGTCTCAGACATGGTTCTGGCAGGGGGAACGTACCTCGGCACAACACCGGCCAGCGGAGGCATATTAGCGTGGGATCCCCGCTAAGCCGGGCAGCTACCAAGGACAGGAGGGGCGGCCGCACTCGCCACAGGCTCTGGCAACACCGTGGAGATAGCCAGCAGGCTAAGAAAATGGATGGAAATAACAAAGACAGCTAAGCTAAATCAGAGCTAACTGGCACTAACTAGCTACTAAAGTAGGCTAACTGGCAGTAACAATAGTTAAAAATATTAAAAACAGAAAGACAGTTGGGTATTCTGATCCTACTGACTTTTTAAATTTTCTTTTTTTGTTTGTTGTTACAGACACAACAGTCGGCTGCCCATTAGCTTTCTTTAGCTCCAAGTTAGCTTAGCCGTTTTGGCTTCGTTATCCTCTGATTATCAACTAATTTCAGCAGATATGTTTTTATTTTACACTGAATGAGTGGAGTCCTAAGTCTGCAACGTCTTTCTATGCTGTTTTCCACCTCTGGTTCTAAAACGACCCTCTGCTGCATTGTTTACACGATTGCCTGTTGTAGCCTGAAAACCAAAAAAATGCTGCTATCTTATCTATTTTATCTCCTTTTCTACAGAGCTATGGCTATCAAGATAATTTTCTCATTCTGGTATCAATAAAATTCCTAAAAGTTAAATTTTATTTTATTTTAATAAATAAACGTTGTCACGCATGCGCAGTTGATGAATCGATGCTCCGGGACTCCATGTTTATGCCTGTGACCCCGTGACGTATTTTTGACGGCGATTTAACAGGAGAAATTCGTATTCAAGACAAAGAAAAGTCGTATTCAAAACAAAGACAAATTGTATTCAAAACAGACATCTGAAACGTAAAACTAAAGGTTGGATTCATAATTTTTCTGCAAAGTTGTGCACAAATTTATATTTTGTGCACAACTTTGTATCTATGAATACAATTTTTTCTTTATGAATACATTTCTTTCTGACAGCTATCTTATCCCATACAAAACCTAATCAAAGAAACTCTTAGCATGAAAAACAAAACTATTTATTTGTTGAAACAATAACTTTTAATAAACACACACTCCCTACGCCGGCACACTATATTCACTCATCTTTACCCTAGTAGGGCGGTTGCCATTGAACTTCTGTACCTTACCCCATATCTTCTGGAGGGAGTCAAACATAGGCTGTAGAAAAGAATGTACAGCTCAACCCCTCCCTATTCATTTTCCAAATAGGAAGTCCCCGATGTTTGCAAGAAGGCCAAAGTTACATAGACTAGTCCCATTGACTAGAACACTATTCCACTGACTACACTATCCCATTGAGAAATAGACCCCTATTACTCAGTCATTTTCTTCGTCAGAATAATCATTCTTGCTCTGATACCTTCTTCTTAACATGTTCTTTCTAAACCTAGTTTTATTGAATATAATTTGTCTTTATTGCAAGATATTCACGTTATAAACTGACCTATCAGATGCCTCAATAAAAGCATGCGGTGCCCGCTGGCCCAACCAGGAATGTTTGATTCACAGATTCCTCTGAGCTCGCTTTCAGTGGGAGGGGTATGGAGTTTGAACAAGCCGGAACAAGCTCACTCCTGATTGGCGACAGTAGTTCCTCTAAAAACGTGACTCAGACTGACTTGGACTAATCACTGCCAACGGGTTGCAATACGGCCGCAGACTATAAATTAGTGACAGAGAAGACTCTGGCGTGATTTTGTGAAGGTCAGAGGTAAGGCATTTCCTATAGGTGACACCTTGTTTATTCCAATAAATAAATTTATGTCAATGGAGTCAGACATTAAGTGGTGGTTGTGTCCCCCTAGCCATTGGCTTCCTGGGCCTGCTGATCCTCTCTGTACAAGGGGAGGGGGAACCCTGAGATCTCTGGCTATGCCACGAGTTGGGATTATTTCTGAGCCACGGGGGGCTCCCTGAGGTGAAGGTTCAGGGGTTTATCTTCATGTTCTGGGCCTCTCAGTCTTTCCAACATCAGGGGAGCCTGGTTGATCCACAATTACCATTCCTAACAGGGACCCCTGTTAGACTGCTAACTTAAATTGTACTTTATACATGGGTTGAGGGATAACCTGCCCTATGTTGCATGCACATGAAGTAAGTGAGACAAGGAAGCGTTGATGCGGGACTGTAACACTCACATGTGGATGTTACAGCAGGCATCATTGACAAACTACAAGTTTATATATGGTGAAGGATTCCCTCCTGATATGTGTTCTGTTGGTCAATATGGTTAGCAATAGGGCTGTCATGACCAGTCGCTAGTCATGATTATGTCGACATACAGCAGCCATTAGAAAAGTGTGTCATGGTCTTTGACACACGTGCGCAGTAGTACTAATCAGGGTCCGTAGTGATTTAACTCACTATATATAAGTCACTATATGTAGAAGCTATTTAAAAACTGACATTGCATGATGAAAACACGCCAACGGAGCTCAAAAGTGAGGAAACTTTTTTTTAATAAAAGAAAAACGTGTACAATGCAATATCTGCAAGGCAGAACTTACATTCCATGACAGGACAACGTATGAGCATCTGAAGAGAAAGCACATTGTGACTGAGTATGAAAACGCTGAGGAGTGACCGTTGATTTTATTCATTATGCTTAGCACTAGGGGTGCAACGGATCATGGATAATTCATGATCTATACTGATCACAAGCCATGGTTCGGCACACACATGTACTGCAGACCACAATCTCCCCTCGCGTGCATTTTTTAAATCGATTCACTGAATTCAACAATTTGCGTCAAGTTCATTTAAACAGTCCTTGTTTTAACAAGCGTCAAAGTTGTTGCTTGATGTTTTTTCAAAAGTGTGTTAACCTAAACATCCTGTCACATGTGGAAGGAGCTTCCGTCAAAAAACTTTTCTTGCTGTACACATGGAGGACGCAGACAATGAGAGATATCGTTCATCATTCAGCAGACATTCATTCGGGGAACACCGCAATACTCAGGCGTAAAGAATAGCCAGATAAACGGATATTACTAGCAAGAGGTGTTGCTAAACGTTAGCTTTCATATTTAGGGACCATCAACAAATTAGGTACATTTTTAGTGAAAATTTCAAAAAAATATAATTTAATAGATTTTGGGTTATTGGACCCAGTCAGTCAAAATCCAGCCCCAGACTGTGAAGTGTGCCCTCATACTTGGATCAGAATGGCCATTTGCTTATCCCGAAGAACAATGGTGGGCTGGTGGTCCCTCAGAGGGGAAAGTGAAAGTGGTCAGAGCAGCATGTGATCCATCAGAACTCCACAGAGAAAGGTGTCAGTGTGTCAATCTTTTAATTGGTTCAGAAGGTGTTTTTACTCAGGAAGCAGATCCTTAAGTTCAGGATAAACAACCACAATTTTTTTTTGTCTTATTGTTTCTGTGTTCTATAAAATAAGACTACACCACATGACAACATGGATAGGGATGGGCCAATATCATATTTTTTCCGGCCGATAGCGATAACCAATATTTCCGTTGCAACTATGACCAATAGCCAGAATTTGCGGATACCGATATTTAAGCAATTGGATTAACTGACAATTTAGAGATTTTCTTCTTTTTATTTATTAAAAATGCAATAACCTTCACATTGCAAAAAAAAGTACAGACATGCATCCCAAATTGAAACAATAAATAAGTATAAACTTTGGTTCAGTATTCAATGGCCGTGTGATATTTGCACACACAAGCAATAGCCGTCAAGATAACTTTAAAACAATAGGATTTTTTTAAAAAGTGCTTGAAAATTAAGTGTTTTTAAATAACAAAACAGAATCTGGCAGTTTTCACCAAGAAAACTTCCTTCAGAATCAGAAAATAAAAAGTGGAAAGAATCAATGTTAGCGAAGTTGCATTTTTCTGACTGCGCATAGGCTCAGTACCACTCAGCCCTTAGACCGGTACACGTTTGCAGCCTGGGTGTTGGGGACCCGTGATTTATTGGTAACAAGAAGCACATCAAAAAACGATGAGTTGGGGTTACCGCGAAAATAAAAACGCGACACGGATGGGGCCCGAATCATTTTTCAGTATAAGTCGAGTTGAGAGTGAGAATGTCTTTGCTTAAACAGCCAAAGCGTGCTCAGACCCCTCCTCCGTGTGCGGCTAGCGTCTGACGTAAGATGTACACGGAGGTGGGAGAGGGAGCAGGCGTGTGCTAAACAGACAGCGTCTCCTGCTGTAACCACCGGTCAAAGCAGAACAGAAATATCGGTGGCATCTATTGGTTTTTTTTGTTTTTTTTTTTATATCGGACAGATATCGATAATCTCAAATTATGCAAATATTGGCCGATACCGATACTGGCACCAATATATCGCCCATACCTAAACATAGACTGGCCTAGAGAATTAGAGTGCTATCACGTGCAACAGGCTGTTAAAAGATCCTTTCTTTTTTTAATTAAAATATATTTATTTATTGTATTAAGATGACATAACACGTCTGATGTTGTTGGAAGTTTTTTTTCCAATGGTTTTTGGGCTCCCCAGCACCTCAGAAAAAGAGAGGAGTCTATAAATGATGATCCAGATGATGAAGTAAAAATATTTTTAAAAGAAACAAAGTCTAATTAGTTCAATTCTGCCTGTGTTTCACACCATCGTGTTTCATTTCTTCTTTCTCTTCTCTTTCTTTTCTGCTTCATCTCTTCAAAATGATCAAATTTACCAAACAGGTTAAAGGAAATTATAAAATCCTTCATGTCTTTTCTACTGTCTTGCTGTAGGGATGAACTGTGGAATAAAGTGTGTCAATATAAGAATTATGATATTAATAAGAAGTTGGTGCTCAATATTATTTGGAATGCTCAGAAGTGTTTCTATTTCTTTATGATGTTTCTTAGAGCAGTCTGGACCTGATGTTCATTTTTCTTTATTTGTTTGAGATTGACAACAAAATCCCTCTTGGTGGTGTAAAAGTGAAGTTGGAAATCTGTTAAAGTTAAAAAATAAAACGTCATTGTTGGAGAAATTGTACATACATTTATTCTATTCCTTACTATATTTTATGACCATGAAGTTTTCTGTCTTTTGCCTTATCTGTTTATGTGTTTACAGGAGAACTTGATAACTCACTGAGCAGGAATGCAGAAGAGTTAACTTCATCCAGCTGTGACGTACGAAGACAGAAGGCTTAGCTTGATAAACATGTCGTGGTGACACGCAGATTGTTTCAACTGGAACATTTAATCGCACCCTTTCCCTTAGCAGTTGAGACCTTGTAAAACAGGGCATTCCCAACCTAATAAATAGCTCGGAGAAAGGAGGCTGCTTTCAGAAGGAGTTTGGAGATTTTAACTGGAAAGCAGTCTCCAGCTTTTTCTCCCTGCAGGTTAAAACCATACTCAACTCTCTTGTGTTTCTTTGCAGATTTACTAATGTCTAGGTTTTGAACCTAACATTAACTTGGTCCTTCGAGCCGGATCCCAAAATACCTGAAGTATTCCAGCAGGTGGGAGAGAACCAGGAGAAGTCCGCGGCCGTGGCATTGTATACCCTTTCCGGGCCTGGGGGTACTCTCCACCGGCTGGGGTCTGAAGGTTGACGGGAGTCCCGAACACCGAGAGTGTGAGTATGTCTTGACTTAAAAAGCTTGTGTGAAATAAAAAAAAAAAAAAAAAAAAAAATATAGAGAAGAAAAAATAGAGAAAAAGCGCTAAAAAATAGAGAAGAAAAAATATAGAGAGAAAGCGCTAAAAAATAGAGAAGAAAAAATAGAGAAAGCGCTGGAACCCTAAGACTTTGTGTCGTGTTAAAAAGTCCAGTTAAATTCCGCGGAGAACGACCTCCTTTAGGTGAAAAAGACTAAAAAGCGTCGCGTAGGACGGCGGAGTCCTCTGGTAAAATAGGGTGTAAAAAATAGAGAGACGTCTAAAAAAACCATTACAAAAAAAAAAAAAAAAAAAAGTGCGTGTGTGTGTGTGTGAGGGACTGTAATTACCACTAGTATTTACATTCCATACCAAAGCCAACAATAGTGAGCAATAAGTTTCTGTGGAAGGCTGTATCCAAGGAGACACCGTCCGAAAGGGTAGAAGCTTGTGTCTCACCACAGGAATAAATTCATTATTGCATTGTTGGACAACTGAAATTCAGTGTTAGAACACCCTAGGTGTTAACCCCCACTGAGTCCAAATTTTAGTTCAAAATGGGTAAAAGTCAAAGCAGAGAAAAGTCCTCCAAGGACTACCAAACAAAATTACAAGATAACATCAGGACAAGATGTATAGGGAACGTAACAAAAACGTGAACAGAATGAAGAGGAAAATAGGGATAAGAAGGAAAAAGCTAGTTCAGATGAAGGTACTAAACCAATAATGTATCAAAGAAAAGAAGATAATGAATATACAGGGCCATATCAACAAGCAGCTGCTCTGCTGGCAGAGGCTGCAGGTGGGCAAGCAGAACAGAAAGAGAAGCTGCAGGGCGTATCCCCCCCTCCCCCTCCTCAACCTCCTCCGTATGAAAACGGAGCACACAGACATCTAAGGAGTAAAGGCAAAGTAGGAGACTGGAAAAAATACCATGCAAAAGGGCGAGGAGGTCCTAATGAAACATGAAGCAGAAATGTTTCCATTAATTGAGCTGCCTAACCCACGCGCGGGACAAGATGGCCACCCAGATACGGTACGAGTGTTCCGAACCTGGACTAAAGATGACATAATAAAAGCAACCAGCCACATCCCCCCACCACAGGAGGATGTGGCTGAATGTATTGCTCTCGTAAAAGGGCTGATACAATCATACGGCCTTAATGGAGTAGAAGTGCAACAGGTGTGGATGGCCATTCTAGGGCCCAAGTGGCACCTGGTGCGAGGGAACTTCAACCCCATGCAAGCCGATGGTCAACCTGAAGCAGCAGGCAGTCAGGCTCTTAACACCAAACTAGATGACCTGTGCGAGCGGATCACCCAAAAATACAGAAGAAGGGCTAACTACTCTGAAATTACTCGCTGCACGCAGAAAGACAGTGAACCCTTTGAAGACTACAAAATTCGCATGACCACAATTTTTAAAACACATAGTGGTCTCCCAGAAACTGATGATGACACTGGCCCTTATAAACAACAACTGAAAAATGCTATACATCAAGGGTCCCTCCCTGGGATCAAAGGATGGGTGGAAAAGCATTATATTGCCTTTGCCACCGGCACGTTAGATGAATATACCACATTTGCTATGCATGCAGAGAAAGTTCTTAAAGATAAAAAACCTAAGAAAACCCCAGTCAAAGACACCTTCTATCAGGATGACTTTAATCCTGAGAACATATTCTACCAACAACAACAACAATTCAACCGCGGCTACAAAAGAGGTTGTGGACGTGGTCATCAGGGAGGAAGAGGTGCATTTGGCAGAGGCCAACCTGGCCCTAAAGTCTGTTATACATGCCACCAACCAGGACATATGGCTAGAGACTGTCCTGAAACTCACTATCAACAACAACCGCACCCCTCTCCTCCTGTGACCTCAGGCCCTCCAGGTCACTATTCTGCATGACTAGCTGACCTCCCACAGCCTGAAGATCAGGCTCACCTGGAAGAAACTGAAATTATGAACCTCCAGGACTTATTTTTTGAAGAAAAAATAAGACCCATAATACACCTGTCCATAAATGGTACCTCCTTTCCATTTCTCTGTGACACTGGAGCATGTAGAACCACAATGAACCTCATGCCTCCTGGAGCAAACATAAGCACTAAATGCCAGTCTGGAACCATTTACACCCCCACAAGGAAGTCAGCTCCTGACTTATGTTGATGATATTTTGATAGCCTCTAAAACTAAGGAACAGTGCCTAGCTGACTCCATAGCCTTACTTAAACACTTGGCAATGGAAGGGCATAAAGTAAATAAATCAAAATTACAATTATGCAAAGAGCAGGTTAAATATCTAGGTCACCAACTTAGTGCGGCAGGACGAACTGTCATGGAAGATCGCAAAACAGCTATTCTGCAGGCACCTAAACCACAAACTAAAAAACAACTCATGTCATTTTTAGGCCTAACAAACTACTGCAGAAGCTGGGTTCCGAATTATGCAGAAATAACAGCTCCCTTACAAGCTTTGATGCACAATGAACCTCTCAGAATGTGTGATCCCTTACAATGGACAGAAACTGCAGATAAAGCACTATGTGAATTAAAAAGAACACTAGTCAGTACCTCTACCTTGGCCCTACCAGATTATCGCAAACCTTTTGTCCAGATGGCAGACTGCAAAGGTCATTTCATGACCTCCCTTCTGGCACAACGACACGGAGATAAATTAAAACCTGTAGCTTACTACTCTACTAAATTAGATGCAGTTGCATGCGCTCTCCCACACTGTGTTAGGGCTGTGGTTGCAGCTGCACAGGCTATCATGGCAAGTGCTGACGTGGTCCTCTTCCACCCCCTCACTCTGAGAGTTTCACATGCAGTTTCCGCCTTGCTGCTGCAAACTAAAATGACGTTCCTGTCACCAGCACGGCATCTCTCTTGCATGTCACTGTTATTGTCACAACCCCATCTAACTATAGAACGATGCACTGTCTTAAACCCTGCTACGCTCATTCCCACAGAGGTTGAAGGCAGCCCACATGACTGCCAAGTTTTAGCTGAACAATCCAGCAGAAGCAGGGCAGACTTACAGGACACCCCCTTTGCAGACGGAGTTATCCTCTTCGTGGATGGCCTCCTCTAAAAGAATGAAATGGGAAAAACTCAGACAGGTTATGCAGTGGTTACACATGACAAAGTGCTTAAAGCTGAAGCACTTCCACCCACCTACTCTGCCCAAGCAGCAGAACTCGTGGCTCTAACTGAAGCCTGTAAACTAATGGCAGGACAAAAGGTTACTATTTACACAGACAGTCAATATGCCTTTGCAACAGTGCACACCTTTGCCCAACACTGGCACAATCGTGGAATGATCACCTCCACAGGAAAACCTGTGACCCATGCGCAGCTGCTCACATCACTGCTTCGTGCTGTGCAGCTGCCAGCCCAACTTTCTGTTTGCAAATGCGCTGCTCACACAGGAAAGACAGACTCTGTTCTAAAGGAAATGACCTTGCTGATAAAACTGCTAGACAAGCCGCCCTTAAAGAAATACAAATCAACCATTTACAGCAAGACGACACACAAACCCTAGATAGTGACGTCCTGATAATCATGCAACAACAATCCCCTGCACAAGAACAGAAGCTTTGGCCAAAATAAAGGAGCACAGCTCAAAGACGGCCTTTACACGTGACCAGAAAATAAACCAATCCTACCAAAGAATTTATATAAATTAGCGGCAATATTGAGCCACGGGAAAACCCATGTCTCAACAGGAGGGATGGTAGGAATGGTAAACCAAACCTATACAACATATGGATTTAATAATTACTCAAAAAACTTTTGTAGAGCATGCCTTATATGCGCTAAAAATAATGCCCAAGGTAACCTAAGACCACAAAGAGGTCAATTTCCTGTCCCACAATATCCATTCCAACACATACATATGGATTTTATAGAACTAACTCCAAGTGAAGGAAAAAAGTATTGCCTTGTAATAATAGATGCATTTTCTAAATGGGTAGAAATATTTCCAACAAAGAATCCAGATGCTCTAACAGTAGCAAAAGCTCTATGCAAAGATATTATTCCACGGTATGGCATACCAGAGAAAATATACAGTGATAACGGATCACATTTTGTAAACCAAACTATCACTAAAATAGGTCAAGCTTCCAAATAGACTTAAAACAACACTGTGCTTACCACCCCCAAAGTGCAGGGCTGGTAGAAAGAATGAATGGAACTATAAAAAATAGGCTAAGAAAATGCATGGAAGAAACAGGAAGAAACTGGACTCAATGTCTAGAACTAGTCCAAATGCACATAAATACCACAAGTACTGAAGGATTAACTCCCTATGAGACCCTATTTGGGAGACCCTACAGATTTCCTTACTTCAGTAATAAATGGGAAACAGCTGAAGAACAAACTTTAGCTGACCACATGAGACGAATGATACAAAAACAAAGCGAGCGCCAGAATAACCAAGAAAACATATCCTCTGTATCTCCACAGGAGGAACCTCTAGTGAAACCAGGAGACTGGATCCTGATAAAATCGATTAAGAAGAAACACTGGCACTCCCCTAAGTGGGAAGGACCGTACCAAGTGCTGCTCACAACAGGCACTGCAGCCAAAATAGCCGAAAGGTCTACTTGGATCCACCTGAGTCACTGCAAGAGAGTAATCCAGCAGGAACAGAAATAGCTTAGCTATCCCTGTGTAGGATAGGAGCTTTTCAGCAGGCACTAACAAGGAAAGGCCAACTACAAAGGGATTAATAACAATAGGTTATTTTTGTCTCGAACCTGGTGAAGTCTGTGTCCCCTTGTGTCAGTGTGTAGGAAAGCTCATAGGACAGAATGAAGCCTTTCTTACTCCTTGCAAGTACTTCTGATCCAAGGAATACCAGCCTCTTCATGGAAAATATCAGGCAGATTCTCAGACGACTATAAGTATAACTCCCCGCTCCTGAAAGGTCAAATACCTAATCCTTGTAACACCTCTGATAAGACCACATGCAGACCACCCCTGTAGGCTTATTGCATTATGTCCTAACATCACCGAAACTAAGCCAGACGCCAACCTGCCTGACCTAACGGCAGGACCTAAACCCACTTCAGCGAAACCTGAGCAGATCTTTATCAGGCCCACCTTAGATGACTGGTTCCAAGTCACCACAGGGGTGACACAAAGAAGCCACTCTTCTCCTCAAAAGTAGCAGCAGCGAACTTCACATGCATTAACAGGACGGGGAGTGGCCTCAAGTTAGGAAATCTCTCTGCTACCAGTTGTGCTTATGTTTTACAGGTTGACCTCTACTTCATGCCACAGTCCAGGAGCGACATCTGGTGGTGGTGTGGTGATAACCGCCTGTTTGATCGCCCTGCCATACAACACCACAGGAATGTGCGCCTCTGTCTCTTTAATTCTCCCTACTCTGATCTTTCCCCTCTCAGCTGATCAGCTCATAGAGAACTTCAAGAGCGTTCTGCCCCACCACTGGAGGCTGAAACGCTCTATGCAAACCGCCATAACAGGATGGAGCAAGGAAGATCTTACCTATATAGACAGCATTGGGGTACCAAGGGGGGTCCCTGATGAATACAAGTTAGTAAATCAAATAGCAGCAGGATTTGAATCATCTATTTGTTGGTGGTGCACTATAAACAAAAATGTGGACAGAATCAATTACATCCATTACAACGTGCAAAGATTAGGTAATAAACAGAAGAAGGGTTCTCAGCTATCCATGAACAACTGTCAGCTACCTCACTGATGGCTTTCCAAAATCGAATTGCTGTGGACATGCTCCTTGCAGAGAAAGGGGGGGTTTGCTCTATATTTGGTGATCTATGCTGCACATTTATTCCGAACAACACCGCAGCTGATGGAAGTCTTACCAGAGCATTGGAAGGCCTCAGATCACTTAACAGCAAAATGAAAGACCATGCTGGAGTTGACACAACTATGTGGGACGGTTTTGGGAACATTTTTGGCAAATACAGACAATTAGCATTTTCGGTTCTGATGTCCATTGCTGTCTTTTCAGCCATTCTCACCTTGTGTGGATGTTGTTGTATTCCCTGCATTAGAGTTTTGTGCACCAGAATAATTACTACTGCCATACAACCTGTGAAAACTGAAATGTATGCTCTTCTCTCTCCAAATGGCGAACCACGAGACGATGAGGAGGTGGAGGAGGAGAGTGATGAGACTTCATTAAACCTTCCAGATTTGTTCTCTTATCCTGGAAGTTACGACGGATAACCTCTGAGTGTACCTTTTGTGTTATGAAATGACTTCTTGACTGAAAATCCCAATGGAAGTGGTCAATTAAGGATAAAAATATAGCACAAATAGAATAAACAGGAGGGAAATGTTGGAGAAATTGTACATACATTTATTCTATTCCTTACTATATTTTATGACCATGAAGTTTTCTGTGTTTTGCCTTATCTGTTTATGTGTTTACAGGAGAACTTGATAACTCACTGAGCAGGAATGCAGAAGAGTTAACTTCATCCAGCTGTGACGTACGAAGACAGAAGGCTTAGCTTGATAAACATGTCGTGGTGATTAAAAAAGGAACATGCAGATTGTTTCAACTGGAACATTTAATCGCACCCTTTCCCTTAGCAGTTGAGACCTTGTGTAAACCAGGGCATTCCCAACCTAATAAATAGCTCGGAGAAAGGAGGCTGCTTTCAGAAGGAGTTTGGAGATTTTAACTGGAAAAGCAGTCTCCAGCTTTTTCTCCCTGCAGGTTAAAACCATACTCAACTCTCTTGTGTTTCTTTGCAGATTTACTAATGTCTAGGTTTTGAACCTAACACATAAAGCCACTTTTTTAGTTTTATTCTGATCTTTTACTGCGCCACGATTGCACACCTTTATTTGAAAATACCTTAAAATTGTTATTTTTGTTGCAGTTTTTACGTAAAAAAATATCTGCGATTAAAATCGATTAAATAGCTTCATAGGTTAATTGGTCACCCTAAATTGTCCCTAGGTGTGGATGTGAGTGTGCATGACTGTGTGACTGTGGCCCCTGCGACAGACTGGCGACCAGTCCAGGGGTGTCCCCTGCCTTCGCCCATGAGTAGCCGGGTTAGGCTCCAGCAACCCCGTGACCCCGAAAGGGATAAAGCGGTTCAGAAAATGAATGAATGAATAGCTTAATTAATTACAGCACTCATTAAAATAATAGTTTGTGGCAGTCCTAAAACTGGCCAATAGTTTTTATGTGTTAGAATCAACATCAGGGGTCAAACTACGGCCCGATCCAGCCCGCCTCTAGATTTAGCCCCGCCCCCTTAACAATGTCAGAAACTAATGATGTCCTTTTCTTTCCAGTCTGGCCACACGATCGAGACCCGAACAGAATGTCTGAAGAGTCATTTCCTAGAGTTCAAAGCTCAGAGTCAAAGACGTCCTGAAATGTTTTGAACAGTGATGTGGGAATTGGGTCTAAAAGGCCGGTGGTTGACTTTAACTGGAAGAAAACTCCACCTAATGCTGGATCATCAACCAGGACCAAACTTTCCAGTGTTTTCTCTGATCGATCCAATGCTAGAGATTCATTCACATCAACATGTGACGTTCATGGATGTGTTTGTCTGCAGGTGGATGCAGTGAACATACCTATAACCTGCGGGTTCCAGGTGATATCCAGCAGTCTGCGCTGACCACAGAGCTCCTCCTCATTCTGGACGATGGTTCCTTCACAGAGTCTGAAGGTTTCTTCAGCAGCAGAAAGTTGCTCGCTGACAGACTCTTTCTGAGCCTTCTGAAGACATGGTTCCTGCAGCTGCTCCGATCTTCAGCTCAAACAAACACCAAAGTCCTCTGAACACCAGCAGCTCCGATCCATCTGCTAGTCTCACAATCACAGCCACATTGTCTTTCCATTCAACACTTATTCACTCATTTACGACACTTTAGCTAAAGATGATTGTTCGGAATCGAACCACGTATCGCTACATCTCTTTAGAAACCTCACAAACGTCCGAACAAAACACCGCCGTTCGAACAACACAAGCTAACGCTGCTAGCTAGCGCTTCGTTCTTACTTCCGGGTCACGTGCACAAACTTTATTTAAAACGAATGTGTAAACTGTTTAACTGGACCTCAATACCGTTCAATATGCTTCAAAACGTTTACAAAAAGTTTTAATAGGGGACAATAATTAATAGAAAACCTAATGAGGTAAAAAAAAAAAAAATACATTTTTGCACAAACTTTTATAAAAGCCCGGATGACGTCATCACAATATAACTAATTTCAATGTTCAGATCATCACCATTGCAGACTTTGACTGAGACCAAGAATAAAGTTTAAACCAAACAACAAATAAAAACATTACATTTTAGTGGTTTTGCCACTAAGATTAGTCATTTCGACAAGAAAAAGTATTTTTAGTCGTTGGTAATTGTGGTGGTGGTGGGGGTCTATTCTGATTCTTGATTTCCGGTTCCGGGTAACGATGTAAGGGCGCCACCATTTTGTTTGCAGCCGAGTCCTTTTTTGGCGCGAGCAGGCTAGCTAGCAGCGTTAGCTTGAGTTCCGAGGACGTTGGTGTTTGTTTGAGCTGAAGATCGGAGCAGCTGCAGGAACCATGTCTTCCCTTCAGTCTCTGAGAGAGTTGATCAGCGAGCGACTAGCTGTTGCTGCTGAAGAAATCTGCAGACTCTGTGAAGGAACCATCGTCCAGTACGAGGAGGAGCTCTGTCGTCAGCGCAGACTGCTGGATATCATCTGGAACCCGCAGCTTCAGCTCCACCAGATGGGTATGTTCACTTCTTCTTCATCTTCCAGAACGTTCGGATGGATCCAGGTTCTAGTGGACCCACTGACTGCTTCTGTTGGAGGATTCTGCTGTCGTTCTTCTTTCAGCTTCATGTTTGTTGCTCCTCTCTTTGTGACCCCGGGCTGGGGCAAATCTGACCCAACAGGACAACAGAGATCAAACTGAAGGACTTTTAGTTGGTTTCCAAATCTTTCCAAAGTTTCTAGGTTTGACTCTTTCCATCCTCTCATCTTTAGTCTCTTCCTTCCTGCAGGTTCAGAGTCTGGCTGTCTTCCTGAACACTTCATTACCGTCCACTCTGCTTCTATTCTAGTTCATAGCCTGGTTTCTTCCTCCTAAGTTTTTGTTTCTGTCTCCTCTTTGGTCTTTCTCCAACTGGTCCAGTACTCTGCTGTCCTCATCATCTCCAGAACTCCATCCTTTGGTCAACTCCATTCTCCAGCAGTTGCTTTCCAGAACCTCCAGAATTAAACTCCCGTTTCCCTTTAAGGCCCTCCATGACCTGACTCTTCATCTTTCTGACCGTCTCCATATCAATGTTCCCTCTTGTTCCCTCTGCTCCTCTTCTTCTGTCCAGCTTTCTGTCCCCCTGGTCAGGCTCGTTACCATGGGGAGTTGAGCCTTCAGCTGCTTGGCTCCCAAACTCTGGATTTCTCTTCTTTCTGACCTTCGTAACATAGACTCTCTCCCAACCTTCAAATCCAAACTCCAAACTCGTCTGTTTCAATCTGCTTTTCTCTCTCATTTCTGTTCATTTTCTGTTTTGATATCACTGACGTCATCAGTCAGATTTACAAACATGAACCCTAGAGAGTAATTTATTCACCATTTCATTGGCAGCCATTAAAGTGTGTTGTTTAACATGTCAACATTTTTTTAAGTTTACAAACTGTAACAGAGCAAAAAAAAATCCCCAAAACTGCTATTATTGACTTTCTTTTAGTTCTAAATGAAGTCCGTGTGTCGCTCCATTGTTTTCTGTCTATGGTCTCTCCTTCTGATGAAAAGCATTAATGACCTGTTTGTAGAAGTCTTCCTTTTCTTTCTCTAGTTTAAAAAGTCTTTCTGTCTCAGTGGAGAACACTACCAGTGAATGTCTAAACAAATTCTTGAGTTTAGAGGTTTAACAACATAATCCTCCATTTAGAAGATGATGCTAAACAATATTAAAGATTAACTGGACGCCTGCACTTCTGCAGGGTCACATTCTCTGGGCTCACCAGTGCTCTCTGCCTTAAGGGCAGAGTGCATTTCTAGTGTATTTTAAAGCACATTTTTAGCAGATAAAAAGACTAAACGAGTCGCAAACTGTCATCAATGTAATCAGACACATGGTGAGAAATAAACAAATTAGGTAATTTTAAAATAAAGCGTCTTTTATGATGATAAAATGACCGAATCAGTAAAGCACATGCATCAATTGCAGCTTCAGTCAGTGTTTGTGGCGCTGGGGAGACAGGCTGTTGCTGCCTCACCTGCCACTGTCTCGCGTATTTGAACAGGAAACTCATAAATTCGCAGAAGAAACCCACACAGAAAAAGGCAAACATAGAAAAGACATGTATATAAAAGATTATTTGATTTTTATTTTTTATTAAAAAAAAGTATATTCATTTTATTTCATTTATACATTTTTAAGCTATATTTTGCTGGTGAGGCACAGCTTCACCTGCCTCTCCTGACTGCACGTCACCGCTTCAACGTCAGACACTGACTTCAGCCTTTCGACTTGACTTTCGTTCCATGGCAGCACGACAACGATGCATGAGCACCTGAAGAGGAAGCATGTTGTGACAGTGTCTTTATTTTTAGTTACCAAAGAGTTTAAACAGTTAAAGTTTAAAGCAAATGATGTTTATTCAAGAGCAGATACATTCTGGTGGGATAAGATGTGAGTTTTATAACAAGTTTATGCGCAATTCGATTAGTCGACTAATCAAAAGAATAATCTATGATTATTAAACGATTGTGGCAGCCCTAATTGCAACGTGTTGATAGTGATTGGTCTGAGTCGGTCTGATTCACGTTTTTAGAGGAACTACTATCACCAGTCATGAATGAAGGTGTTCAAACTCCACACCCCTTCCACTGAAAGCCAGCTCGGGAGAATCTGTCAATCAAAGATTTGAGGTGGGGCCAGCAGGCACCAATTGCTTTTACTGTTTGGTCAGTCTATAACTTGAATAATTTGCGTTAGAGAAAAAAATATCTTTAAAAAATAGGATTAGAAAGAATGTGTTAAGAAAAAGGTATCAGAACAAGAATGGTTAAGTTATTCTCTTTAAAAAAAAGGGGGGGGGGGTGTCTGTTCTGATACAGTTTTAGGATATATTGCGATACATATCACACATATCCAGATACGTATCGTATTGCCAGATTCTTGCCAATACACTCCCCTAGTGGTTAGTGATCCGTACAAATCACTGATTATCCGTGATTCGTTGCACCCCTGATATACATGTACACACACATATATACAGTGTTCCCCCCATATATTCGTGTTTCATTATTCGTAGATTTTATTTCCAGTAACGTGACTTTTCCGGTCCATCACAAAAATTCTGACAACTCAAGACGCTTGCGTGTAATCTTTGCTTTCGAAGGAGGTGCTGCATCAGGTACACAACCCCTCTATGGCGTCACATCTCTGCCATTAATTGAAGGGCGCATATATGATAACTGAACGAGCCTATCTTACAACTGCACCGCGCAGTCCTAACTGACCAGAAATTTCAGACAATCAGATCAACCAGAAAGGTCACTGCCCCCCTGAGTGACACCCCCTGAAACTGAATGGGCGCAAAGAAAAAAATGAGCGCGCACGGTGAGAGCTCTGCGCGCCCGCTCAGTTAAGGTGAAAAAAAACTAAGCAGTTTTTCTTTGTGCCCATTCAGTTTCAGGGGGTGTTTTTGTCACTCAGGGGGCGGTAACCTTTCTGGTTGATCTGATTGGCTGAAATTTCCGGTCAGTTAGGACTGCGCGGTGCAGTTGTAACATAGGCTCACTTCAATTAATGGCAGAGATGTGACGCCATACCCCTCCCCCCAATGTCCTTGCATGGAGAAATGGCATCAGCGGACTCAGAAGCATCTGAAAGAAGTCCTGATATGCTGATAAACGCGGAGGATGGTTATCATCTGGAGCAGGTGTTTATTGTGGATCAAACCGGCCTCCTCTAGAACCAGATGGCCTCTTGCGCTTGTTTGATGTAGGAGGAAGGAGAATGCAAGCTGACATGCTCACGTGCTCCTGGTTTTTGGGCACAGAGACACAGTGACGATCCTCATGTGTGCTGCGGTACAGACTATTGTTCTGAATAAAAAATGCAAACCTCTTTATTTTGAGCAACTCTCTCATCTTTAATAAATGTTTTATAAAGCACGATCAGAAGTGTTTTTGATGAATCTGGATCCGTATCGGACATTCTTCGGCTTGCTCAGGGCAGAGGGGTTCTCCGTATTCATGGATTCGGGGGTATTAGCAGATGTCTGCGGACCCTATGCCCTGCGTATACGGGGAATACAGTATACAAACTACATGTAGTTTTACACTTTACTGTTTTGTTTTGAATCCTACTGTTCTTTGTCTTGAATACAGAATTTGTTCTGTTAACTTACTGTCAAATATATTTATATTAGGGCTGTCAAATGATCATGTTAATCGCTATTAATTAATTACAGACATTTTAACATCACGTTCACCTCTGCTTCCGTGACGTCCATTTATGTCTGAAATGCACACCTGGAAGAACATTACCTCGCTTATAACATGGTAATTTAAGAAAAAAGTAAATATTGAGTAAATTATTTGAACTTCACTGCTGATGTATTTTTACTTTAAAATTGTTTTTAACAAAAAGCTGGCTATTTAAAAGCAGTGCGTTGTGTTGTCATGGTAACAGTTCCAGTAAGTGCGCTCTGTTCTCTCACTCTTTCTTCTCTTTCCATCATCAGTGTGTGTGTGTGTGTGTGTGTGTGTGTGTGTGTGTGTGTGTGTGTGTGTGGTGTGTGTGTGTGTGTGTGTGTGTGTGTGTGTGTGTGTGTGTGTGTGTGTGTGTGTGTGTGTGTGTGTGTGTGGTGTGTGTGTGTGGTGTGTGTGGTGTGTGTGCGTGTGTGTGTGTGTGTGAATGGGTGAATGGGATTGCGACTGTAAAGCGCTTTGGGCCTTCATGGAAGGTAGTAAAATGCTATATTAGTATACGCCATTTACCATTTCAGAGGAAGGCGATTGTCATAGAAAATAAACAAAGCGTCATTTCAGAGGGAAAGTTTACTTGGTGTTAAAGTAAAGTTGGGAATCTGTTATAATAAAAAATAAACTTCATAAAGCCACTTCATAGTTTTATTTTGATCTTTTACTGCCACTATCTCACAGATAAAATCAAATAAAAAAATTAAATGAAAATACCTCAAAATGAGATTTTTCACAGCAATTATTAGGTTAAAATTGTTTGCAATTAAAACCAATTATTTATGTTAAGAAAATTACAGGCCACGATTAATCCATCACACATAAAAATTAAACGCATAACAGCACTAATTTATATGCCTGTGACTTATTTTTGACAGTAAGTTAACAGAACTGTTGTATTCAAGACAAACGAAAGTCGTATTCAAAACAAAGACAAACTTTATTCACAACAGAAATGCTAAATATAAAATTAGATGAAGTATGTATATATTTTATTTTGTTTTTTGGAGACAAACAGATTTTTCATTCTTCCTTGGTCCAATATGTATCATTGATCATATATTTGTAAAGAGTCACCGCCTCAGCCAAAATACTTAACATCACTGGTCTGTAGTGAAGGGATTTAATATCCAGACCTTACACTGGTTCTCTTGGCATCACCAGGTTACCATACATGGTCTGTGTAAGTAATATTACTCTTTCGTTGAAATGACTTAAATGGCACTTGAAACATTCAATGGTAAGACTTAGGACTTGAGGACAAAGACTTGAGACTTACTTGTGACTTGCAAAACAATAAATTGGTCCCACCTCTGGCAAGAAGGCTCTGGTTTGAATCCCAGCTTGATTCTCCCCATGCATGAGTGAATTTTTTCCTCCCACTGTCCAAAAACATGCTTCATAGTATAATGGATTATTCTAATTTGTCCCCTAGATGTGGATGTGAGTGTAACAGCATGGATGGATGCACGCTTAACAATACATAGTCTTTTAAAAGGACTCCTTCTTGTATTTGTGTCCCTGCAGTCCTTCCCCAGCATCGGGTGACCGAAGAGGATTTCTGCAACCAGCAGAGGAACATCAGAGAGGAACAGGAGGACCCAGAGCTTCCACAAACTAAAGAGGAACTGAAGGAACCACAACTTCTACAGATTAAAGAGGAACAGGAGGAACCAGAACCACCAGAGATTGAAAAGACACAGAGGCAACCAGAACCTCCCCAGATTAAAGATGACAAAGAGAAGCTCTGCCTCAGTCAGGATGAAGATCAGCTTGATCTGAAGCAGGACACTGATACCTTGATGGAGATTCCTACTTATGAGGAAAACTGTCTCAGTGAAGCAGATCTAAGCAACCAGCAGAACGTCAATGTAACTGATAGTCCAGATGAAGAAGGAAACCAGCATGAAGAACCAACATCAACTACAGATGAAGAGACAGACCCACAGAACAGAGATCAGAGGAAGAGAAGAGACAGAAATCATGTCCAAAGTGTGGTCAGCTCTAATGTGTCAGAAAGTCAGTGTGACTCTGATGTTAAAAAAAAGTTCAAGAGCAAAACTTTGGTTAAAAAACACAATCAATCTCCAAGAAAAAAGAGACATTTCTCTGTATGGACTAGCAAAACAAAGATGATTTCACACAATGGGTCTGTCCACATGAGAAATGAGTCTGATGACAGAACTTATGTCTGTGAGGAATGTGATAAAAGTTTTGGTTACTGGTCTACGTTCAGAATTCACATGAGAATCCATACAGGTGAGAAGCCTTTTTGTTGTGAAGAATGTGACAAAAGTTTTAGTCGCAGATCTCATCTTAAAAGACACATGATAATCCATACAGGAAAGACGTTTTCTTGTGAAGAATGTGACACAAGTTTTAGTCGCATATCTCATCTCAAAAGACACATGAGAACTCATACAGGAAAGAAGCCTTTTTGTTGTGAAGAATGTGACAAAAGTTTTTGTCGTATAACTCATCTTAAAAGACATGTGAGAACTCACACAGGAGAGAAGCCTTTTTGTTGTAAAGAATGTGACAAACGATTTAGCCAGCTATACAATCTCAAAGCACACATGAGAATTCACACAGGAGAGAAGCCTTTTCGGTGTGAAGAATGTGACAAAGGTTTTTGTCACATATCTCAACTTAAAAGACACATGATAATCCATACAGGAAAGAAGTTTTGTTGTGAAGAATGCGACAAAAGTTTTAGTCACATATCTCTTCTTAAAAGACACATGAGAATTCACACAGGAGAGAAGCCCTTTTGTTGTAAAGAATGCAACAAAAGATTTACCCAGCTATACAATCTCAAAAGTCATATGACAATTCACACAGGAGAGAAGCTTTTTTTGTTGTAAAGAATGTGACAAAGGTTTTTGTCACATATCTCAACTTAAAAGACACATGACAATCCATACAGGAGAGAAGCCTTTTTCTTGTAAAGAATGTGACAAAAGATTTACCCAGCTAACCAATCTCAAAGCACACACGAGAATTCACACAGGAGAGAAGCCTTTTTGCTGTAAAGAATGTGACAAAAGATTTACCCAGCTATACAATCTCAAAGCACACATGAGAATCCATACAGGAGAGAAGCCTTTTTGCTGTAAAGAATGTGACAAAAGATTTACCCAGCTATACAATCTCAAAGCACACATGAGAATCCATACAGGAGAGAAGCCTTTTTGTTGCAAAGAATGTGACAAAAGTTTTAGTCGTGGAAATAATCTCAAAACACACATGAGAACTCACACAGGAGAGAAGTTTTAGTCATGCAACTAAACTAAAAATACATCAGAATTCACACAAATTCTGTAAACAAAAATACTAAAAAAATTTAGTTAAGATCCAGTAATGAACTCTGGGGAACCCAAGAAGATTTTTCTTCTGGGCTTTTAATTTGACATGGTTTTGCTTGTTTGTTTTTTTTTGTTTTGTTTTGTTTTTTTTTTCATTTTGGAAAACATCTATTTTTTGCTGCCAAAAATAGCAGGAAAAAAAAATACACATGTACTAAATTTGTTTATAAGAATTTCCTTTGACACTCATTATATTACACTAGTTTTATTAATTTTCAATTATTATATCTTCTATTGGACCTTTATTGAAGATTCAATGTGTGACTGTGTTTCTGCAGACATGTTTTCATGTTTAAGTTGCTAAACTCTGCACAGCTGTGCTAAGAACCAAAAGCTGACCTTTACAAATGGACAAGCAAATCCCGTTTAAACCAGTTCTTTTAGAAAAGCGTTTATTGGAATTGTCTTAGATGCAGGTGTGAAACTTAGACTTAGCTGATCAAAATGTCATGAAAAGTGCAAAAGGAGTCACTCCTATGAAAAAAGTCTGTCATGTGTTCAGCAGTAGAAGTCTGATCAACATGTATTCTCTTTGATTATGGTTCATTAAAACATTTTGTACACTCTTAAAGTTTGGTTCTCTCATTCAGACTTTAGAAAATATTCTGACATTTGATCCTGTTGGTTCTCTAGAGTTAAATTAAAAGGACGCAAAAGTAAACCCAATGAGACTGCTATAGCTGTGATATTGGGCTATGTAAATAAAATTGAATGGAACTGATTATTGAATTTAAAGAAATTACGTTTTTTGAAGTCTGACTTGTGTTCTGAAAACATACTTTTTTGATTGTTCTGATATAATGTTTTTTAAGGCACACATTTTTAAGTTTACATCATCTGTAAGTCAATCTTCAAAATTTTAAAAATATGGTATTGATACATTTCAATCTATGTAATAAATCTATACACTATGAGCTTTACGTTTTATTTATTGACCATAAATATTGAACTTTTCAATGGAATTCATTCCCTTGTATGTACAGTGTCTTATGAAAGTATTGGGCCCCCTGGAACTTTTCAACCTTTTGCCACATTTCAGGCTTCAGACATAAAGATATAAAACTGTCATTTTTTGAGAAGAATCAACAACAAGTGGGACACAATCATGAAGTAGAACAAAATTTATTGGATATTTATTGGCAAAAGGTTGAAAGGTTCAAGGGGGCCCAATACTTTCACAAACACTGCATCTGTAAAAAGAGATGTGCTGTTTTGATTAATAAGACTTAAATCCTCAGCTTTCGAGTGCCTTTTTCACTTCCAATCCAAGGTACTATTCCATTTCAAGTTTCCATTACTTGTTGTTCTGCTTATGAATTTGATTTTCAAAGAAACATTGATGAACAATTCACAAGCTATTTGTAATTTTGGTTAGTTGATTTTATTCGTAGATTTCTGTGGTATAATTGCTTGGCTTAAAGTTATTGATCATTGTGATTGGAGTTTTTGCTGAATCAATTCAATTCAATTTTATTTCTACAGCCCAATATCACAGCCACAGCCGTCTCATTGGACTGATATCAGAATATTGCAAGAAATAAAAAATCAATGATGTAACAGTAAACAATAGCTGGTTATAAAACAGACTAAGCTGAACAAAAATCTCTGTCCTTACACCCTCCTTCTCGGTGAGGAAAAACTAATTAAAAAAAAACCCTGTCTTTTTTGGGGGGGGAAACTAAGAAACCTCAGGGTTTCCCACATGAAGGAGAGATCCTCAACCCCGAACGGACAGGTGATGTGCTAGAACTATTAAAGAAAAGTGAACTTAATTCATTCTGTAACTACATGGTTGAATAACAAGTAAATGTCTAATAAACAAACACGTCTAGATAAACAGCTACAAGTTAAGATAACAGCTAAATATTTAAGTAAACAACAACATGTTTGAATAGTGTAGCAGATGGGCTTCATCCAGCTGGAGTTGTGGAAACAGCTGGGTTTGCTGGAGGAGCCAGAGGCGAGTATTATCAATGTGCATGTTGTCTGAGTATGTGTATTACCATAACAACACTAGAACTATTATCTATAAATATTTCATTCTAACTAGTATTATATGACCAGCAGCCATTTCATTATTGTTTTATATTTTGTTGAGTCATGTGAGCAGGCAACGGTTTTGTGAAGAACAGACTTTCCTAAAATAGTAAAAAATGTGGATAAAGAAACAGACACCCATTAAGACAAGTGTCCACCTTGTGTGCCCCCATCTGAGAGGTTTGCAAAGGATTTATCAGTAAATGGAAGCATTTTTAAAATTCAGTGTGGCTGACTTGGTCTTAAATTTCTCACAACGTTTATTGCATCATGACTGGTCTGTACAGTAGAATGCTTGAGATTAGATGCAAATGACTTGAGAGGTGAAACCAGCTCTGCTGCTTGTGATGGGGTCAGATGTAAAGCCTGTACATGTTGAATGTCTTGGTGTATCTGTATTCTTTTGTCAGAAGTGACAAACTCTACTCCCACATCGGATAAGTTATGATACACACTGTAGGGTGCGGTATAACTGTTGTTGAAGACATTTCAGACTCTCTTTTCTCTTAGTGCCAAAGCCACTGCCAGAGCTCACTTTTTCTTATCCAAACCAGTAACCCAGTCCAAACACCAACTTCATTTTTCAAGCTTTTGTAGGGCTTTCCTTCTTCAAATGCTTGGAACTCTGTTCTGTTATTGCTCTGCAGTTGAACAAGCTGAACGAGCACGGGAGGAAGATCGTTTGCACATATAGCAACGGCAGCACGTGAAGCAAGTATGAGGCAGACAGAGTGTCAGGCGCAACAGGAACAAGCTACACCAACAAAAAAAAAAGCAAAATATACAAAAAAAAGTGTAGTCTGTAGGAAAATCTTTCTGTATAGAACCAGATTCACAACCAATCTGTACGGGAACCTGACAGCCAATAGAAAGCTCTCCAAAACACAGCAGATCATTGCTGACAGCAGAAACCAGATCAGCTCCTCAAAGCTGAGACAAAAAATGTGCTCTCGAATAACACACTTGAAAGAACAAAAATTGTACCCAGATATGTCCTCTCAAGACACTCAGGACTGAGGTCTGTTTCTCTGTGGTTTTCTCCTCAGACTGAGTGCAGCAGTGAGGTTCTGCTGTCAAAGCCTCAAACTGGGACTAATGAGCCAGATTTTAGGATGAGTCTGCATTTTTCTGGCTCATTTGCTGAGGTGCAGAATTCTGTCACACTGAAGCATGTGTGTACTAACAACAGTGTTAAAAAGCTAAAGCACACCTGAGTGTGTGAGTGGGAGGAAGACTGAGTTCTGCTGAGAGCACCAACCCGGGTTTCTAGTTTCCTGCAGGACTTGAACGCAGCGCAGAGCCAGAGCTGCTGCCTTCAGGGACCAACTGGCTCCTCTGGCTAAAGAACATCTTCAACTAAACGTTGTTCTCACAGGTTGTTCCATCCTTTTCATAAGTCAAATCAAAACAATAGAGTTTCATTCAATCCTTTAGTGATGATGTCATCAGACTTGTTCATGTTTTTATTTGTCAACAAGTCGTCTACAAGTGGATCCATCAGGATGAGCAGAGCAGGGAGCTTGAAGCTCGCCGACTGGAGCACCGACGTCACAACTCCAGGCTTTTTCCAACGGCATCTTTTTGTCTGCTCCTAAATCACAGTGATTTGAATCAAGAAATACTCAGAAATGCAGTTTCATCTGAATGTTCTTTAGATTTGTCCTCCAGCATCAGAAAAATGCAACAAGAACATGTTCAAAACCCCAAAAGAGCATTTTCATTGGAGTGGATCTTTAAAGTCTTTTCTATGTTGAAACTCTTTTTGCTGCATATTTCTATGACTTGGATAAATGACAGTTTAGATCCATGAGTAACTGATTCACTGACCTTTGTTTTGTTGGTCAGGCTGGCTGAGGCTCCTCCCAGAAGCTCCGCCCACAGTGGGTTTCTGTGGAGAAAACCTGACTTGGTGAAAGGTCAATCTAATGGTCACGTCAGTAACATTCTTCAGTATTTCTAATGAGAGAACAGCAGACATGAAGGTCAAACAAAAGCTTTTCAGGAGCTGTTTGCAGACTCTGCTGCACGTGGGAGCTGTCCAGTGCTGAAATCCATCTAAAGCCTGCAGTGATCATGGACAGAGAAGCAGAGTCTATACAGATGAAATGATACAGTTGGAAATGAAACTGCCTTTGAAGATCTTTTCTTCAGTCCCTCCAACCCTATCCCACTCCTGGATCTCACAATTTGACCACAGAAACATTCTTCTGGATTTTCACAGGGAAACCATTCAGGTTATTCAAGTTGTTTTGCTATAGTCTGAGTCGCTTCAGAATATACAACATGTGAGAGTGGATATGACGTCATGATCACTTTAAATACAAAAGCATAGAATTTGTTTACTTTAAAACACCTCTTTATTTAAAGATTTGAACGCTGGATCTTCATCCTCTGAACGCTGGATCTTCATCCTCTGAACGCTGGATCTTCATCCTCTGTAACGCTGGATCTTCATCTTCTGTGAACGCTGGATCTTCATCCTCTGTGAACGCTGGAATCTTCATCCTCTGTGAACGCTGGATCTTCATCCTCTGAACGCGGATCTTCATCCTCTGAACGCTGGATCTTCATCCTCTCTGAACGCTGGATATTCATCCTCTGTGAACGCTGATCTTCATCCTCTGTGAACGCTGGATCTTCATCCTCTGTGAACGCTGGATCTCATCCTCTGTGAACGCTGGATCTTCATCCTCTGAACGCTGGATCTTCATCCTCTGAACGCTGGATCTTCATCTCTTGTGAACGCTGGATCTTCATCCTCTGTGAACGCTGGATCTTCATCCTCTCTGAACGCTGGATCTTCATCCTCTGAACGCTGGATCTTCATCCTCTCTGAACGCTGGATCTTCATCCTCTCTGAACGCTGGATCTTCATCCTCTGTGAACACTGATCTTCATCATCTGTGAACGCTGATCTTCATCCTCTGTGAACGCTGGATCTTCATCCTCTGTGACGCATCCTCTGAACGCTGGATCTTCATCTCTGAACGCTGGATCTATCATCTGTGAACGCTGGATCTTCATCCTCTCTGAACGCTGGATCTTCATCCTCTGTAACTCCATGTGAAGAGAAGAAATGTTTGCTCCTCTTCACACCAGAGACAGGAGCAAGAACAGATTTGATCTGAAGGAAATGTTCCTGCGTTTGATCTGATAAGATTATTATTGATCAAACTTTTCGTTGTTCAATAATGTTTACGCCTCCAGAAAAATGATTCTCTGTTGATGAACTGATTCCATGATTTATCTCTTTGTGTGAACCTGAACAGACTTCCTCTAGAGATGGAGCTCTGAGATCTCACCTCAGTCCTGAGTTCAGCAGTCAGAACTGGACTTGAGGAGCCCAGCTTTGGAACCTGCAGAGAACCAACAAACAGCAGAAACCCACACTGTGGGAAAGACTCCACACTTCTGACTGATGTTCACGTCCACTTTATTCTTCCCAGTAAAGATTGGGACAGAACACTGGAAACTCAAAAGAACAGAGAAACCGTTCTAATCTCTACTAGAAAACATGAATCACATGAACACAATACAGAAACACCAGTCTGTTTCTTTATCCACATCTTCTTTAATATATTTTTACTAAATCTTTGCTTCACAAAACTGTTACCTGCTCACACGACTCAACAAAATATAAACTGTCATTATTTTATACTTAAAACAAGATTGAAATGTTCATGAATCACATAAACAGTGTTAGAATTAGAGACATGTAAAAATAATTTTAGTGTTGTCATGGTAACACACAGGGTTAGGCATTATTGTCTCAGTATAAACTACAACCACAATAGTTACCTTAAAAAATGTAAATGATATACTAAAATTACAAAAATCTACTTGTAATAAAACAAAGAACATTATCAAAATTTCTTTAAAAATCCAATATTACCAGTACATTACTATTTACAGGAATATCAGGAAAAATGAATTTCATGAACAAGTTAAATATATTTTGTCAACCAATTCAATAAATGAAACCCATGATATATAGAATCATAGCAATATGAAATGCACCAATATTTCCTTGATTTTGAACATAATGCGATCATAGTGGCTTATAGATGATGAAAACCTAAACATAATACTTCTTAGAGAATTACAATATTATATGCGATAAATAGAAAAAAGATGTTTTCAGCACATGTCAGATTTCAGAAAACTCAATAATCACTTGTTTTTATTTTTAATTAAATTACTACATCAATGTGGTATGGAAGCCATCAACCTGTTGCTCTGTGTACATATAATGAAAGCTCAGGTTGCATTGATAGCGGACTTCAGGTCATCTTCATCGTCGATCTGGTGTCTTATCTTCTCGTCTAGATGTTATTATTGGGTTCAGGTCAGGGGAATTTGCAGAAACACCAGTCTGTTTCTTTATTCACCTCTTCCTTAATACATTTTTTACTAAATCTTTTCTTCACAAAACTGTAATTTGCTAACATCACTCAACAATATAAACTGTAAATATTTTGTATGTAAAACAATACTGAAATGTTCATGAATCACATACAAACAGTTAGCATTAGAGACGTGTAGAAATAATTCTGGTGTTGTCATGGTAACACACACATGCTTAGACATTATTGTCTCAGCATGGACTACAACCACAATAGTTACCTTAACAACTTTACACAAGATTACAAAAGTACAAGAATCTACTAATAAAAACACACCAACAAAAAATTGAACATTATCAACATTTTTTAAATTTAATCTGACATAGTTCATAATTCAAGTTATAATTCAAAACAACACAATTCTATTTACAGGTAAATCTAAAAGAACGAAATTCATTACAGGAGTTAAACATTTTTTGTCAATTAAAAAAGTGAAACTCATGATGTATAGAATCATTTCACAATGAAATGTATCAATCCTTTATTTTGAGCAATGTGATCATAGTGGCTTATAGGTGATAAAAACCTAAAAATGTGACTTAGAAAATTGGAGTATTCTATCAGAAGAATCAAAAATCAGGACTCATGTCAGATTTCAGAAAACTGTACTTTTCTAAGCATTCAATAATCACTTGTGTCTCCTGTTAAAGAGGCCATAACATGAAAAAACAACTTTTTGAGCTTTTAAGTGTATTGTATTCTTAATTCTCACTATAAACAACCTAAAAGTGGTATTTTGATCCGTTCACGCATTTCTGAGTAATCCTCTAAAAACCTGTGCTCTCTGCAGCAGCCCCCCCACCCACTCAGGTAAACAAGTGGGTTCTCACGAGCTGATGTCATAGATTGAGTACACCCCCTTTCAGGAAGAGTCTGCTTTGGCAGCACCGCCCTCAGGCTAACACACTTTCTCTGCTGAGCATATAAAACGCTTTCATTTTATATGCCCAATGTGCACATCCATCTTTGCAAAGAGTTCAAATGTTGTTTGTTTGCATATTGAGGAAGGCTCTAAGATGATGTAGTGAAATGCGAATGGAGTGAAAGGCGGTGCCTCAGAGATCGAGTCATTTTACTTCTGGATATGAAAAGAGTCCTAAATAAATAAATACAAAATAACTCTTGTTTTTTTTAAAAATGTTTTTTTAATGTTCCACAGATAATATATGATTATATATAAATATGGATATAGTTTACGCTGAAAGGTTTAAGACAATCATGGCATGGCCCCTTCAATTGAATTACTGCATCAATGTAGTATGGATGCCACCATGCCTGGTTCACGCTGGATGCGGAAGCACTGCTAAGCAGCGCAGAATGAAGGCAGCTTTCATTCGGCACCCTTGCTAACCTATGCTGTAATTAACATCTGACGCGGAGCGGTGCGAACTAGAGGATGACATGGGAGTGGATTTTCACTCCAGTCCTGTCCCGCTCCCAGACCAAAAAAATAGTCCTGTCCCGTCTTGCTCCCGCTAATCTGAACACTGATGGTTTCTGAGTAATGTTATATTTTCAAATGAGTTACATTGTTGGCATATTATTAGAAAACTACAAAATGGCTCAGCCTTTACTTTGTTGTCCTCGTTCTCATTGGTTGTAGTGGTGGGAATTCTGGTTCTTCCTTGACAACCAGCTCCTTGAGATCAGCTCACTAAAAAGAGCCGGCTCTTTTAGCTCCCAAACAGCTCTTTAGGTTGCTTTGTTTAATTTATTATCAACAACCTTATATAATTATGCACAAAATGAATAAGTAATCTTAAGTGTTTTTATTACCATAAGTGTATAATATATATGTGCGGTTATTTACTCCTTTCAGAAAAAAATTACAAAGTAAATGATAAAACAAAAACATTCATTCATTCAATTTCCAGTTTTATCCCTTTCGGGGTCACGGGGCTGCCGGAGCCTAACCTGGCTACTCATGGACGAAGGCAGGGGACGCCCCTGGACTGGTCACCAGTCTGTCGCAGGGGCCACTATCACACACCCATGCACACTCACATCCACACCTAGGGACACGCTAGAGTGACCAATGAACCTATGAAGCATGTTTTTGGATGGTGGGAGGAAGCCGGAGTCCCTGGAGAAAACCCACGCATGCACGGGGAGAACATGCAAACTCCACACAAAAAGGTCCCCCATTGGTGACACTGTTTCAAGTCCCCCAGCCAGGACTTAAGCCGGGAACCTTCTTGCTGTGAGGCAAGAGCGCTAACCACTGCTCCATCGTGCAGCAAACCAAAAACAACTATGCACTCACTCCTTTACTTTACGTTTCGGTTTTGCTGTAGTTTGCTGTTGTTGAAATTTGATCACACTTGGTTTATGTGCTGCTGTGCGTCTAACGCCCACCCCCACACCCGGCACACGCCTCCACTCGGCGCAAGATTATTGACCCCTTTCGCTTGCCAAGCAAACACTACCCCCTCGCACTCAGCTCAAACCATAGGCGAAAGCACATATCTTTTGATCAATCACATGCAAGAAAAGAAACAGGCAAGAGGGTGACTTTAAAAAAAAAGCTCACAGGAAGGAGCCTTGTCGTTCACTCTGAAGAGACGCCCAGTGAACCATTTAATTTGCGACTGAATTGTTTGGGTTCCGCTTCCGTAAGAAATTAATCCCGTCCCAGTCCCATGATTAATGGCAGAGATGACTCCCATCCCATGGGAATCCCGGAAAATGTCATCTTCAAGCGCGAACCTCCAAGGCTGGTGTGTTCTGTGCAGCAAAACGTTTTGACGTCTGGCCTATTTTTTGCACAAGCCGCAAGTGATCCACGTCAATACTGGCAGAGAGTTGCGCCAATTTTCAAAATACAACCAAATTTTCACAATAAAACACTGCAATTGACAAAGACCGCAGAAATGAAAAAAACACAAAATACAAGTAGACACACATTAACAGGTCAATGTAGTTGACCGACTATGGCTGAGGGGGTACGTGATGTAAAAAAAAAAAAACAATCAACAGGCAGAGAGCAGGTGCTAACAAATCAAGATGGACGACGTAAAACTAATTGCAGAAGTGGAGAAGTACAGGGCAAGCATGGCGTAATATTTCTAGGATATGAACTTACCCAGGATGTCAAAAAAAAATAAAAGGTCTAGCAGAAGCGCCTGTTGACCGTCAGGGAAAAATACATGTTTGGTGTGATTTGCAAGTGAAAGTGAATACCGTGCTCACTCTGTTCCGCTCCAGCGTGAACTTGGCGTCAGCCTGTGACTCTGTGTACATGTAATGAAAGCTCAGGTTGCTTTGATAGCTGACTTCAGGTCATCTTCATTGTTGGGTCTGGTGTCTCATCTTCCTCATCACAACAGTTCAGAGATTTTTTTCTTGGGTTCAGGTCAGAGGAATTTTTAGGCTGATCAAACACAGTAACAAATGTTTAGAGATAAGAAGATTTAGGAACCTTTAGTAAGGTGGAAATAATCCAAGTTCTGACACAGTTTGTCAGTAGACAGTTCTGTAAAGTGTTTTAGAATCTGATTTATTCTAATGACTGAGACCATTTAAAGGCTGAGTAAGATCTTGGCAAGAGTTTGGAGTTAATTTGCAGATTAGCTGTTTTAAACATGTTTATTCCATTTTTTTCACTTGATTCTTCGTGACATTTTTTTTATTTAGAAACTGCTTCTCTCCTGTATGAGTTTTACTGTGTCTTTTGAGATGAGACACAGTACTAAAACCTTTCGCACATTCTTTACAAGAAAATGGCTTCTCTCCCGTGTGGGTTCTCATGTGAGTTTTGAGGTTAGATATTTGACTGAAACTTGTGTCACATTCTGTACAAGAAAAAGGTTTCTCTCCTGTGTGAGTTCTCATGTGTCTTTTGAGACTAGATAAAAGACTAAAACTTGTTGCACACTCTTTACACAAAAAAGGCTTCTCTCCTGTGTGAGTTCTCATGTGTGTTTTGAGGTTAGACAAAAGACTAAAACTTGCACCACATTGTTTACACAAAAAAGGCCTTTCTCCTGTGTGAGTTCTCATGTGTGTTTTGAGGGTAGATATTTGATTAAAACTTGTACCACATTCTATACACAAAAAAGGCTTTTCTCCTGTGTGAGTTCTCATGTGTGTTTTGAGGTTAGATACTTGGTTAAAACTTGTACCACATACTTTGCACAAAAAAGGCTTCTCTCCTGTGTGAGTTCTCATGTGTCTTTTGAGACTAGATATATCACTAAAACTTGTTGCACAGTCTTTGCACAAAAAAGGCTTCTCTCCTGTGTGAGTTCTCATGTGTGTTTTGAGGTTAAACAAAAGACTAAAACTTGCACCACATTCTTTACAAGAAAAAGGTTTCTCTCCCGTGTGAGTTCTCATGTGTGTTTTGAGGTTAGATATTTGATTAAAACTTGTTCCACATTCTTTACACAAAAATGGTTTCTCTCCTGTGTGAGTTCTCGTGTGTCTTTTGAGACTAGATAAAAGACTAAATCTTGTACCACATTCTTTACACAAAAAAGGCTTCTCTCCTGTATGAGTTCTCATATGTGTGTTGAGGTTGGATATGTGATTAAAACTTGTACCACATTCTTTACACAAAAAAGGCTTCTCTCCTGTGTGAATTTTCATGTGAATTCTGAACTGAGACTCATTACCAAAACTTTTACCACATTCATCACAGACATAAGATCTTTCTTCAGATTCAGTTATCATGTGTACAGACATATTGTGTGCAATTCTTGTTCTTTTACCAGACTTTAAAGAGGAAAGTCTCTTTTCTTTAGGGAATTGTTTAGTTTTCTTAGCGAAAGTTGCCTTTGTGAAGCTTTTTCTAACATCAGAGTCACACTGACCTTGTGACATATGAGAGCTGTCCACACTTTGGACATGATTTCTGTCTCTTCTCTTCCTCTGATCTCTGTTCTGTGGGTCTGTCTCTTCATCTGTAGTTGATGTTGGTTCTTTATGTTGGCTTCTTTCTCCATCTGGACTAACAGTTACATTAAAACTCTGATTGTTTAGATCTAATTCACCGTTTTCATTTTCCTTACAAGTAGAAATCTCCATCAAGGTATCAGTCTCCTTCTTCAGAGGAAGCTGTTTTTCATCCCTACTGATGCAGAACTCCTCTTGCTCCTCTTTTGTCAGTCGAGGTTGTTGTTCTTCCTGTTTCTCCTCTTTAATCTGTGAAGGTCCTTGTTCCTCCTCCTCATCTTTAATATCTGGCGGTCCTTGTTCCTCCTCCTCCTCATCTTTAATATGTTGTTCTGGTTCCTCCTGTTCCTCTTTAATTTGTGGAGAATTTGGTTCCATTTGTTGCTCTCTAATCTGTGGAGGCTCTGGTTCCTCTTGTTCCACTCTTAAATGTTCTTGATGGTTGCAAGGATCCTCCTCCTCACTGCCATAATGCTGGGGGAGGACTGCAGCAACAAAAAGAGAAAAAAAGGAGACCTTTTACAGTTCTAAAGGTCTTTGTGTATTGTCAAGCATAAAAAAAAAATCTAAATCCCCTTTTCTAAGGAGCTCTGAACTTTAAATAAGCAAAATAATGTAACGTCTTAGTTTGCGTTCAAAGTTCAGACAGTAAAATGTTTATTTATTCTTTCAGGCTTCAGTAGGTCAAACACCTAACCAAACAAACTCTTAAGATAAAAAAAACCTTCCCACTTATTTGAAAGAATAACTTTTAATAAACACACATTCCCCACACTATACTCACTCATCCTTTACACTAGTAGGGTGGTGGCCATTGATCTTCTGTTTCCTACCCCATCTCCTGGAGGGGGTCAGACCTTCTCATGTTCCAAATAGAAAGTATCCACTGGTTGCAAGAAGGCCAAAGTGCCTTAAGACTTCCATTGAGAAATAAACAGTTATTACTCAGTCATTATAGAATAACCATTCTTGCTCTGATACCGTATTCTTAACATCAGATGCCTCAGGAAAAGCATGTGGTTCCCCCTGGCCTCACCAGGAAAACTTGATTGACAGATTCTCCCAAGCTCGATTTCAGTGGGATGGGTGTGGATTTCGAACAAGCTGGAACAAGCTCACTCATAATTGGTGACTGTAGTTCCTCTAAAAATGTGACTCGGACCAAATCTGATCAATCACTGTCGACGATTTGCAATTTGAAGACTATCAGGAAAGGACAAATAAGGCTTTGAACTGATTTTGCGAGGGCCAGAGGTAAGGTATTTCCAGTTAATAAGTAAGGGGCCAAGTATGGAGCCTTGAGGCACACCACATTTAATTTCGTGGACCCTAGAAAAGTAAGTGTCCATGTTTACCATAAAGTATCTCTCCAAGAGACAGGATTTGAACCACTTGAGAACCATCCATGATATGCCAAGACTTTTAAGTCTGTTCAACAGGATCAAGTGATCAACAGTATCAAAAGCAGCACTTAGATCTAGTAGGACTATTACTGAGATCTGACCTGAATCCAAGGCACACCTGATATCATTAACTATCTTTAACAGGGCTGTCTCAGTACTGTGGTTTGTTCTAAATCCAGACCGGTTTGTCTCAAAAATTTTGTTTTGTATGAGAAACTCAATCAGTTGAATAAAAACAAGTTTTTCTAAATCCTTGCTTAAAAATGGCAAGTTAGACACTGGTCTGTAGTTATTAAGAACTGAGGAGTCCAAGTTATTTTTCTTAAGTAGTGGTTTTACAACGGCAGTTTTAAAGGCAGCAGGAAAAAATACCCGTCTGAAGAGAGTAGTTCATTATATTTAAAATCTCACTCTCAAAAGACCCATAAAATTTTTTAAAAAAGGGATGTGGGGATGGGATCTAGAAAGCAGGTTGTTGGGTTAACTTGGGAGAAAACTCGACCAAGTGTTGCAGCTTCAACCAGGTCAAAACTGTCCAGTGCTTCCCCGTGTAAGTTTAAGCCATCATTTTCAATAAAAAGGCTTTTTTGTTCATTTAAGATATAGGATTTGACAGAATCTATTTTGCTCCTAAAGTGGTCAACAAACTCCTCACACAATGACGCGGTAGCTGGCATTGTGTTTATATTTACGTCGGAGTTGATCAAAGATTCAATTGTGGAGAAGATGACTCTGGGATTGTTTTTATTCTCAGAGATGATCTTTGCAAAGTATGCGTTCCTGGTTTGTTTCACTGATTGATTATATAGTTTTAGTTGACTTTGGTATAATTGGTAATTTATTTCAAGTTTCTGTTTTCTCCAATGTCTTTCAGCTGATCTACATTGTCTCTTCAATTGTTTCATTCCTTCAGTTCTCCATGGGGGTGTGGGTTTAATTCTTATCTTTTTGGACTTAAGTGGAGCAACTGAATTGAGACTGGATTTTAATTTGCTGTTAAAACTTTCTACGATTAGGTCACAGGGGGCTGGTAAGACAAGTGGAGCGTTAGTACAAACAGTTGAAATAACAGTCTGTTGCTTTATAAAACCAAAGATATTAAAAAACACACAGTAATGATCAGATACAGCCAGATCCACAACAGTGGACACACTTGTTGGCAAACCATGACTGATTACCAGGTCAAGAGTGTGCCCCCTGTTGTGAGTTGGCTGCATGACATGTTGTTGAAAATCCAGAGAAGCAAGTAATTCCATAAACTGAGTAGCTCAATGGTCAGACTCCTTGTCTACATGCAGATTAAAATCACCAGTTATTAAAATCATGTTACAGGAAATGTGGACAGACGCAAGGAACTCAGAAAACTCCTCAATAAAACCAGTGTTTGGTTTTGGTGGTCTGTATACTGTGATGCATAAAACTGGAGGGCTGTTAAAAACAAGGGCATGGTGTTCAAAGCTGGGGTACTGATCTAAAGTAATTTGCTTTACTGCAAATGAGTTGGATACAATGGATGCAGTACCACCACCCTTTTTGCCCTCCCTGGTTGAAAAAACAAAACTAAAATTTGGTGGGGAGGCCTCTGTTAGAACAGTGGATGCGTCTGTGCTCAGCCATGTTTCAGTTAAAAAGAGAGCATCAATGTTATAATCTAAAATAAAATCATTTATAATAAAAGTCTTGTTGGACAAGGACCGAGCATTAAAAAGTGCCATGTTAAAAGAGGGCGGTGGATTGTTTATTGTTGAAACTGCTTCCTCCTGCTTTGGTGCTTCCTTTAGTGGGCAAAGGCAGTGCATGTTTGGTTTCTTCCCAACACGTCCTCTTGTAGAGGACCTGTCTGTAATAATGGTCTCAATGGTATAGAGTAACGGGACAGCAGGTCTTTGACAGGAAGCACAGAGAAAGGTTGGAGCAGTTATGTGTTGGAGATTATGGGAGGAAGGTACAGAATCCAGTCAGTCACATCCACACACGGATGTTTGTGCAGATGAAGATGTGGTTTGGACTGGTGTGGTCCTGATGGGGGCAGGTGATGTCTGGACAGAGTGTCTGATGTCGGCAGCTAAGACATTACTGCCCAGTGGACTAGGGTGGATTCCATCAGTTTTGTAAAAAGAGTTTCTGTTCCAGAACAGATTAAAATTGTCAATAAAAACAAACCCGTTCTGACTGGAAGCAGAATGGAGCCAGGTGCTCAGACTCAGCAGCCTGCTGAACCGGCCCTGGCCACGGGAGAGGGAGGGGAGGGGTCCAGAGATAAAAACAGTCAATGGACAGGACTTTAAAAAATTAAAAAGTTTATTAAAAGCTTTTTTAGTCGTTTCAGACTCTCTATAAGACGTATCGTTAAAACTGACGTGTAAAATCAGTCTCCTAATAGTGGAAGGGAAAGAGCGCAACAGTTCTGGGAGTTTCTCCAGGATGTCCAGAACTGTGGCTCCAGGAAAACAGTGAGTTACCGCGTTAAAGAAGCGGACCTTCCTTATTAGGGAGTCACCGATGATTGCTGTCGTCGGGGCAAACAGTGCAGGAGGAGACGCGGGCGCAGGTGAATCGCAGACAGGTGAGGCGACAGCGGAGCGTCCCTGTGTGACGGCGGCGGCCTCACCTTGTAGCCGGCGGTCGGTCTGGGATGACAGCGAGGCGCGGGCACCGCTGGAGTGGAAATGGACAGCCTCCTTCAGGATCCGACGGCGGGAGGAAGAGGTTGCCGACCGAAAGGAAGCGGGGAGCTCCAGCCGGCGACGCTCATCGGGACTGCATGAGGCTTTCGTGGTGATCCTCGAAGGTTGAGCCGGATCGCTGCCCGCCGCGGTGCCTGCGTGTTCCATCGGAGTCCCTGTGGCGTCTCGTCGAAGAGCGGGAAACTCGACGATGGAGGCCAGGTCTGGTGGAGTCCGTGCCGCTGTGCCCGCTGCCGAAGGAGCCGGGGAATCCGCAGCCAGAATTCCGAAACGGTTTGAGAGACTCAGCGCAGGCTTTTGAGTCTCATCAGAAGTCTTTCTGGGCATTCGGACAATCACTTCTTCATCCAGGAATCTTTGTTTGAGAGTCGAGAATGAAGAGGGCCGAGGGCAGGTGGAAGGATCCCATGGAGCTGTGTCCTGGAGAGCGGCGCTAAGAGAAGTTAGCCGCTTAGACCGGGCGAAGGAGACATCCATGAACTTGGAAAGTAGAGCGTCTTTCACTTCCAGTTCAGCTCTTAAACGACGGATGTCTTCCTTGAGGTCAGCAATGATTGCAGCAGTTTTACCGAAAAATTGTGAGCCCAGAACAGCCGCTGCTGTACCTCGGTCCGCCACGTTGTCTGCCATCTTAGTACACGCTACAGCACTGTTCATGCTGTGATGATATGTTTAACATGCTGATCCATGTGTCTCCAATATATAATCACGGACCGATTTAAAGTCAGCAGGACCAGACAAGTCGCTCTTCTTCAAAGGACGCCTTTGTTACAAGACATCCACCCCTCAGCGAGCAAATGTCCTGACTGAGTCAGTACTGAGAATGTTGGTGAGGGACATGAAACCCGTGTTCATGGCGGATGATGAAAGGTTTAAAGAAATGATGAAACAGTTCAAACTGGAGGATCATGACAATTACCTACCAGACAGATCTGTCAAAGACGCAAAAAACTACTGAGACACAGAATACAAAACTGCAGAGAGCCAATGGTTCAGGTGTAAAGAGCGCTCTGGAAACCCTCCTTCAGTCTGACACAGACAGTCAGAGTGAAGATGAGGATGGAGAATCTGAGAGGGACCAAAAGATTTAAGTTTTGATAAAGTGAAGTTCGGCTTTACTTTGGAGAGGCCGCACTTAGCTCTACAAAAGGAACTTTTGTTATATTTGAGTCAATGAGACCAAAACTTCTTTGTGAAAATAGTTCTGTTTTAGATACCAACCTCATTTGAATTTGGTCTTATTCTAGTTCCTGTGAATAAGCTAGGAACTAAAAGCAAATTCTCTTAATTTCTTCTGGTAGTTTAGACTGTTGCTGCTGTGAAGGTCTTAACTTTGTTGTTTTTTCTGGAAAATTCTGGTTTATTTCAGTCTGAGATTGAGCATGCTTGGTGGCACTGCTTCAGATGATAAAAAGGTTGGTGGTATTACCAGTTTTGAAAGGAATATTCCATCTGCACAATTTGCAGTGCAAGTTACTCTGTTTTGACTCAGACAGGACATTTGCTTGCTGAGGTGTGCACGTCTTGTCACAAAGGCGTCCTAAGAGGAATAACGTACTTTTTTACCACTAAAACATTATTTTGTTTTGAATTCCAAAAGTCTTTTATTTTGAAAAATCTTTTATTTTGTAAAATAACTGGATTCTCTCAGCTACACCTTTGATCACTTGAGCTGTAAAGTTTGGTCAGGGAGGCAAAATGACAACAAGTAAACGATCTTTTATTCTGAAAAATCATTTGGTTTTGAAAATCGACCAGATCCTCTCGATTACATTTCAGTCACCTTAGCGCTAAAGGCAGTCCAGAGAAGTGCAGGAGAAGGTATATGTGGAACCCTTCTTTGCAAATCGAAGAAGTGCGGGAACATACAGATGAGCAGACTACAACTAGAACATTAGGCTACCAGGAGTCCTAATTAAAATTAAGATTTTTGTTTCTCCCTAAACGATTTGGTAATTTAAAGAGACATACTTAAACAAATTCACCTGGGATTCAAAATTTGAACAGATACTTGTGCAAAAAGCTCGTCTCCACCTTGAACTTCAATAAGTCCAAGTACAGGTTCAGACTTACTGACAATCATCTTGAAGTCAAACTGAGGGTCTTTGCTGCTTCCTCCCTTTAAACCAAATGTGGATCAGCTATGGAGAGGAAGCTCTGCCAAGTGTCCAGGAAGAAGTTCAGAAGAACCCGTTGATGGAGGTTAAAGAACTGATACATTTAAATCTTATTATGTGATTAACAGTTAAAATGTAACCGTGTTAATTCAAGTGTGTTAATAAGGATGTTTAAATGTGAATACAGCAAATATAGAAGACTGAAGAAACAGAAAACTGACATTTTTTACTGTCTCATTTACTGATTTTAGATTTGTTTATGTATTTATTGATTGATTTTATTAATAATTTTGTACAGAAAACAGTTTATAATCCAGTACAGTTAATAGTACATGTTGTGCATATCTGCAAAGGAGACACAGCACAGACATGAGGAGGTTGATTGACAAGGTCTCCAGCCAATCAGGACACAGAACAGGGTGTTCTGTTTGAAATAAAAAAAAAGAAGCAGCACCATAATCGCACTAAAAGAAAGAAAAGTGAACTGCGATGTAGAAAGGAAATAGGAAGGAAATGAATCGTGGCCTGTAATTAATTAATCGATTTTAATCGCAAATATTTTTTACATAAAAATTACCACAGAGCCTCATTTTAGGTATTTTCATATAAAATTGTGGTGCAGTAAAAGATCAAAATAAAACTAAAAAGTGGCTTTATGAAGTTTTATTTTTAACTTTAACAGATTTCCAACTTCACTTTTACACCACCAAGAGGGATTTTGTTGTCAATCTCAAACAAATAAAAAGAAATGAACATCAGGTCCAGACTGCTCTAAGAAACATCATAAAACAATAGAAACACTTCTGAGCATTCCAAATAATACAACTTCTTATTAATATCATAATGATTATGTTGACACACTTTATTCCACAGTTCATCCCTACAGCAAGACAGTAGAAAAGACATGAAGGATTTTATAATTTCCTTTAACCTGTTTGGTGAATTTGATCATTTTGAAGAGATGAAGCAGAAAAGAAAGAGAAGAGAAAGAAGAAATGAAACACGATGGCGTGAAACACGTGTTATCATCTGGACAAAAACATGATGGAAGAGGTGAACTTTCTCTCTGAAATGATACTTTATTTTCTCATGACAATCGCTTTCCTCCGAGAGGAAGGAGCGAGAGAGCAGAGCGCACTCGCTGGAACTGTTACCATGACAACTCAAGGCAACCGCTTTTATTTTTTTGTGAAAATACGATTCAGACTTACAATATAACAGGACTGAAGTTCTAATTATTGATTCAACATTAATTGTTTTTGTAAATGACCATGGTATGAGCTGCGTAATGTTCTTCCATGTTTGCATTTCACACATAAACAGACATCACAGAAACAAGAGATTAACGCTATGAAAAATAACTTGTTAAAATATCTGTAATGAATTAATCACGATAATCTGCTGCCTCGGCGAGGGTCTTGGTGTGAGGATGACTGGGAATTCTCCCTCCTTCTTTTTACATCCCATCATCCACTTCAGTTTAACATAAACATTCACCTGACCACAAGTGTCGGCTCACCTTTGTACAAATAGTTTACGTGACAGAATGGAACGCTTTACACGTGTTGGTTTGTATGCATAAGTGTGCGTGTGAACTGTATGTAGACAAGTTTGTGAAGACTCTTGGAGCCAGCAGGTATGTTTATAAAAATTGAGTGTGTGGACAGGCCCCGCCCATTTTAGACTAACACACATGATTCTAATGATTATAAACTTCCAGCATCTTGTTGACTGTTGTTTTATGCTACCCTCCCTTCCCTGTAATCATCCTCTAACCTTTGTTAACCCCCCCATTCCTTCTCTGCCTACCCCCACCCCCCTGATTTAATGATTTTTCTTCAGAAGAAGGCTCACCACTGCCGTTTTACGGCAGCGGGGAAGACGCCTGTCTGAAGAGTCATTTCTGTATTGGGGGTATTTGTGTAGGAACTGAAGTAGTGGTTAACATCCAGGAGGGGGACATAATAAGAGGACGGACTAGTAGAGAGTCGAAGAGCAAAAAAGTGACTCCTGAATTATTGGTCACGGCGTGCCTGTTCAGACATAACACTACAATTTCCTAGAATTCAAAGCTCAGAGTCAAAGAAGTCCTGAAATGTTTTGAACAGTGATGTAGGAATTGGGTCTAAAAGGCCGGTGGTTGACTTTAACTGGAAGAAAACTCCACCTAATGCTGGATCATCAACCAGGACCAAACTTTCCAGTGTTTTCTCTGATCGATCCAATGCTAGAGATTCATTCACATCAACATGTGACGTTCATGGATGTGTTTGTCTGCAGGTGGATGCAGTGAACATACCTATAACCTGCGGGTTCCAGGTGATATCCAGCAGTCCTGCGCTGACCACAGAGCTCCTCCTCATTCTGGACGATGGTTCCTTCACAGAGTCTGAAGGTTTCTTCAGCAGCAGAAAGTTGCTCGCTGACAGACTCTTTCTGAGCTTCTGAAGACATGGTTCCTGCAGCTGCTCCGATCTTCAGCTCAAACAAACACCAAAGTCCTCTGAACACCAGCAGCTCCGATCATCTGCTAGTCTCACAATCACAGCCACGTTGTCTTTCCATTCAACACTTATTCACTCATTCACGACACTTTAGCTAAAGATGATTGTTCGGAATCGAACCACGTATCGCTACATCTCTTTAGAAACCTCACAAACGTCCGAACAAAACACCGCCGTCCGAACAACACAAGCTAACGCTGCTAGCCTGCTAGCGCCTCGTGCAGTTTACTTCCGGGTCACGTGCACAAACCTTATTTAAAAAGAAACGTTCAATTTAACCTCAATATGGTCCAAAACTCTTCAGATATTTATGAAAACAGTTTTAGATCAGGAAATAACAAAGAAAAGAAAATCTAAATGTAAAATAGTACCGTTCATGGAAAACTTAATGAGCGCTGATATGACGTCATCACACTGTAACCAATCACAATCTTCAGATTCCTACACACCACATTTCAGGGTGAATCAGTGTTCCTCCAATGCTGTGACCCCCTCGGGGATCATGCAGTCATTGCTGATGTCAGTTAAACAGCTGACCGGAAGTCACAGTCAGCTATTTAACCTTAAAGAATCAGTCACTGAAAAGGGCAAACTCCAGGCCGACGAGAGTCTCCGTGTGCTGCGTTCACTGAACTCCGGACATCTGCAGCAAAACGAAGCAGTTTGTCAGAGAAAATGTCAAAGAACCGATTAGTTATAAGTGATTGTTTTAATTGTGTCGACACTTTTTCTGACAAAATTCTTTGTTTTGCGGCGGATTGTATAAAAAAATGGCATCGGACTGAATGGAGCTGTGTGTCTGTTTGGGCACACCAAGGTCCGGAGCTCAGTGAACGCACCAGGAATAGGGTTCTGTCAATCAACCAGTTGTCTAAGATTTGAAGGAACTTAAGGGAGTGTCTGGTGCATGAGACGGAATGAGGGAGCACAGCAGCCCGAATGAATCAAAACTAGAGTAAAAAGAGCCTTTCTTTTGCTGCTGTTGGGAGTTGTCGTGTCAGCTGGAAGGTGTTGGTCATGACCTAAAATAAAGAGACTTCAATCAGATCAAGTCCGCGCGGGAAAGGACCAAACAGCATCATTATCTCCATATCACCAGAAAACAAAGCAACAATGCCGTTATCGGCTTCTGTAGTCAGCGACGACCATACCCACATCCATGAAACCTAGAAAATAAAAAATCACAATAGAAAAATATTTAGTTTATGGGTTCATCTTAATGTTGCCAAATTTGCAGCATTTAATGCAATTTTAATGTATTTACATGAATGTTTCATGTTAGTATTAAACGATTCAGTCAGCCAAAAAATGCTCTCAGGTTGTACAGAAACTACAGTTCATTTTTGGAAATTACAGGCAAATGTGTCTATTTGTCCTTTATAATCTACAAAGGAAAAAAAGAAACAATGTTAATAAAGTTATTGATTGTTTATAAGTTGATCCATGTTTTTTTCCTGTTTGTATTCTTTAATGATAATAAGGATACAATGTTAGGCAGACTCATAGTAATCAATTAATAAGAACGACCTTAAAGTGCAATATTTATGCTTGAAAACCCAAAAAAGATAAGTTATTACATACATTTGATCAAGATATAATAAAAAAGTTAAGAACTTGATATTTGACATTCACAATTTTTCCTAAAGTTAAAAAAAAACTCATTTAAAATATGAAATGATTTCTATCCTTCTAAAGAACTTTTAAGATTAGGATTTAATAGAAATGATGATATGTGTACATTCTGTAAAAAAGAAATGGAAACAACAAAACATTTAGTTTTCTTTTGTATTTTGGGCAGAACTACATAACTTGCTGCCAACATTTCCATTAAACACCATCATATTTACCGACATATTAGAAAATAAATGAGAAGAAATCTGCTTAAATAAAATCCTTTGTTTAGCTAAATTTAAGATAATATATAAGACCCCCCCCCCAAAAAAATGTTTAATAGTCATAAACAAATTCAAACTATATTTGGATTCGCTGAATCTCCTTAAGGAACCAAAACTGAAAACAATAGTATAATAGACTAAAAACTTCCCTTTTTTGTTTGTAGTTTTGCTTTTTTTGTACTTTTCTTTTCTCAAATTTGTATTTATTTAATTAGTTTTTTTTTGTATTATAAAGCTGCAATTCCCCCCTCTGTTTGTAAGAACTAAAAAAGAAACTGTTTTCATAATGCCAAGCAATGTCTTGTTCTTTTGTGCTAGTAGTTGTTTAATACATTTTTTAAAAACAGTTTCTCTCCATCAGAGGTGAGGGGGTGAGGCGGTGACCAAGATGGCTGCGTAAATACACTCAACTTTCCGAGTTCCAGTGCAAACTTCAGTCTTGCTGTGGAAAATGGACATTTAAAGCTTACAGTCTTTCATGCTGAGCAGAGAACAGCTGGGTAACAGCATGTTTGTCTGGGAAAGGAAAAGAAGCACGGAAAAGGGCAAACAATTGCAGCCAGAGAAGAAGAATGCAGCTGGAGTTCAGTCTGATCTTATCAACACTCTGATGGACTAAAAAAAAGTCTGTGGATTTTACTTTGCAGGAAATTCAAGACATAAAGAAGAGAGTTGATGCCATTGAAGATAAAAGGCAGCAATGACAGTGGAACCTTCTCTATGATGACAGCTTTAGTCTAATTGATGTTTGGAGAGAAACCTCCTAACGATCAGACGTACACATGGAGTAACAACTCTGGTTCTAGACAGTCTCGTATACATTTCCAGCTCCTGTAATATATATGTGTGTGTGTGTAATATATATAATATAGGTTTAGACTAAATCTTTGTTGACATTCCTCCTACACCATACCCAGATCATAAAGCTATTTACATCATTCTAAAATGATCAGACGATACAACTCCCAAAAAAGATACTCCTGCTGGTTTCTAAACGGTTCTATTCTTAATCTTGACAAAGTAAAACATCAAATATCGACTTTAATTACAGTTTTTTTTAAAACAGGAAACTAATGATGGACCAACTGTGAATTAGGTCTCAACGTTCTTAAGAAGTTACAGCTTCTACTTATCCAAACATAGAGCTGCAAACGAGAATTCAGTTATCAATGACATCCTAAAACTCTCTGAAAAGAAGCCAGCCTTCACTTACAGTTGATGAAGTTCTCTGGAGTGTGAATCATCTTAAAACAACAAATCTCCTGGCACAGATGAGTTATCCAGTGAGTTGTATGAACTATTTCCAGACCTGCTTTGCTGCTTTTTTCCTAAAGGTTTTTGAAGAATCTTTACATTTGTATTCACTTCCTCCCAGTTGAACTCGGAGTGCTTTCACTGATACCCAAACCTAAAAAAGATTTCTTAAGCATTGAAAACTGGTGTCCAATTTGTGCCCTAAATAATGATTACAAAGTCCTTGCTTCAATCTTTGCTAAAAGACTTAAATTTAGTTCTAGACCAAATAACTGGAGAGACAGTCCGCTTTTCTACGTAAAAAACATATTTCAAAAACGTTTGTTTGGTTTGAGATATTTTAGACTACTCATATTTGATCCCTGATGAGACTTTGATTCTTTTGATCTTTATAAAGCTTTTGACTCTATAAACCATAATTTTATTTTCCATTTGTTTCAAACTCTTTTTTTTTTTTTAATAGATTCATGAAAACTTTAAAAAAAGTAACAATCTGTTCAAAGTAAAAAATGGAACTTCACCTAGATTTGACCTGAATATAGGAATCAGACAGGGCTGCCCAATTTCCCCTTACCTGTTTTTATTAGCCTCTCAAATTCCAGCTGACCACCTTTTTCAAAATAACTTCAAAAGCATGTCTGTTGAAGGAAGAGAAGAGAACTGCTCATCAGCCAGATAGCAGATGATCCCACCCTCTTTCTGAAAGATAGTAGTCCGATTTCTACAGCTCTTCAGTTACTTCAAGTGTTCTCCAACACTTCAGGTTTACATCTTTATATCAACAAAAGCAAACTTGTTCCAACGACAGAGTGTTCTTCTGCAACAAGTTGTAACATCCCAGTTAAAAACAGTCTGACACATTTGGGTATTATTATTATTACTAGGAGTCAAATCAATAGATGCTGTTGAAAACTTTGAGCCAATTATTGATAAAACGAAAAAATGCTTCAATCAATGGCTCCATAGGGATGTGACTTTAAAGGGAGGGGTCTTGATCTCTAAAGCAGAAGACATATCTCCATTAATCCATGCTGCCTTATCACTGTACATCAATAATCAGACACTCAAAAAAAGGATCATATCTTATTTAATTGTATTTGGAAGAACCGTGTTCACTATATAAAAAAAATCTGTCATAATGAACATCTATGGGAATAGTGGTCCAAACTTTCTAGATTTTTCAACTTTAAATAACTAATTTAAGACCATCTGGTTGAAATCCTATTTCCAAAACCTTTCTTCCCTCACTACATGTTCTCCCAGTGTGGAGGTCTGAACTTCTTACTTTTCTACAATTACATGAATATAAGGCCGATAATATCATAAACATGCTGTACTTTCCTGATCACTGATATATAAACACAATTTTTCTCCTCATAGATTTTATATTTGGAACAAAAAGCACATTCTTCCTAAAAATAAATCTCCGTTTGTCCAAAAACTGGTTTGATAACCGGATCCTATTAGTAAGTCAACTTTTTCAACAAGTATGGACTGCTGCTGAGACATGAGGAACCTGACACAGCATTTAGCTCTGCTGTTTCTCCAAAACAATACTGTATTGTCTTTGATGCTATTCCAAGACAAATTTGTTCTCTTTTTCAAAACTAACATGGTGGATATTCAGGTTCCTTCTTTGGTAAATATAGCTGACACTCCAGTGGGTAAAATCCCTTTTGCTGTCGGAAAGAAAACAAGAACAAGAAAAACAATCGAGTAAGTCGTGCTCTGCTCCAACAAAACTCTGTTTCTTATGTCCACTCTTATTGGAAACAGTTTGTCCCTAATATCAGCTGGAAACATGGATGGCTTTTCCAAACCCATTTTTGTTAAATAAAAACCTTTAAAACACTGCACAACCAACACCTGACCAGATTTGTTAAAGACAGAGACTCCAACTGTATATTCTGTAGTTCTCACTCAGAAACTGCTAATATTCCCAAAAACATTATGGATAGGGCTGACCAAACTCATGCAAGCTAAAGTCTATGATTTCACTGTGCAATGGGGACACGTTCTTTTTGGTTTTCTTGCTAAAATCGATAAAAATAATTTTAATGCAATAAATATTGTAATTCTCACAAAATTATATATATATACAGTTCTAAATTCATGCACAGTAAACCTTTTTCCCCTGTTTTCTTGAAAGAAATTGAATTATATGTTTAGACTATTTCCAGAAGCTCTAACTCCAAAGCAAACATTTCTTATGATGCCTTTATAAAATGTGACATCTTCCTGCAACAGTTTTTTGCAAAACCCCGGTATGTGTTTTTTGGTTTTGTTTTTTTATGTTTGAAGTTCTGAAAATAAAGTTATAAAGAAAAAAAAAAATCAAATGTGAAGGGGACCTGGTTGCAGACAAGATGGCAGCTAAAAGTCATTAGCCGGAAGGAAGTCAAGAACCAGAACACCACCCACCCCCACGACCGCCGCACAAGTTGGCGCCCAAACTCATCATTAACTGGAAACAGAAATTGCTCATGAAATATTGTATTATGTTGCTTATCCTTGGTGTTTATCGTGTGCTGCTTAAATACAACACATTTGAACACAAATATTCAGAAAAAAAGTTCAACACTTCATAAAACTTTACCCCTTTCAAAAATGATATCTTAAAAAGTTCAGATTTGTAGCAACTTTTATAAAAGCTTTTAAATGTAAATAAAGATCTTGAGTGCAATATAGTTTTATCAAGCAAGATGAGCTTAAAAAAAACGTTTCTTGTTTTTATTTCTTTGAAAGTCAATGTAAGTGTTTGGATTAGTAAAGCTACACTTGTTTACAACGTAACTAGCTCGTGTGTTTCACTCCTTAGACAACCATAACTTTTCAACTCCTAAAGTGATCAACGTACATCGGCGCATTTTATCATGAAGAAAAGCTGTATTAGCATCCCTTTATATTGGTTAAGTGCTGCATATTGATGAGAAACCACTTCCAAGTGTTTAAAACGAGCGAAAAGCCCCGACTAAATGCAAAAAACACTCCCGCACTTAAGAAGAGATAATTGGCTAGTTTCTCAAAATGTATGAAATCATTTTAGATATTTCTGCGGCTCCGGTAACTGATCATTGTGTTGTGTGCTAGAAACCTAATTCCTAAGATAAGAAATACTGAAAGAAAAAGTTACTGGAAATTTAATGCTGAATTTTTGAAAGATGATCAATATTGTAGTATGGTTAAAGATTGTAGAAGAATAGATGATGAGATCAATTTTTTTCCCCTTTCCCCTTCTGCCAAAATAGAAAGAGGTTCATTTTAAAACAATGTTTTTCCCTGTAAAGAATTTCTGCACTTAAGGTTCAATATTCCAGATAAAATGTCAAATATGTATAAGTGACATTGAAACCCAAAAGCATCTATTTTATGAATGTAATGCGGTTAATAATTTTTGGGGAGAATTCTGTCAATAGGTTTTTAACAAAAAAAATACAATTCCGTTATTTACATAGTCTAATATTAAATTTGGTTGTATTGAAAAAAGAAAATTCAGTTTTTGTTCAACAACCAAGTCATCATTAGTACATTTTTTATTCACAAATGTCGTTTTTTGAAAGAGAGTCCCAATGTTTTTTTTAATGACTTTAATATTTTTGTAAATATTTTAATTAAGAATAAAAATGCCACAAAACTTTTAAATTGTTTGTCAATTTACCTGCACTGATGTGATCTTTGCTTACCCTTTAATTTATGAATATTCTTAGTTGGGTAATTTGGCCTTTTAATGCCTTTGATATCTGAATTCATTCATTCATTTTCTGAACCGCTTTATCCCTTTCGGGGTCACGTGGCTGCTGGAGCCTAACCCGGCTACTCATGGGCGAAGGCAGGGGACGCCCCTGGACTGGTCGCCAGTCTGTCGCAGGGGCCACAGTCACACACCCACACACGCTCACATCCACACCTAGGGACAATTTAGAGTAACCAATGAACCTATGAAGCATGTTTTTGGATGGTGGGAGGAAGCCGGAGTCCCCCCGGAGAAAACCCACGCATGCACCACTGCGCCACCATGCAGCCCATGATATCTGAATACTTTGGTAATACATATTTTTTATCATTTTAATCATGTATCCTATGTTGTTGATTTGTTTATGCAGTAGTTCATTTTTCTCCTGTGATTAAAAATTTCCCTTTTTTGATGTTTTTTTCCTTGTTCATGTATTATATTTCTTGATATATTAATGTAATTTGTGATTATGTCCATTTAGTCTGAGATGTGGTTCAAAGAAATCTGAAATTTGGTTACAGTGTGATGACGTCATATCAGCTCTCATTAAGTTTACCATAAACGGTACTATTTTACATTAGATTTTATTTTCTTTGTTATTTCCTGACCTAAAACTATTTTTGTAAATATCTGAAGTGTTTTGGACCATATTGAGGTTAAATTGAATATTTCTTTTTAAATAAAGTTTGTGCACGTGACCCGGAAGTAAACGGTAGGAGGCGCTAGCAATGCTAGCTAGCAGCGTTAGCTTGTGTTGTTCGGACGGCGGTGTTTTGTTCGGACGTTTGTGAGGTTTCTAAAGAGATGTAGCGATACGTGGTTCGATTCCGAACAATCATCTTTAGCTAAAGTGTCGTGAATGAGTGAATAAGTGTTGAATGGAAAGACAACGTGGCTGTGATTGTGAGACTAGCAGATGATCGGAGCTGCTGGTGTTCAGAGGACTTTGGTGTTTGTTTGAGCTGAAGATCGGAGCAGCTGCAGGAACCATGTCTTCAGAAGCTCAGAAAGAGTCTGTCAGCGAGCAACTTTCTGCTGCTGAAGAAACCTTCAGACTCTGTGAAGGAACCATCGTCCAGAATGAGGAGGAGCTCTGTGGTCAGCGCAGACTGCTGGATATCACCTGGAACCCGCAGCTTCAGCTCAACATTATAGGTTTGTTCACTGCTGCACAGTAGAGGAGCTCTTCGTCTCTCACTGATTTCTCCTTCAGATGAAATTTGATTTTAGTTTTTTTCAGCTGCTGATTCTCTCAGGTTTGTCATTTCGTGAATGATTTAAAAGTAGCAGCAGACGCTGTTCTAATCTCATCAATGTTCTTTTCACCCTCAGAGACGTTATGGTTTTTCTGTTCTATAGATTCTGATTAGGCAGAGTAAGTAAAAAAGTCACCACCTGGATTAAACTAATCCAACGAATCCAGTCCTCCTAGTGGAACATTACCTCATGGGTGATAATCCATCAGGAGGAAACCAGTTGTTGACCTCTAACTGGTGCAAAGAGCTGCTTCTCTTTTCTTGAACATCCATGTGTAAAGACGCATCCTGTCTGTTTGAGAAGTATCACTGGTCTGCATCAAAGCAGAAAAACATCTAAGGTTTTCAATTAAAGTTTAAACCTCCTGTAGATATTGTAGAGAGTATGAAGAGATAAAAAAAACTGACTGGTTTGTGCAGATGTGTCCTGGTTTGGTTAAAACTTTTGAGACATTTAAGAATGATTCTACAGCAAAGCTAAATAATGCAACCCCTGTTAAGATTTTTTTTTCATAAATTATTTCTCAGTGTTTAAGAGAAATACACAATAGGTCATTATTTGTAAATAAAAACTAAGATAACTGATAACGTTTTTCGGTTTGACTTTTTCCCCAAAAATATCGGTTCAAATCGACTTTATCTATAGTTTAATTTCAATATAAATGTTTGCATTCTCTCAACTTCACATTTGTTTTCTTCATACTTTAATAGCTTGATGGGATGTTTCTTATAAGAACACAATTACATGGACTTGAACTCCTCAGTAAACTCAAAACACTGACCCCTCATTACCAGCATAAAATGGACTAATATTTACTGTCTGTAATGCTCCAAACCACAACTGTACAAATCTAGTTGTGTACATGTAACTGTAGAAGTGGAACCATCTATGTGTGAATTGTGCAGGTGAAAACATCATCCATACAGTTAAACCTTCCTGACTAGCAATGGGTGTTGTTACAATTTGATTGATACGACTCCTCTTGCTTTTCCATCCGGTATCTTAGGGCTGGGCGATAAAACGAAAACAACTGTTATTGTGACTTAACTTTCTCTCGAATGTAAAACGAGTTCTATTGCCAAAGACTTTTATTTTGAAGGGTCCGAACTGACTGTGTCACCAGTATGTGACCACAAACTGGTTTTAATGCCAGACAATATTTGCACAGACTGGGAAGGCAAGTGTATTAACAGTGTCCTACATAACATTACAGAGGTGGGGATGTGCTGAAAAAAATGCCTGCGTCTTTACTGTCAGTGACATAATGGCAAAAATCCAAAATGTCATCATGCTTCAGGTTGCGTTTAGTTATGATTTATACAAAAATGAATCTCCTGGACACAGAATTAGGGTTAAAGTGCATTTCTCTCAATCTGCCCCCCTCTAGTAAATCTGTGAATCTTTTTTTAGCATGTTTTTATTTTAATTTGCTGCTATATTACATTAAAGACATTTCATACTGTTTATTATTACTAGAAAATTACAATAAATTGTAAGAAAATGATTTTTATGACCCTCAGCTGGTTCAGACCACAGATGAACGACTACTGACAGAGTTCTGCTCATGCGGGGGGTACAGGGGGCTATTGTTCTGCATTGTTGTGCTGCTGTGTTAAAGAAAACTAAGACAACTTATTTATAGGGCTAGAGGATATTGCCAGAAATGCAATCCCTGATTTTTTTTTTTTTTATTACAAATTTGATTTTTTTCTTTTGGAAACTTTTCTTTTGGAATATAAAATGCAACTAAATAAAAAGCTGCAAAAATGTTTGTGGAACAATGCAGCAGGTGTTTGGTGAGCTACCACATGCTGGAGATTTCATTAAGATAAATACTACACGCACTCAGCAGAGCACCTTTAGTAGAAACAGCCTTGAAACCAATTTGCTGTGTGTGGTTTGATGCTCAGTTTAAAGACATAAAACCAGTGAGCACCAGCCCCTCTCAGTCCACAAAAACAAGTAGGTTCTCACATTGTGACATCAAAAAGTGAGAACAGCCCCTTCCAATAAGAGTCTGCATGTCAGCTCCGTCCTCAGCCTAATACAAATACCTGCTTTCGCCACGGAGCTAACCGTGATGAGCCAAAAGCTTTCATTTTGTATGCACATTCATCTTTGCAAAAAGTTTGGATGTTGTATGTTTTGTGTGTGAAACGCAAACACGCTGCTGAACAAGCTTCTCTTTGCTCTTCTTTTACATCGTAGCTTTGCGAGAAATTGGTGGACTGATCTTACTCCGTCCAATGGAAGCCCAAGAAAGCTGGGAGCTGGAAAAATAAAATCCAGACTTTCCCTAAAATACATGTTCTAAAGTAGGGGTGCTCACACTTTTTTGGCATGCGACTCTAAACTAATACCTGCCCACCCACCAGAACTGGGTAAAAAGCAGTTTCACTAGCCACTTTGACAGATGAGGCATGGTTCATGATCTCTGACAAGAGCCTCAAACTCACAACCATGACTTTTAGGTATCTGCCACAAACATCCTTCCCAGAGTTTGTTCAAACATTTGACTTTATTGCACAGATGTAATACTCACATTCAGCAGCAGGAGGTGCATTAAGGGGCTGCATGGAATTTCCTCACTTATGTGCTGTCTTTAAGAGCTCACTATTGCTGCATTCAGGTGCCCTGGTAATTTCTAGTATTTGCTCAGACTGATGTCAGCCAACACAAACACACACTTTTTGCTCTGTGTCATTGTTACTCTTTGAAATGAGTCACAACTACAACACACCGCTCTGTAAGAACACACAATAAGGCAAAACATTACACATATTTCAAAATACGCATGTTTTATTTTCTATGACAACGCTTTTGAGGGATTTTTTTTAATTAGTTCACTGTTTATTCCTAGTTTTGATCTTTATGGATAGGGTTAGGCGATAATATTGGATATTGATAATTATCAGTCGATAGTAGACAGTTTGACATCATCCTGATAGTTTCAATAAGAAAAGAATTTGCTAATAAAATAGACGGATAATTAAAATGATCGTTGCGTCCTCACTCAAGTGATGTCACGTCTCGGCGCCTGTGCTAATGAGCCCTGTCTGCAACATGGCGCAGCACTCACCTGTGTGGGGCTTATTTTAGCTTGTCGGAGACAAACAAATTCAACGAACTTGCTGTTTGCAATATTTGTTACGAGGAGGGAAAAAAAGGTCAAGCTACAACACAACAAATCTCACAAGCCATTTAAAAATGCACCACTGCGATGTGTGTAAATAATATGAAGCTGCTGTCATAGTTTCTGGAAAAAGAAAGGGAAAGCGTCTAGACAGTTGACTATTGCTGACGCATTTGACAAGAGTAAAAAATTAAACAAGAACGACCCACGAGCTAAGGACATAACTGACAAAATTATGGAATTAATAGCATGCGCTGACACAGAATATGATCAAAGCTCTGGAGTTGTGTGGGGGGTGGCTAGCTTAGGATGCATGGTTCATACTTTACAGCTCGCAGTGAACAAAGCTGTGCACAACACTAAGCCAGTGCAATGAGAGCTTGATTGAGAACTTGCTTACAAGTTTGGATCCCTGTGAACAACTAACGAGAGACCTTAGCACCCACCGCTACAGCAGCTGATGTAATTCCTGCAATTCAAGCTTTGAAGCGCCTCTTAGCAAAACAGTTCCTACAGGCCATGGTGTGAAAACATCCAAGAGCGTGCTGTTAGATGCTGTTAACAACGATTTGATCACATTGAAGCAGAGCCACTGTACACACAAGCAACAAATTCAGACCCAAAATACAAGGACAGATACTTCAGTACAAGCAAAATGCAGGCAAGAGAAATGCTGAAGAAGAGTTGAAAGTCAAGCCAAGAATCCAGTCGTCAAATTCCAACTGTAAGTAACTTTACGTAATTTTTTTAAATATAATTTGAAGTGTAATAAAATGTTCTTAAGAGAAAATAAATTCAACTTTTTTGCATATTGTAGTCTCATAATCTGACAAGAATAGTTCAAATATAAACCTAGTCTCACAAATGAGGCTTAATATTTTTTCTGTCCAGATGAACCACCAGCACAAACAACCAAAGCAGATAGAAACAGTTCACTTCTCTCATTGGCATATATGCTGAAATCCTTGAAGAAAATGATGAAGACACTCAGCAGGCAGGGTTGAGCGAAATTGATTTTTAGGTACATTCCTTTTCTTTTTATTTAACTAAATGTTGTTTAAGTACTGACCAAACTTTTATACAAATGGATTTTGATTTTTAGATGCAGAAATATCTCTGAGTCTACACTCCCAGTCAGCCCAGAGATCCTACCTGAAAACCTTGAGAAGACCATGACACCATTGGACATTGGAACTGCAACAAGTACCGTTACCCGCACCTGTTGAGCCCTGCACTAGCATTGATAGTGAACGTTTGTTTTCTTCTGCTGCAAATTGTGCTGGATGAAAAATGAAATAGGCTAACCTGTGAGAAAGCAGAGATGCTACTTTTTTCCAGAAAAATCTCCCACTGATCTGACCACAGTTAAAAACAAAATGGAATGTAATAGTTGTGGTTTACTTTTTGTCATTCTGGTGTAAAAGGCTCAAATGCCTTTGTTTTTCAAAGTTCATTTCTACGAGCAACCGTTTATTTTGCACATCAGTTAAAAACTTTATAGTTAATTCTTTTGCACTTGAGTTTAAAACAAGCCAATAATTTTTGCACTTTTGGATTAAGCTATTTATTTTGCATCTGAATATGTACACCTTACGTTGCTATTTAAGTTAAAGCCTTAACATTTGTTCTGACCATTGTAATGCCTTTCTCTTTTCAAAGAAGCATGGCAGACTGAAAAGGCTTATAAATGTACTATCGCTTGTTGAATTTTTTTGCAGGTTGTCGAGATACGCAGCAGCAAAGTCAATTACATCCCTCAAAACTAGTCCATGAGCCGCTGAAAGGTCGCAGGTGCCCCTTGAAGGCCGAAGGGCATCACCTTAAATTGGTACATACCAAAAGGTGTCCTGAATGCCGTCCTCCCTTCGCATCTGGAGCCAAGGCCACTTGCCAGTAACCTTTGCTTAAATCAAGTGTAGTGATGTATTTTGCTGCACCCACTCTCTCTAAAAGTTCATCAACTCTTGGCATCGGATACGGGTCAAAGCTGGATATGGCATTCAGGTATCTGAAGTCAATACAAAACCTTAGTGAGCCGTCTTTCTTTTGAACCAGCACAATAGGGCTACACCATTCACTGCTGGAGACTTCAATTATACCCATTGACAACATCAACTTGACTTCTTCTTGCAACACTGGCACCAACCGCTCAGGGATACGATAGCTCCTCTGTCGAACAGGGGCATCCTCCTTTAGGCGAATTTTATGCTGGACCAGTGATGTGAAGCCTGGACTTTCCCGAACAACTGTGGATCTAAGAGAGGTTTGGTTGCTTCCTGTTTATGAAAAGACAGATGGGAGAGGTTAACTGATACAGGACTTGTGGCGCTCGTGGGGAAGAACTTCTCTGTCACCTCCTCATCCTTCACTGCACGAACAAACAACTGTTGAGAAACAGGCCCTTGGCTGCTGTGAAACTCTTTCAAAAGATTGACATGAAAGATCTGATGGTTTTTTGTGGTCTTTCAGGCATGAACAGTTCATAGGTCACCTTACCCACTTTTCTGGTGATCTCATATGGTCCATGCCACTTTGTCAGGAGCTTGTTTTCACTGGTTGGGAGCAACAGCAACACCTTTTGACCTGGGGTGAAGGTTCTGTCTCACTTAGCACAGATGATCCCACTTGTCACACTATTTGTGGCAGATTGGCGCAAAGCGGCTGTGCTAAAGTGACCACCCAAATCTTTGTTATGGTAGATGCATTTATTTTCACTAGCCAACATGACACCCTCCATCCACAACACTTCAGCCCAGACCTGAGCAAACACTTCTGCTTATATAGTCTCGCCCCAATTGGTTTACACCACTGCAGAAAGAATGCAGGGTTTCCAAATAAACACCCCTCTCATTCCAAATGGTTCCAACTCAACATTTAAAATGGCTGCCAGACAGCTAAACAACATTTGCCCAAACAAAACCTGGTGAGTGAGACAGCAACATAAGAAACAGAATCATGACCTGGTAAATGCGACAAAAACACATAACCGAAACATGAGTAACAAATATCACTTTGTCACATAGGTAAGTAGTCCTGCAAGTTTGTTGGAATACATAGTATGCTGTTACATTGTACTTACATTCTCAAGTATTAAAAAAAAAATCGGCTGAATATCGGTATCGGCTACAAAAAGGCAGGACAATATCGGTATTGATTGTAAAAGTCATTATCGTGCATCATTAATATATATGGAAACATTTTGCATGCAATTAAAATAGAGATCTTCATTGTTTTTTATTGAATGCATGCGATTCCTAAAAGTATATCAAAAACTGTAAAAAAAAACAAATCTTGAAAAACAGGCCGTGATCCACAAAGATGACCCACCCAGCAGCACCAGCAGTGAATCAACGTGAGCGTCTAACAAGTCACCCACAGACTTCGCTGCTTTGTGCCTAATATTGTCATTGGGGTTGACTCACAAAAACAAACAGTTCGTGCTGATCATTATTTAAAGCTTCCCCAACATTTTGCTCTGTAATGTGGCGTAGATGAAACAGTCGATGTTTGTAAAGAAACGGATGTGTTGAAAGGTATTGTCTTTCTGGAAGGTTCTCCTTTTTCCACAGAGGAACGCTTGAGCTCTGACAGAGTGACCATTGAGTTATTGGTCACCTCTCCCTGACCAGGGCTCTTCTCCCCGATCACTCAGCTTAGATGGCCAGTCAGATGTATAAGAGTCCTGGAGGTTCCAAACTTCTTCACTTACAGATGATGGAGGCCACTGTGCTCATCGGAACCTTCAAAGCAGCAGAAATTTTTTGGATCCTTCCCCAGCTTTTGCCTCAAGACAGTCGTGTCTCTGAGGTCTACAGACAATTCCTTATCTTTCTTGCTTTGTTTTGTACTCTTCCCCCCTGCTGCCTGCACACGAGGTAAAACGCAATGCCAGTCCCCCCACTGTCACTTCACCTGTGTAGTAGAGCTGCCACGATGATGGATTAGTCATGACTACGTCAATGACTAATTTAAAATCGTCTTTTTTTCTCTTGGTTTTATCTCAAATCTACAATGCACGCTCTTTATAGCAATGTCTGCATTGTCTTTGACACACAGGCACAGTAGTGCTAATCCGGGTCAGTACTGATGTCGCAGGACGCTATAGGAAGACCATAACAAAGGTACCATAACAAAGGGACTTGAAAGTGGGGAAAAATAAGAAAGAAAAAAGTGCCCATTGCAATATCTGCAAGGTAGGTGTTGTGACTGACTATGATAACGCTGACGAGAATGTCGTCTAGGTAAGCTAAGCTAACGTTAGCGCAAATTTTTTACTACTTACTCATATTGACAGCTGTAAGTGTTAACTTTAGTGATGAGGATTTTTTTAGGAGCGTAAAGGATTACACGTGATCGTATGGATCACTAGTCACGGTTTGTGCTTTGACATTCACCGTCAACCATAGGACCTCATGTAGACAGGGATACAAGTGATGCCCCCTAAGTGAACGAAACAGCGACAAAGTTAATGGAATGAATTTCTATGTTTGAATGTCTTACAGAAGAGGTCAACTGGTTGGCATAATTAAGCAGCTCAAACATCTCAAGGCTCATCTGTGGAAACAGATAAACCTTAGCTCACTTTAAAAAAGTTCAAAAGCAAACTGAATATTCATGTACATATCATTTTTCAGGTTTTTTATTTTTATACATTTCCAACAATTCAAAAGATTTTTGGAACATTTTGAACAATTTTCAACATCGTCATTATGTAAATGTTTTCAAAGTATTTTTAAGGAAGAAAACGGATTTAATCCATTTTTAAATAAGGCTGTGTCATAATGAATGTGGAAGAAGTGAGGCACTGTGAATACTGTCCGGATGCACTATATGCATAGGTGTACATGCACATATATATATATATATATGTAATGAGGCTGGATAGTTCAGTTGGTTAAGCGCAGGACTGGTATGCAGGAAACCAGGTTCTATTTCCAAGCAATACCCGAGGCAATGAGGCATTTAACATAACAATCGTGAGCTAGAGCTGCACGGTGGTGCGTGGTTAGCCCTCTTGCCTCACAGTGTTTATCTAATTTACAATGCATGAAGATGGATGATGTTAGGAGATCAGTTTGATTTATTTCGAAGAGCTCTACCAAAACTTTGGTGATCACGGTCCATGTTGGGTTCATTAAAACGTTTAGTCTCCCATAGCTGCAGAGTTTTCTCTCCCACTGTGTCTGAACCGCTGAACACACCCAATCTCCAGCCTCTGCCTGACTTTACGACACACGTGCAGGGGTCTTAAAGGAGCCCGGCCACTATTAGAGACCAACGTCTTAACTACTAACACCTGTTAGACTAGTCGTTAATTGGAGACCGGCATCTATTAGAGACCGGCATCTATTAGAGACCGGCCATTATTGGAGTAATGATTTTGTTTTTTTTTTTTTTTAATCAATCCTCCAAAATGCACACGTCAGATGACTGAGTGAATTGATGATCAAATCTATTGTCAGAACTGTTTAATTACAATGTTTAGCAAGTGTTCTTGTTGAAGTAACCGTTTCTTTGTGTCATTGCACCACACACGCCCCCAGGCTGCAGGAAATCCTCATGAAATCTTCATGAAAATCTTCATGAGTTAACTGGTCTGCAGCCACAAAAAGGCTGGGAAAACTGCTTTATTGAACCTATCACGACAATCAGCAAATCATTGTTTTAATAAAAAATTAAAAGCATAATGAAAATGCACTGCTAGGTCTATTTAAAAGCAGGAATTTCATTTTCTCACTCACGCACAGTTTAAAACTCAAACATTTATGAAAAGCTAAATCTATTTTAGCAAAGTGCATGGAAACACAGTCACATTTTTCCTATCCATTTATACACCTGTAAATATTACATTATTACAGTGGTGACAATAAAACATTTTCAAATTCCTTGTTGTTTGCAGACAATATAGTAAACTACTGCCCAGTTTACAGAAATCTGTTAGTGTGAATAAAAGCCTCTTCACGCTGGAAATGAGGACAGGAGTTGTTTTTTTTCCCCCCATAGATTCCTGCTGTTGCAAATTTGCATTGGAAAGATAAATATGTCGATTTTATGTCCTATACTTAAATTAACTATTTTAACTTAATTTAGTTTCTACTTAAAGATGAAAACAGCAGTTTTTTTTCATGAATATTTTCAGGGTTCAAGGGGTTTAGAGTTCCTTTGATTAGGTGTTCGAATCACTAAAATCACTTCTTTCTAAAATTTGAATGAGATCTGAGATGTTTTTTTAATTTGAATTTTTAACAGTGGAACTTCTCACTAAGATGTTTTAGATTTTTGTTGGTGTTTGACAATAAATAAACTCCTTTAAAATAGGGTTCCTTCTTGTGTTTGTGTCCCTGCAGTCCTCCCCCAACATTATGTGACTGAAGAGGATTTCTGCAACCAGCAGAGGACTTCAGAGAGGAACAGGAAGAACCACAACAACCACAGATTAATAATGAACAGGAGAAACAAGACCCACCAAAGAATGAAGAGAAATGGAGGGGACCAGAACCACCACAGATTAAAGAGGAACAGGAGGACCCAGAACCATCACTGATTAAAAGAAGCAAGAAGTACCAGAACCACCACAGATTAAAAAGGAACAGGAGGGAACCAGACCCACCACAGAATAAAGAGACATGGAGGGGACCAGAACCTCCACATCTTAAAGAGGACAAAGAGGAATTCTGCATGAGTCAGGATGGAGAGCAGCTTGATCTGAAGCAGGAGACTGACAACTTGATGGAGATTCCAACTTATGAGGAAAATGAGCACAGTAAAGCAGATCTTAACAAACAGCAGAGCTTTAATGTAACTGATAGTCAGGATGAAAAACCCACTTCAACAACAGAAAAGAGATACACCCACAGAACAGAGAACAAAGGATCCAAGAGTTTGTAAAGAATGCGTTAAAAGTTTTGGCAACTTTTCTCAGTTCAGATTTCACATGAAATTCCATACAAAATGCAAAATGTTTGCTTGTAAAGAATGTACTAAAGTTTTAGTAAATTAACTAATCTCAAATCACACATGAGAACCCATACAGGAGAGAAGCCTTTTTCTTGTGAAGAATGTAACAAATTTTAGTGATGTGTCTAATCTCAAAAAACACATGACAACTCACACAGGAGAAAGCCTTTTTCTTGTGAAGATTGTGATACAAGTTTTAGACTTAGATCTCATCTTAAAAGACACATGAGAACTCACACAGGAGAGAAGCCTTTTTCTTGTAAAGAATGTGATACAAGTTTTAGTGATGTATCTCATTTTAAAAGACACATGAGAATTCATACAGGAGAGAAGCCTTTTTTATGTAAAGAATGTGATAAAGTTTTAGTCAAGTATCCAATCTCAAAACACACATGAGAACTCACACAGGAGAGAAGCCTTTTTGGTGTGAAGAATGCAACAAAAGTTTTAGTCGTATATCTACTCTCAAAACACACATGAGAATTCACACAGGAGAGAAACCTTTTTTCTTGTAAAGGATGTGACAAAAGTTTAGACGTATATCTACTCTCAAAACACACATGAGAACTCATACAGGAGAGAAAACCTTTTTCTTGTAAAGAATGTGATTCAAGTTTTAGTGATTTATCTCATTTCAAAAGACACATGAGAATTCATACAGGAGAGAAGACTTTTTCCTGTGAAGAATGTGATAAAAGTTTTATAGATGTATCTCATCTCAAAAGACACATGAGAACTCACACAGGAGAAAAGTGTTTTTCATGTAAAGAATGTGATACAAGTTTTATAGATGGATCTCATCTCAAAAGACACATGAGAACTCACACAGGAGAGAAGCCTTTTTCTTGTAATGAATGTGACAAAAGATTTAGTGATATCTCTAATTTAAAAAAACACATGAAACTCATGCAAGAAAGAAGCCTTTACTAGTTAAGGATTTTGTTTAATTTTTTCTGTCTTTCAGAAAAGACAGGAAATTTTGCCGAGAACTCATGCTGTGTAAGACGTACGGGGTTTACAACAGAAGAGGGAAAATTTGTTTTTAAAAAGTAGCATTTTTCTTTTATACAAAAATGAACTTGAATTTATGACATAACTCAAACCTATAGATTGAAAATGTGTTGTTTTGAATGATTTTATGGGGGGGTGGGTAGTGTCTTAGAAAATTTGAATATATTGAAAAACCTTTGTTTTAAACTTCTTGGGTTTCACCTTAATCAGCAAATAAACTCCAAAAATTTGCAAAGGTTTTTCCGAGCCTTATATGGTCTCTCAGTCTGAAAGCAATATATTCTGAAGCATCTCATCTGCTCTTTGCTGACAAGATTTGTTGAGATTCACATTTTAATTTCCAGCTGTACATAGCAATTTCCCACACTCATAGAGGTACCCAATCTTACTTCAGTGACCATGACAACAAAGTCCTCTAATCTGAACCAAATTTTTAAAAAATCAATAAACCCGTAGCCCCACCAGGTTGAAAATGAATGGAAGTTCAGGACGAAAACCTTTCTATTAAATGGACAGATGGAATTTATTTTTCTACACTTTTATCTAGTCACTGAAAATCTCATGTGTCCAAGTCTGAGTCCATGAGTGGATGACGCGTGACATCAACCTCGCCACACCGCACCCGATGCCAAAAACAACGCGCCACCTCAAATTGCATCTTTATATTGACTTCTTATTAAAATGTGACTACCCCACCGCGCTGACCGCGTCTGGTGTGAATGCAGCATTATTGTTAAATCTTCATTCTCTTGAATGGGTTTTTACCAGTTTAAAGGTACCATTTGTTTTTTGCGCTTGCTTTATTTTTTGATTTGCATTTTTCTTTTTTTTTTTTTTTTGGTGCTATATTTATTTAGTTTAAAGTTGCTTAGTTGCCTATTGTGGTTGTAGTTTATGCTGAGGCAATGTGTAAGTTGTTCAAATCTTTGTGTTACCATGACAATACTAGAATTATTTTATAAACATCTGTAACATCTCTAACTTTTTGTAATCAGTGAGCATTTCATTGTATTGTTTTCAAACTAAAACTGACTGCATGACTTTAAGTCATGTAAGCAAGTAACCATTTTGTGAGAAAAATGTTGTATTAAGGAGTCAGAAAAAGAAACAGACTGGTGTTTCTGTCTTGTGTTCATGTGATTCATGTTTTCTAGTAGAGATTAGAACGGTTTCTCTGTTCTTTTGAGTTTCCAGTGTTCTGTCCCAATCTTTACTGGGAAGAATAAAGTGGACGTGAACATCAGTCAGAAGTGTGGAGTCTTTCCCACAGTGTGGGTTTTCTGCTGTTTGTTGGTTCTCTGCAGGTTCCAAAGCTGGGCTCCTCAAGTCCAGTTCTGACTGCTGAACTCAGGACTGAGGTGAGATATCAGAGCTCCATCAGGAGGTTGAAGAAGACTGCAATGTGTTTCAACCCAGAGGAACCTGCAGCAGCTGCTGTCTGGCATCCATCAGAAGATTCTGGGACCTGCAGAGACTTCACACACAGCTGCCTCTGCCTCCAAAGAAGCTGCTGATTTGCATGGAGCAGTCTCAAAGTCTCTGCAACAAAAGCAAAGAAGCAACCAGAGAACACAAGCACAGAGCTGAAGCAAACATCCAAGAGAGTTAGCTTTGGGAGTCAGACCTTCAGTTTGATCAGCTTCAAGACAAAGTCAGACATGAAAGAGATCAGAGGGAGCTAACGGAGCGCTTCATCCAAGAGAAGCAGCTCCAAAGCAGAAAGACTCAGGTTGCAGGAACTCTGATAAAGAAGGAGCAGGAGGAACTCCAGAACAGCTTCTTGCTGCAGAAATACTGTTTCCATCATTTGATGACATTTCTTTAGGTTTCATGTGAAGAAAAAAACGTTTCAAAAGATGAAAACAGAAACAAAGACGTTTGGAAAAGAACAGCCAGCAGGTGTTTCACTGTGTGAGTCTCTGGAGTTTGAACAATGACTTTTCTTTGCTGAAACTCAATCATTTTGATTCAAGACAAACAGGAAAACAAATCCGTGTTATTCTAATATTGGATCCAAAGCCAAGAGCTGCTGAGAATCCATCATCCTCTGTGAACGCTGGATCTTCATCTTCGTACAACTAAAGTTTCAAAAAGTATTTCAATCATAAATAAATCTAAATACATATTAGAATACAAATGTACATATTTATTAACTGCTCCTTAATATTACAGTTTTTCACCTACTGTATGGAAATTAGGGTAATAATTATAAAAAGTTCACTACATTGTCTGTTTTTATTTAAAAAACTACATAAATATAGATATATCCTTTATTTGTCTCACAATGATGTTTACTGGTGGGGGGGGCAGTAGGAGCGTCTGTGGAGTCCACCACTATCTCCTTGGTTTCCCTGGATTGGTGAGGAGATGGTTCTGCTGACACCAGTCCACAAAGTCCTGCGTTAGTCCTCTGTACCTGCGTCATCGTCGTCCGTGATGAATCCACTGACGGCAGAGTCATCAGAGAACTTCTGCAGGACGCAGCCGTCCGTGTTGTGTCTGAAGTCTGCAGTGTACAGGGTGAAGAGAAATGGCGCTTGGACAGTGCCTGTGGCACCCCCACATTGCAGGTCTGGAGGTCAGACACACAGTCTGGACTACCTCACAAACTGGGGCCTGTTGTGTGAGGTAGTCCAGAATCCACTCTGCCAGGTCAAAGTCCACGCCGGCCGTCTCCGGCTTGTCCTACAGGAGCAAAGGTTGGATGGTGTTGAAGTCGCTGGAGAAGTAAAAAACAGAATCCTCACAGCGCTGCCGGGCTTCTCCAGGTGCGCCAAAGAGTGATGCAGCAGAAAGATGATGGCATCCTCCACTCTGATGCCAGGTCGATAAGTGAACTGCAGCGGGGCCAGCTGAGCTCACTGTGGCGTGGAGGTGGCCCAGGACCAGTCTCTCCAGTGTCTTCATCAAGTGTGACGTGAGAGCCACCGGCCTGAAGTGGCTGAGGTATTGGCGTGCGTTGTCGTAGGCACAGGTACCACACAGGAGGTCTTCCAGAGCTGTGGTACCAGCTTTAGGCTCAGATTGAAGACGTGCTTCCATAACTCCACAAAGTTCATCTGCACAGGGTTTAAGGAGCCTGGAGCTGATGCCATCTGATCCTGCAGCTTTTCTGGTCTTTATCCTCTTCAGCTCTTTTCTCACCTGGACTGCAGTGACAGAGCTGGAGTAGGCGGTGTGGCTCAGGGGATGAGTGAATCCAGGTGTGGTTGTGGGCTGAGTAGCTGAGGCAGAGGGTGTGAAGAGGAGCTGGTGTGTGGCCATTCCTTGACTTAAAAAGCCCTTTTCTTCTCCTTCTGTAGGGCCTTGATGTCAGGGTTAATCCATGACTTGTTGTTCAAGAAACACTGCAACCATCTGAGAGGGCACAGTGTTCTCAAAGCAAAGGTTTATGTAGTCGGTGATGCACTCTGCCATGCCGTTAACGTCCTCCTCTGTGGGTCACAGAGCTCTGTCCATACAGTGGTCAAAGCAGTCTCTTAGAGCTTCCTCGCTCTCATCTCAGGAGTCCACCTCTTCACCACATGAGACACTGCAGGGTGCCTGAGCACAATGGGCTGTACACAGGCCGCAGATGTTGTGGCCACCTCTGGCCATTGGGGGCAGGGAAGAAAATGAATAAGCCCCCTTGGAATGGGTAAAAAAATAGGTCCAGAGTTTTATTGTCCATTGAAGGGCAGGTGACATACTGTGTGAATGTTTGGCAGGAAGGATGCAGGGGAAGAGTGATAAAGTCCCCAGAGAGAGAAAGAGGGCCTGTGGGTGCAGCATCACACATGTGCCTCTCTGAATCAGCAGAGGGGCAATACATCACTAACACAATGACATGTGTGAACTCCCTGGGTAGGTAGTTATAGCCTCATGCTAACAGCCAACAGTTTAATTTTGCTGCTGTTTCACTGTTGGGTTGTTAATGGGAGCACAGG